>JAFMSR010000015.1:10226589-10826589 GCA_022818135.1 Saxidomus purpurata
ATAAAAAGTGGATGTGTAAATTTAAGCATACTATGATACATGTATGTATGTATTGATTTGATTTAATTGTTTAAATGTGTAATTTACCTAATTGAAATCAAATAATCAATCAATTTTAGACCAAGATCGAAATGGGAAACATGAGATCAAAAACTAGGTCAACAGGTGAGATTTAAAAAAAAAACCTGTGAGCACTCTAGATATGAAATTTTATACCCGATTATGCTGAAAATTATTTAGTACGGAAGCTTTCATTAACTCTAGGTCAACTTCGAAACTGTGTCTAGCGGGGTTCAAAACTAAGTTACCAGGTCAAATAACAGAAAACGATTGTGAACACTCGAGAAGCCACATTTTGTCCCCAACCCTCATGGAAATTAGTCAGAATGTAAGTCTTGATGAACTCAAGGTAAAGTGCATAACTGAGTTATCTGAGTCACTTGAGATCAAAAACTAGTTACCAATCTTATAGAGCATATTTTGCCACCAATCATCCTAAAAGTTGTGGTGAAAATGTCTCTCTTGAGAGAATGTTTCTCTTTATACACTTTAGGTCGAGTTTGTAAATGGGTCACATTGAGCCAAAAACTAGGTCATTAGATCAAATCATACAAAATAGTGTCCACGTTAGTTTTATACTAATTATACCCCCGAAACGAATGGGGGGAGGGGGGTATATAGGAGTCACCCGGTGGTCGGTCGGTCAGGCGGTCTGTTGCATTTTCCTTGTCCGGAGCAGAACTTGAAAACTACTAGTTGGAATTCAATACAACTTAATGCAATGGTCAAGCACATTGAGAGGAAGTGCAGTGCAAAAGAACCATAACTCCATCTTGACTTATTACAGAGTTATTGCCCTTAATCATACAAAATATTGTCCACGTTAGTTTTATAGGAGTCACAAAGTATTGTTCACCTTGGGGTATATAGGAGTCACCCGGTGGTCGGTCGGTCAGGCGGTCTGTTGCATTTTCCTTGTCCGGAGCATTACTTGAAAACTACTGGTGGAATTCAATACCACTTCATACAATGGTCAAGCACAATAAGAGGAACTGCAGTGCACAAGAACCATAACTATATCTTCAATATATCTACGAGTTATGCCCTTTGTTACTTTTCCTTTTACGGAGCATAACTTTTCCTTTTTTTTTTTCTTTTTTCGGAGCATAACTTGAAAACTACTGGTTGGAATTCAATACAACTTCATACAATGGTCAAGCACATTGAGAAGAAGTGCAGTGCACAAGAACCATAACTCCATCTTGACTAATTACAGAGTTATTGTGCTTTGTTACTTTTCCTTGTCCGGAGCATAACTTGAAATCTACTGATTTGAATTCAATGCAACTTCATTCAATGGTCAAAAACATTGAGAGGAAGTGCAGTGCACAAGAACCATAACTCCATCTTGACTCATTACAGAGTTATTGTTCATTTTTACTTTTCCTTGTCGCAGAGCATAACTTGAAAACTACTGGTTGGAATGCAATACAACTTCATACAATGGTCAAGTACATCGAGAGAAAGTGCAGTGTACAAGAAGCATAATCATCGATAATTACAGAGTTATTGCATTTGACTAATTACAGAGTTGCAAAAACACAACCTATTTTGGTTTTTTTGCAAGGTTTCGTTACTACGAACTCTCAGTTTATAAGCAGTCTTTTGGGGGTATTCATCACATTTAGGATAGCTCTAGTTTATTTTAGCCGTTGTAAAAAAGCTTGTTTCTTATCGAGTCACTCTCGAGTCCGCTTCCTGTGAAAAACTAGTACGGTGTCATATGGGGAGGACGTATCGTACACACTTATAGTATACCAAGTAATATAGAGTAATTTGTGAACCCAGTCATCTTAAAAATTAGTCGGACTAATTCTCATTTGATGAACTCTAGGTCAAGCTTGAGACTGGGTCACATGTGATCAGAAACCATGAAACCAGTTAAGATGTCGTAAATAAAATCTTGTAAAATTCTATAAGCTACATCTTATTCCCGATTAACTTGACAAATGGTCAGATTGTCTTAACGAACTGTAGGTCAAAATCGAAAATAGGTAACAAGGCGTCCATAAATAGATCATCAAATATATAATTTTACCTACTGTTTTAATGATGAAATGTCGACTGTGTGCAAGCAGATTGCAAATTGTACTCTACTGACATTGATCATGACCTTTTTAGTCTACATTCTTTTTTTTAGCAACGGTACTCAGCTGAGCAGGTATAACCGTGTCTTTTCTGAAATAAACATTTCGTGGAAAGATCAATTAACTTATTTTCGAAATGTGATAAATATTTTTGAAAAAATTATGTGTTTTTTTTTGCTTTTTGGTCTGCCTTATCTCCTTTCTCAAACCCTCTCACTTTTATCTTCCCCTCTCTGCAATCCCCGCCCGCCCTAGTCATCGGCTATCCGTTCTCACTATCAGCCGAACATTGCTGTAAATTCTATTTCTACTGTGATTTTCACTTTTCACCTGCCTTTCAATCTTTACTTTCTGGTTTTTCCAAATGTGCACTTATTGTCATGGGAAAAATCCCATGGTACTTTATTTTCACAATTTACTTAGCTAGCGTCTATGTAATTGTTATACTCCGGACACGCCAGGTTATACCCCTAGAATTTCCGTTCCTTCTTTCGGACTTTGTCAAAAGTTAGCAGAGACGTGCTCAGTACTAGTTGAGAAACTTTTAAATTTGAAATGGCTTTTTTTGTCGAAATAGTGTTAGAAAAGATCAGTGAAAGATGATAGATGGAATTAAATGAAGTAGAGAGTCAAGCTCTCGGCGAGGTTCGAACCCACGACCTTCTGCTCTTGCGTCAAGTGCACTAATCACTGAGCTATAAAGGACGCAAAGATGTATAATGTTGCTATTACTAATAAATGATGTAATCAGAGGAAGAAAACTTACCATATTCATTCACTGTCCCTAAGTGAAGCGAGTTTCGACGTCAATTTAAAATAAGTGACATCGGTTTTTACAGGATTCACTAATGATGTACATTTAACATGATCCTATTTTGTATCAAATGGTCAAAGACAGCTAGTAAAACCAAGTTACCATCGGTCAATTATGCTTGCTTTGTATTACAACGATGTACTTACATATTTTATGCTGTATTTCGTCGTTTGATTTGATCTATTTGCCTATTTGTATATTTTGTGATTAATTTTGTATTTTCTTTAAGTGTACGGAAATGTTGACATTGCTCTTGGACAAATGCAGTCAGTCAAACCATTAACCTGAAATACGTACCAGTATTCTCTGCAGACAAAAAACAAAGAACTATATGCGGACGAGAATAGGATCCCATACTATTTTATTTACTTTATGGGAAATATGCAAATATAAATGCGGACGAGAATAGGATCCCATACTATTTTATTTAGTTTATGGGAAATATGCCAATATACATATGGTGCTTTTAAGGGACACGTGTTTAGCATTACTCGGAGAATGTGTAAGGACTGGCAGCATTTAAAAATACTCACCGTTTTTTATGATTTTAACCTGAGCAGTTCTTTTAAGAAAGAAACACACTTACTTACGTAAGTGCTTTGCTAAGATTGAGTTTATCGAAAATTTGAAGAATAAAATCACATTATTGTCATTCATAAAATTATGAAAATATATATTAGTATTTTCACTCTATAGCTCTACTACATAAAAACATGGTTCTTCTCTGCTAACAATATTCAACGGAACTATTTTTTTGCAGAAATACCAAGTTTGACACCTGCCGAACAACGATTGATTACAATCGATGAGCCAGGCAAACTTAATTCATTAAAGATATCCCAAGGAGATATCTCACAGGCAAGATGCATATTTTGTCACAGACAAGAAGCATATTGTGTCATTTCAATCGTAACTAAGTGACGCACCTCAAATCTGTTTTGTTTATTATTTCAAAAATTCACTTAAAATGTTGACAATTAACAACATTGACATTTATCACAGTGACAATAAACACAATTTCAGTCTCCTCTCTGCTAAATATTTGGTAACGCTATTTCAAATGAAAGAAAGTGTTATAGAAATACTCGGTTTGGCGCACACTGACCTGTCTCATAACTTATTCAGAAATATTCATTAAAACCACATTTATGACTGAAGATATTTGATTTTCTTGTACAAACAAAATAAAATAGCACACGTTTGGTCGAAAGAAATTAACGAATTCCTTTACTCCACACTTTATTTGTTCGCAAGAATTAAAACATATTTAAAGAACACCCTTTATCACAAGGCCACGTTTTCAGTATTGACACTTATTCTTTTACATCTCACGTGTGTTACTATTTTTGAGATAGAAGAAGAATCACTAGCTGTATTTGAGCTTGCACTATTGCAGAACTTTGGACTCGTTTGCTCTAACAATTCCACTCCTTTTTCCACAATCTTTGTTTCTTTAAACAGCCGCTGTTGCCCGTTGTCAAGTTTCAAAGAACGCAGCAATAAGGGCCGAAATTTATTACTCATGAGAAAATATATAACTGGATTCACTACCGTAGATGTTTTAGCCAATAAAACGGCAACAACAGTAAGTCGTACTGGTAGATATGTAACATTACCGTAGGCAGTCCACATAGACACTATTGCATAAGGCATCCAACATATGAGAAATCCCCAACACATTGCAAAAGTAATCTGAAAATGGAAACATAGGTATGATACTATCAATAAGGATAGTTATATTCGGTAAAGGTGTACATGACAGGGCAATGACATAATGATGCATAATGATACAATATATATAACTATAATCAAATTATTAAGGAGACTAGAAATATGATATGACATAAATATGTGACAAAATATAAATATATGAGCCATGTTGTGCCAACCAATATCAGGGATAACACGAAAAAGAGGAAATGATTCCTCTTATTTCCATTGTGGTCCCTGACATTGGAGGCATGACACAGAAAATTTAATTCAATACTTATATTAATCAGTAAGGCATTAATAGTAATATTTTAGTTGAGATCACATATATCACAGTCCAAGTTTGTATCACATTCAAATCACAGTTCAAGTTTGTATCATATTAATGAATCATAAAATAGTGCATGACAGACATGTCAAACTGTAAAAAATTAATAAAACTATTATCAACGTAAAACGTGCAGGCTAAAAATGGGTAAATTACTAAAGGACATTCACAACATGTGTGTGTTGTGCTTAAACTTAAGAACATATAACATCTGGGACTCTTAAGACTATCAAAAGATTCAAATACTATTGAAAATTAAAACTAAAATTAATTATTTATTAACTGGCCATTAAATGGGCTTTGATGGCATGCTTTAAGGTGTGGGAAGATTGAATATCTCTAAGATTTTGAGGAAGGCCGTTCCAAAGAGCAATACCATTAAAAGCAAAAGATTTTCTACCAAAGCCAATGTTGACTACACTCATAAGACAATAATACAAACAAAAACACCAATCATCATAATACAAACAAGGCGTACTGCGTTTGTTTGACCAGACCTTCATATAGAATAAAGATTGCTATATTTCATACTTTTGCTTTATGACAGTAAAATAGCCATACTGTGACATGAGCGATACTCATTTTTTAAAACATCAAACCTGAAATAGTTCACTTTACTTAATTGTCCATTAAGAATTACTTTACATCTTAGCCGCACAATGAATTTTGACAAAGGATATTATTGACGTTTACGGGAGGGGAGAGAAGAGTTTTGTTATGCCATAGCTTAGTTATAATTGATGCTCTGACTGTAAAACAATTAAGTATATCAATTTGGTGCGCAGTTTTTTTATGTTTCAGTTTAAATGTCAAAGACATGTCATTTCACTGATAGAACTTAATGCTGTGTGGAAATATTCGGGTTTGCACATATATATTTGCACAGCCGCCTTCAGAGAAGCATGCTAGAGACCGATTGAAAACCCCCATCACCAATATTTGTCGTTGTTGATTATACGTAGGTGATCAACTTAGCTTTACGCTATTACCGGTATTTTAATGTGTGTGTATCTGTGCATTGCGGCTTGTTCATTATTTTTCGTCAAAGATATTAGACACTATTTGTACTTTAAAATTATCTGGCTCGATAATGGAACTGTACTTTTGTGATTGGACCACTTTGATGCATTTTTTATGAGTCCATGCTAAGAATTTGTGAATGCGTTTGACCTCATTCAGAAGGTTGGCGAACGGTACTCAATTTACTGTTTACGAATTCAGCACATCTTTGTACATGGTGATACAAACAATAGTAACTGATTTTATTTTGACCGCTTCCAGTATTATAATAAAAATAATATTCATTTAAAAGGGACACTTCTTACATCTGACGGATTGTATTCTCCAAGCATAAATAATGTGTTCAAATAAACGTTAACTGATAAATAAATATAATTTAAAAAAACAGCATATATCGAAAAATGCCTAATTTCGATCAAATAATCAACATTCTATCAATGATGACTGCAATGTATAGTATTAACTTAAGGTTAAGCAATAATATTTGCAAATATTATATTATTTATGCTTTTGAAGTTATTTAATTTGACACTTGTTTTATGGATTGCTTCTTTAAGCATATTTTCACAAACATTTTTTTAAACTAACCTTTATTAAGTATGATTCTTTCCTTGACATTTTTGAATTCCCTGCCTGCCATCCTCTTAAGTTTTGATTACTTTTTCTGCATTTGAGCAATATCATTGTGTAGGAGAAGAACATGACTACCGACGGCGAACTGATACAAAACACACACATCAACGTTATAAACACTCGATTTTCATCCCACTGTAGAGTGCACGAGGTACCATATGACTCCATCGAGTATGAGCCCCAACCGCTCAGAGGTATGGTCGACCATATAAGGGCATAAACGTATGGGAATACTATAGCAACTTTTGTTGAATTTAAACTGGTTATATCTGTAAAGATAAAAAGTAAAATTAAGAGTTTTCATATAGATATTTATTTTTGTCTCCAAAAGTTATTATTCGTACGTCAATATTTAGCCTCATTAATCAGCTATGCAATAAATTTTATACGATTCAAGTACATCCTATTATTTTATTATTTACTCATTCTGTCAGAAATACTTCACCATTCAGACATACAGTTAAATCAACCGGCATTCAGATTCAATTATCCGCCCTGACGGGTGTGACTAGACAATAAAGTAAATTTCTACTTTTTGTAACGCTCGTTATATTTACGCTTTGTGCTAAAACGAAGAAAACCCATTGTTCAAATATTGTATGACATGAAAGAAATGTCACACACCTATGTAACAGTGGTATGCTTTAATGTTTTACTGTTACAGACGTATCTCAATAGCCGGATCACACTCTAGGCGTTTATTTCGATATTCCATTTGTCTGACTCCATACGTCATGAGCCCAGCGCTATTCACCTTCATACTACGCTTATTAAATTATTACTGATCCGCCAAGTATCTAATAACTATTATTGTTACCGTTACATTTGTCTTTGTAGTTTTAATGCTATAGCTAGGCCATTTTTATGCACTATACTATTGCCTGAATGGATTGAGAAGACGGAACGCATCTGTTTGTTTTGGTACATATCAATTGCACATTACACAAAGCAAAACATAAACTTACACCATACAGTACAGTCTTGAATCTGGAATAAAGTATACGTCTTATAATAGATACAGTGCGAGTGTCTACTAACAACTTTAAGATGTATGCTTTATAGACAAGCGCAAACAATTTGTTCGAGGCGAAGCCAAAGGAAATATTGGTTGTGCCTATGTGTGAAGTATACCTCTTAAAAATACTCGTTCACAGTCTCTGTTGAAAAAATTTTCTCCAAAATGATAAACTGAAACATAAAATGTAAAAGAAGATGCTTGGATCACAAGTACAAATCTAGGAAGCAATTTAAATATATCTGTTTAAAATGTTGGTTAGCTTAGTTTTGCGACTCTTTTTCACTATACTAATGTTAATACTGGACTTTCAACTGTTATTAACGCTTTATAATTTAGTAGGATATATTTTATATGTATAGGTATAATTTACATGTATTTAAACTTGAACCTTCTTATTTGACTATTCGTCCTAAAATATATCATTTTAACTAAATTTACATTTTACATCCACGGTGGTTGCAAATGTGGCACCTTATTATGCCATGCGTGTATCGTGAAAAGCTACTAAATAGGCTCGGTGCCCTCATGCAATTACGTTGAAACGTTGTTTTCTAATTGGTTGCATATTTTGAATTGTCTTAACTAATGTTTATCCGACAATCTCAAGTTTTCTAATCGCGTTTTAGTACAGAGAGCGTTAAAATAGTGTTTTTCTTTTGAGATCTTCAATTCTATCATGACACCCTGAGTGAAAAAATATTAAAATATTTCATGGAAAGAGCACATAACTTCATTAGCTAGCATTAAATACAAATCCTTCTTTGATTATCTATTCAAGTGCATAGTTATCCAATTTAGTATAGCCCCCGCTAATGGGTTTATTACAGTCGATGGTGTTTTAAAACAAGATTATTTAATTTACGAAGTCAATTAGAAATCTGGAATTTCTTTATACAACCAAAGATCATACGATAAACATGTTGCAAAGCAGGGTTAGTGCAGTTTACGGACATTTCATAGTCTTTGTATATATGAATTTCATTAAAAGAAGTCATTCTCCAATGTGTTTTTTTAACAATTTAATTTCTAGACCATTTCTTTGGCTCTATTCTTACTGAGTCAGTGATTGCTTGTTCCGATATTTCTATTGGTATATGGGAATTTCATTGTGAGATAATAAGAATATAAAGTTCAATACATGTATGTTATGAAGAATAATCGTGTAACTGTCCGATATTGTTCCTTTAAAATCGTTATTCACTGCACTATGTGCATTTATCATCGCTAATGGCGCTTTCATTATTTTTATACCCCCAAACAAAAAGTGTAAGGGGGAGGTGTATACTGGATTCAGTTTGTCGTTCACAGGGGCTTAAGATAGTAAAATCTGATTGACGCTAAATCTCTCCCCCACCCCCCCTGTCAGAATTTAATGATACTTCAAAGAAATGATAAGTACAATGCCTAGTTAAGCATGGTTTATGTTTCGATCTCTAGGTCGAAGGTCAAGGTCACAAGGGCTCGAGATAGTTCAATATTTTGGACTCTTAATCTCTAAAACTAAGAATTAACTGATTTTTCGTAGAAGTGATGAGTACAATGCCTAGTTGAGCATCTTTGATGTTTCGGGTCAATTGGTCAAAGTTCAAGGTCACAGGAGCTCGAGATAGTAAACTCTTGTGCGCTTTAAATCTCTAAAACCCCTGGTCACATTTTAATGATATTTCACAGAAAGGATAAATACCAAGCCTAGTTGTGCATGGTCTATGTTTTGGGTCACTAGGTCAATGTCACAAAAGGTCGACAGAATAAAATATTTGCGCTCTTTATCTCCAAAATCCCTGGTCAGAATTTGATTATACTTCACAGAAGCCTTAAGTTATGCAGGGTCAATAATTAAAGCATCAAATATTACATACAATTTATATACTGTGTCAATGGGGTGTTTGGGGGGTGTTCATTACCTTCTATGATAATTTTTGTTAACTATCACTACCAACTTGAATTTTAAAACATTGAAACTGAATTTAAGTTGCCTATTACTTTCTGTCTGATTTCCTTTACGTTAAAGTGTATTACATTTCAGACTTTAAGTTCATCATACACGCTCAGATCTGGTTTATGCGCTGACCAGATTTTCTTTCTTTCTGATACCATCTTGTCAGGGATTATTGTTCCCCGTTTAACACATATTTTGCAATCTCTCACGTCCGAGATTGTTTGTCTTAAATAGATAGATAGATACTTTTATTTCCTTTAACATATGGAGAGCAATACGTATATACATGATTACATAATGCTTTATAAACAGAAAGACATATATAATATACAGTATATAATGTATACTAGTAATCATCTTGAATGAATATTACCACAATTAAAATAATTGTACAGAATATATAAATCCGAGTGACAGAAAGCATATAAATTTTCATCGTCAAAATTGATACTTCGATAATTTGTTATGTTTACTTCAATTCATGTATAGGGATACAACAGAAGTTGATCACGTACATTACATAAAGGAAGGCATAGTTAATAATAAAAACGCTCGCAAATTTTAACATGAATTTTTCTCAATTAACAGAATGCTTTTTATCCTTACTTTATATAATTGTAAAAATTGTAAGAAAAAAGTGCCAAATAGTGATTGTCAGTATTTTCCCCATTTTTGTTGTTTACTCTTCATCAATATTGCGATTTGTAGCTTTTCAACAAAACGACCGAGGATGTAGGTTATTACGCAAAAATTGCGGAAAACTGCTAATTTATAAAAGTAGATTTTACAATTAGCTTCAAGAGTACAGCATTATATAGTCTAAAGCTATCTGCTTGGAGGGTATTTTAAAAATGTTGAATTAACTTTTGTTTCAATCTTTTGTATGTAGATTGTATTCATTTTTGCTTGTACAAATGAGATGCAATTGTATGTGTGTACATGTACATATGCTATGAGCTTCATAGCAGAATTGCCAGTGCATTAAAGGTCATATAACAAGGCATAATGAAACAGAGTACAGGTTTGTAATTGTGTACACTTATCAAAAATCATGATAAAATAAAACTTTTACAAGAAACTTTTAGATTTAGTCGCAAATTAAGATAAAGGAGAATTTTCATCATATTTGAGATACTGACAGTCAGTCTGCAAATGACACTATTGTCTGAAAAGGAATATTCACAGCTACCATTTTTCAATAAAAATACTTCCACATTCACACCAAAACCTTTTCGTGATGAATACCGAAGCTATTACCCTTGAAATTTTGCAGACTCTACCACAGAAGTGCAAAGACATAAATGTATCTAAAGAAGATCTACAATGTTTGAAAAAGTCTCTTTCTCAAGATAAAATAGTATTATAAAAAAAGCAGATAAATCTAGCACTACTGTAGTGATGAATAGGCAAGACTATGTAAAAGAAGTGTACAGACAACTTCATAATGATACCTATTACTATGATAATGTTGACAAAGCCTATTAAGAAACTCATGAAAAGAATATTGGTGAGTGTATTGACTCTATTAGACAGTTAGATTGATGTTTAGATAATGAGCTATACGTATTTGCAGACATCCGTTATTAATTATTCTGGCAAATTACCTGTTGATAATCTGATCAAACTCATTGAAGTTGTGTTACCAAAAACTTATTCCAAATTAATGGCAGTATATAGCATATACTCCTCTGTTCAAGGGTAAACTTAAGAAAGTATTGTTTGAAATCTCTCAGTTAAAGCCTGATGCTTGGTTCAGAGTTTGGATGCCATATTCATGTTACTGTCTCATTTACTACATGATTTTAACAAATTTATAGATTTAAATGTAATCATAGCCACATTTTTGGCATCAAGAAATTCATTGATCCAGTATTTTCCCGTTCAAGTTTCAATGAAAACTGTCATGGTTTAAACGACTTTAGTTTGATGCCGATTTCATTTGTACAAAAACAAAAATAATATCAAACAGGGAATGCCACGTACCAAAAACGCAGCCTCCCCAAAACGAACCCCGACAGCACCCAGAAGTGCACACCACTGCTAACACACACACACACACTACCATTTTTCAAGAAAAACACACCACACACACACAAACACAATCATGTACACACACATATACCCTTGCAACACACACTAGCATACAAAGCAAAGACACGAAGTATCAAAAAGAACAATTAAAGGAAAACAGTGGGGCACCGTCTAAGATAAAACAGTCAGTATAAAGCAAAAACACCACTGGGGTGATTAAACCGGTTTATGGTAAAAAGCGTACCCAACCTCACTCTTACCCCCACCATGTTCCAAAGTCACAGGACAGTGTAAATAAATAAAGAATATCCCTGCTAGGTGAATCTCTAATACACGCAATGGAAGTTTACAAAAGGCATGGTATGTAAAACACAAAAATGCTCGTGTATAAATATATACAAGCAAATACCTTTGAGAACCATAAAAAGTATGTACTCAATGCCTTTGCAGAAGGCAGAGCACCAAGAGAAACACCCTTTCAAGGGCCCGACGAAACAGGCCAGAGGACAGAAATCTCATTAAAACAGTTTCGTCCCAGTGGGATTTAAAAACTGCCCATCATTCAGAGTCCTCCCTCATCTTCCGTCAGACACAATCAAAGAGGGAAGACATAGCGTCCAACTGTAAACGGTTGAACACCAAACATGCGGTGTGTCTCAAAACAGTTGGGTCGTAACCTCTTTTAACAAAACGTTTTATAATTTTAGCAAATACAGTTGGAAAATTGCCAAAAACGGTTTTCCGCAGTGTCAAATAGAGCATTCGCTATTTTGCCATTTATTTTTGCTATTTATTATTTAAATTCATATTAATGATAATCTAATTTTTGTTGCATTGCATTATGTTATTTTTTCACAAATTATTATGGTAACCTCGTGCTAAAATGTGTACGCCAATTTGTTACGTCTTTTTTGTTATGTAATGACGTTATGTTAATCATAACATTGTTGTTCACTTCCTATTTCATGTTTCACCTGATGAAGACCAATATTAAAGTCGAAACGCGTTGTTTGTCTTCTTTGATTACTGCAAATAAAATGCCCAACACTTTGCTTATAGTATGTTTGATAGCGTCGTATATTTTAACTTGTTTGTCTAAAATGTTATATATCATCGTCGTTTACAATATAGACAGCCGTTTCAATATACAAAATAATCGATTTTCATCGCAATAATGTAGGTTTCAGTACGATTATTTTTACGTAAAATCAAGGATATCTCCATCTACATAATTTCTTTATAAGTGTTCTAAAAACTTACTTATCTGAGGGTGACAAACGCTAAGATACCGTGTGAGTCCCATTAAAGTTAAAGTTGTTATACTAACAAGTCCGAAGAAAAAACCAAGGAATCCATACACAACACAACCTGAAAAGATACAAATCAAATTAAATACAAGTCATGTATAAACCTATAAATTAAATACAAGTCATGTATAACCTAATTTATAGTCTGTCATATTTAAAAATCCTTTTCGTCGCCGTGGTCGATTAATTAATCACTAGCTAAAGGGTTATGACTCGAAAAGGACGGAACTTTAGTGCTGATCATTTTAATGAACGATTATTAGATAAACTGCTCACATGATCTTAACTGAAATATCAGTCATACAAGCCCACCCCCACCCCCTCCGTAAAAGTGCTGAAAGGTACCTGGTGAAATGCACGCTGAGTAATACTATACTATATCTAACATCTACATTGTCAAAGATTTTAGTGTCTAAAGAACCAAATAATTCTTATGTTCATTGTACATTTAGCTAGTCCAACATTCTGGTGTAATTCAATTACTGCTGTCGGCACTTGGTGTGCTCGGGTTTTGATACATTTATACAAGTGACTATACACTACTGTGTAAATATTTGATATATTGCACAAATGTTTTAAATTGATTTTAAACAGATGTTTCATCACAGAAGCCTTCTAAAAGCATTTTCGTTTTTATTCTAAATCTGCGTTTCTATTGCCTCTTGGGTATGAAAACAATATAAATTTTGTGAAGCGCAGACAACTGATTATTGTTTTAATGGTACAGCAATTGCACAGTGTCACAGTAATTGATTACAGAGAAGTTGCATGTCTTTGTTATCACATCAATTATAGTCATAAACATCGACCTCATTTTACAAAGTTATTTTTTTCATGGGAAGTTACGAGCACGAACGCGTTAAATAACATACTTTGATTTACCTAAATGTCAAACTTTCTCAGCATAGTAGCGAGTTTTCTTTTATGCACACGCTTCTATCTTACACTTAACCGATATTAGAAACGCAAAGATTTCCCCAGTTGAACATTTTTATTTGAATGACACTATTTACAAGAATTCAGTTTTATATTGTTTTTGTTGTGTATGAAATTTGAATAAATTTGAAACACGATAACACTGTTAAAATAAATATTTTGCCACTTTTGCGTTTCTAAACCTGTTGAGTGTATATCTAGTTTTAGAACTCGGCAATAAATTATAACGACCGCATCGTGTAAAGTATCCTACTGTTCAAATACTTTGACATAAATAATGTACATGTATATACTGCTTTTAAGCATTGTGAGAACACACTCAATCCGTATATAGGATAGGTATTCTTTCCGATGCTGAGATAGTGTCAATATGAAATGACTGGACCTTTTCATTTTTGGCCTGGGGACTGAAAGTCCTCTAGGCTTAAGTTAGCATACCACATTTCAAACACTGTAAGAAATTTAACTGTGCTATGTGCGAATAACAACTGTAAACATGCGCTATGCGAAAGTAGTGCAAGACAGACCAGATCAATCTTCTGTTTGAATGTCGCATATGATAAGAACATATTACAAATAAAAAGAGTACATACAACTTCAAACGATTGCAGGAAGGTATATACAGTCGACTCTCGAAAACTCGAACACCCTCGGGGAAGCAAAATTTGTTCGAATTATCGGTAGTTCGAACTTTCCGGAGTAAGCATGTCGGCCATATTGGAGATGGTGCTAAAGACCGTTCAGTCTAGAGTGAAGTGTAGGAGTCAATGTATTCTTTGGAATGCCAAACATCTTTGCAATTTCAGTTTTAGATCTTAAACCTTTCTCAACTTCTAAGATTGCTTCATATTTCGTCTCAATAGTCTCTGTTCTGTCTTTCTCTTCACTCCTTGTTTTCCTGTCGCCGACTTGGCTATCCTCCCGTTTCCGGGCCCTTCACCAAGTTGCTCAGCGAAATTAATTTCCCCCGAATTCGCCGACCTGGCTATCCCCCCATTATTGGGACCTTCACCAGGTTGCTCGACGTTAGAACTTTGTACACTATGTTCTGACATAATTGTGTGGTTGACATTGAAAAATCTAGATTTTATATAGCTTTATTGAATATGAAACAATTAACTAATTTTATGACAGGCGAACGATTGCCACAAACATAATCATAAATGTTAGCACGCGCGGCAAACAAATACACATATCCTATATTATTACCAAGTGACGATATTTACTCAATCAAGCTGGCACCTGCTCAATTTTCACGAGGTGTGAAAAATATGCGGCCGGCTGATTGATCAATTAACGAACGACACTGTTCGAATTTTCCGGAGTTATTCACACTATTTTATTAATGAGCGGACAATAACATCAGTTCGAAAGTTCCGATTATCCGGGTTCCGATTAACCGGAGTAGAACACATTGAATTTAGAAGGAAAAAATTCGGGACCCGACGATGTGTTCGAATAATCGGGGGTGTTCCAATTATCCGGGTTCGAACTTTCGAGAGTCGACTGTAGCTTACGGGCTGCATTACACATTTTTTCTGTTTTAGAAATTAATGCGCTGTTAGCTGATAACGGAAGATAATCATATGCAAATCACGGAAAAGTACGGACATTTACGGAAATTTACGGAAACGTACGGAGCTCGATATAAGAGTTTGTAGTTTGATTTTCAAATTTCCGATGTTATTTTATTGACAACTTTGTTATTTACGAACAATTACATATATATTTACCTAAAAATAAATTTCTCTAAAAAAAGATATAATTTACGTACATCCCGAGCAGGAACTCACGTGATCATAATCACCCGCCATGTATCGAGGACGCTGCATGTCAAGGACCAGTGAACGGTTTCACCGATTACAACTACAAGGTAACCCACAATCATTTTTGTTTTTTTCTGTTATACACATTGTACAGAACTGTATTTATATTTCATTGCCGGTATTGCTTTGTTTATTTCTGTTTCAAAATCTTGTCCTTGGTACACAATAATTTTTTATCCACATCATCAGATCATATCGCTTGAAGTTGTACAAAGCGCAGATCGAATTATTTTTATTGGCTTAAACAATTAATAATGTTTTTCATTTAAAGTACGTTTTATAATAAAACAAACTTCCCTGCCACCCATATATTTGTGAATCATTCATTCTGTGTCATATATTGAATTTCGTCCTCTGCACATTTCGACCCGCGCTTTAGGTAAGGTTCAGCGCAAAACACGTAGGTCAAAAGTTGTTTTTCGGGGAGTTAACCTATAGCCCCCAGGCCTTCAGCGCTTTGATTATAATACAGTTTCGTGCTAGAAATGTTAAATAAAGGTCGTTTGATTAGACTTTCTAGAGATAAAAGGTGAAACCTTTTGCTGAATGATCCCAGCCAAGAAGCCAAACCCCCATGCTAGTGTGAACAGGTCTCTGTCTGTCATTCTGTCTGTACGTTTGAAGGGCAATGGTTCTGTTACAGTTTGTTTAACTATAACCATAATATCATGTAAAAATGCATTATTCTCTCAGCAGCAACTTTTCTCACTAGATCCATTTCCAACAACAGTGACAAAATAGAAAGGAATCTGCACGCAAGCTCAAAAATGTTAGATTTCCAAACACGTTAAGCAGTGATAAAATAGAAAGGAATCTGCATGCAAGCTCAAAAATGGTTAAACTCGTTAACCTTTCCGTTCTTATGTGAACGTAAAGGGCCCCCGTGGCTCCCATGCGGCATAACCCATTGGATGCTATTTTCTCAATTTGTAACTTTTTTTAAAGTAGTGCAAATATATCGATTTTTACAGAGATAACATTTTAGTTGCACTGGCGACAAGTATTATTACTTACGTCAAAGTAGGAATACTAATTTACGATAAAATGTAGCTCAATACTTCATCAAAACGGTTGAACACTAGTCTATGTATTTATTTTCTTTATTTCCATTTTCTCACCGATGTTCTTATTACAAAAGAGTATAAAAGAGAGTAAGGCTCGACTAACTGATTGCTTGCAGACACATAAAGATAATGATCATTACATGACGCAATAAAGACAAACTCATTCATAATAAATTTTCACTTATCGTCATATATGTCGAAGAGTTCGTGAAATATTGAACATACAGATTATAGTGTGTTACCCAGAGGAAAAGTGGAAATACCAGTAACAAAATATTATGCTGCTTTATTTAATCGCATCCACCCATGAAAGCTGCTTGCTCTCAGATTTTGGTAAAAAAATAAAGTTCTTCAAACTGTATGTAAATAACGTATCTTAGAACATATGGTCATATAAAAAGGCTCCAGTATAAATTCCTGTCATGTATATATCTCTTAATTTCAAATAATACGCTACCAAATTCAATATAAAGATATAGTGTAGTTGTGCCGTGTAACCGACATTTTCAATCGATTTCTGCAAATTCCTACTTAGATTTTTGCTTATATTTTGATTCTAGCCTTTAGTTTTATACTTATGAGTAAGTATGTCAATTATTTAAAAATATTTTTTTAAAGCTGCTCGCTCTCACATTTTAGTAAAAAAAATAAAGTTCTTCAAACTGTATATAAATAACGTATTTTAGAACATACGGTGATATTAAAAGGCTCCAGTATAAATTTATGTCACGTGTATCTCTAAATTTCAAAAAATACGCTACCAAATTCAAAAGCGTTGCAAACGCTTTTGAAATTTCAATATAAACATATAGTGTAGCGGTGCCGTGTAACAGACCTTTTTAATCGATTCTGCGAAATTCCTACCTAGATTTTTGCTTATTTTTTTCCCTAGCCTTTAGTTTTATATTAACGAATAAGAATGTCAATTTTTTTGAAAAAAAAATAATTTTCAACGGTAACTGAGAGCGAGCAGCTTTAACGGTAACTGAGAGCGAGCAGTTTTGATTGTACAACAACAACTCTACATAGATTTTTGAATGGTTTATGGTACTGCAGTATATTTCAAACCGCTGATTTTATCGATAATGACTGGAAATGCATAGCTGCAACTTTAAGGTTAAGTTATTAAACTTCCAAAGATAGTATTATTTATGTTTTGGAGGTTATTTAGTTTGGCATCAGTTATAGGGTATGTCCCTTTTAAGGATCTCATTTCTTAAGAACAATCAGGAAGTGTAGGGTATGGATATTAAAAAGAGCGATCATTAAATTATTTGAACCATTGCAATTTCATTTTGATAACCGTATTAGATAAATTGTTTTAATGTTTTTATATGGAATATAAAAGAAAATAACTATTAAAGGGCAATGACTCTAAGAGATACTAATCCGATCTTGTGGGAAGCTGTGTGTACGCCGCGTCATTATGCTTATATACACTTGTTTCATCAAATTATATCCAATGGACTCCGGACGGACGGTCAACAATATACCTCCGCCGTTGGAGGGGGATAATAATATTGCAAGTATTATTCCAGCCATCGGTAAAATCAGCCTTTTAAAATATGTTGCAGTATCGTACAACATTCAATTGTATGTAAAGTTGGTGGTGTGCACTTCTGGGTGCTGTGGGGCTCGTTTTGGGGAGGCTGCGTTTTTGGTACGTGGCATTCCCTGTTTGATATTATTTTTGTTTTTTTTGGTGTTGTAAAATTATTGCAGGATAGCTATTTATAAAGAGGGCCTCTGCATTGATTATTCAAAACCATTTGTGCAAATATTAGGCATTTTTGGATAAATGTTGTTCTGTAAAATTGTATTAATTTATAATTTTACGTTAATTGAACACATTACGTTTGGAGAATATGACCTGCTAGATGTAGGGAGTGCCCCTTTAATATAAATGTAGCAAATAGAGCTAACAGGAAAAACATCTTGTTCTTAAAAATGTGACGAGTTGATACGAATTCTTTTCGTACTGTCAGTTGAGAACTTTACATATTTTTTGGCGAAAGCGCTCAACCGCCTGTAGCGTGAACATTGACAATAATGGTAAGGGTTTGCAATAACAAATTTTGTAAACAATTATGGCGATAAGCTTAATAAAATGATCTCAACCTACGACATCAAATTTGTCCCCATTGGGAACTAACGGTCAGACAAACAACGTGTTTCCACTTAAGAGTTCGAGGAAATTACGCCTTTTAAATACAGCCACTAACTCTGCGGAACTTCTTCATCATCAGTCTATGCATGAGATGCTGAAAAACTTCAACTGACCGTGTTGAGATCATCATACCTCTGACAAAGTTTGTTACTCCCTATCAAATTCAAGACTGAAAAGTACAAATATGCAAAATCTCACCGACACTCGGCCGTTATGATATTGAACATTTTGATTGAGCGACCGTTAACAAAAAAATTGTCTGTGCTGCAGTAGCCAGTCATTTGAATTTTCCATAATAACGTGACTAGTCATGTATATTCCACTAAAAAGAACTCCTAATCGCAAATATTAGGTAAAAGCTGCTCGCTCACAGTTTCTGGAGAATTATGTAAATTTCTTTATAATAATATATCAAAACAAAATTAATGTCAAACTATATGCTAGAATCAACAATGCAAGTGAAAATGAACATAGCAATTTGAGAAAATCTTTTGAAAACGTTGGTGGGTTCGGTCTAATGGCAAACTACATGTATATGGTTACATGTATATAGCAAATTCGAAGGACTTTTCAATATTTCATAGTTTATTAGCGTATGCTTGAAACACGTTTACTGGGGCCTTTTTATTTGATCTTTCGTTCTAAATATTTTAGTTTCAGACAGTTCAAAGAATCTTGGTTTTTATCATTAATCTGAAGGCGAGCAGCTTTAGAACATCGCAATAATGTCAGACTTGAGAAAGACGCATCCAAGTCTTGTGTATTTGAAAGTGTTATTCCTGAATTTCATCTCTTTGTTGGTGATATTTGTTGGTTGACACTTGACACTAATATATATTTATACATTTATATTTCCATGTATGTCCATGGACCTATGGTCTTCTGTATAAGATAATAAAACTAATTTAACTAAAAACTATCAGTGAACCTGATGAATGCATATAATAAATACCCTTCTTTCAAGATGTTATACAGAACGAGCTTATTCATCCATTCATGCATCGGGTATCATCATAACGATGCTGGAAGTAACATAATTCGCTTGACGTTTAGAGAGCTAAAAGGCTAAATCTAGGAGCCGTGATAATATGATTAAATAATACATGAAGTACTTACCAGTATCACCGAACATCCACTGGTGGAGAAAAGATGACGATATGGGCAACGGAAAGGCACTCAATGGTAATAATACATCACTACACGCTAAATTTAAAATGTAATAATCTGACATCATTAGCGATTTCCAATTCTTTAAACACGTGTAGATCACCAGAAAATTTAAAGCAAGTGCCACGACACCTGAAAACATAAACAAGAGGTATAAATGAATAGTAAAAGTAGCCGAGCAATGAAATGTGTTACCTCTCCAGTTATCTACAAGTGCATGCTAAATAAGAACGACTGCTGTCAAAAAACAATCCTCCCTAGGATCGCTAAATACAAGAATATATTCACCCGTAAATAGCATCTGTCGAGTTATTAAATATATAAAAATATTACAAGGTAATAACTACAATGTATAAACAATGAAGTAAACAAGCAAATTCAGGACATTTATATTCCCCGCCAAATGAAACAAATATCAACTGAAAAAGAACAACTGGAAAGTTAGGTTTGTCTGTGCAAGAGCAAAAAGCATTTTAAAAATTTCACCACCCCACAAGGGCATCATCTCCGAGGAGAGAATTGTTTTCCTCAAATTACTGTCTTAAAGCATTTGGTTGTTGCAAGTTAAACTAAATCAGTACTTCTAGTTTCAGATAAGAATTTTAAAGTTTCTATTTAGAACACTTACTGTAAGAAAAGCACCACATCCCGTTAAGGGCATTATTTCAGTAAAAATCTAGTTTCTAAATTTTCAATTGTAATAGAATACAAAATTGATTATTTGTGCAAAACAAAATCAAATTCTGACAAGTCTTTTCAGACAAAAGAAGCGTTTTTGAAATTTCACCATCCCACTCGGGCCTCACAGTGATACAGAACTCGGTTGTGGTATGTTAAATTAAATCAGCACTATAAGTTGCAGAAAACAAAACTTCTGAAGTTTCTAGATTATTTCAGAAAAGTGCGACACCCCTTTGAGGGCTTCATTTCTAAACTAATCATTGGGCAGGCCAATAACATATACATTTTGATAACCGGTTTCAGAGAAATTTAATTTTCTATGATTTGACACCGTGACCAAGTTTTTTTACCATAGATGACCCGTAATCTAACTGGACCTAGATTTAATCACGGCGGTCTTTCTTACAAAGTTTCATGAAGATCCATTGAAAAATTCAGCCTCTATTGCATACATACGATGGACACCATGCGATCACAATAAATTTCCTTAAAATGACAACAAATATCCCTGAAATGTTTTGAGACTCAACAAACGTGCTCTTAGATTAACATTTCGAAAGGCCTCAGGACCTAACCTACTTAACAAAGAAAACGTCAAAACATATCGTACTTTTGTCAATTTGATTATGCATGGTCATTCCTTAGTTCTGGCTACTGGATGGTACTGTGTTTGAGGGTGTACGGAAATTTCTTTTTATTCTACATTAAAGCCACACACCCAAAAACAACTTTTATCGAAAAATGCCTCATTTGAGCACAAATAATCAACTTAAAGGCCTTTTGTATTAAATTGCTATCCACCTATTAATTGTACAGCAACATTATTATATTGATTGTTGAACTCTTTACGGTAATGAAACATCAGTTTAAAACATTGATTTTACTGATAATGACTGGAATATATAGCTTAGCATTTAAGTAAATATTCTTGCAAATATTTTATTATTTTGGAGTTATTTAAATTTCTACAAGTTTTCCTTTAAAACCAATATCGATCATGTCATTAGTCCATAGCGATGTTTTTGTGAATATTCAAGCCTACTTTTGTACATCGTTTTACAATTAAACCCCAATAGGATATTCGTAATATTTGATAAAATAGTTTGAACGTATAAACTCAGTGAAGATTTACAACGTATTTTTTTCAATTTTATGTCGGGTTCAACACCCAATAGAACAGTATATCATTTATTTACTGGCTTGCAATACCCCGGAAGGACACCGGACTCTCGGTGGCTGTAATTATAGCGTATCCAATAAGATGCACTCATCGAACAAATAGCACTGATGAAGCTAAAATGATGCAGGGCGAGTTATAAGAGCATTTCTGCAACAATGCCATATACGACGTGTCTAGTTAAAGGAGGAAGGAAATCAAAAATTTAAAAGCACAGAAATAAGTATTTTAAAAAAAATGAAAGTGGTATGTAGGATTTCACATAAATCACAGTACAGACAATTATTTTCTTGCATTATGAAGAAAGTAAAAAGACCTGGGTGGTCATTTTGTCGATTTCAACATAATACACATATTTTTCTTCGTGTTCCAAACCTTTTCTGTAAATCTGAACCTGCCAATCTTCATTATTTAGTGTCTTGCATAAGGTTATGTACTTGCCATTGAAATAACTGTCACTCAATTTTCGCTTAGTAGTGGACCTTTAAATAAGCAATGTTCATAAAAAGGAAATATTTAAGAAGTTTTCCCATGGCATTAAACTAATTATTGGAGACTCGTTTACAAAATATTTAACATTCATTGCGTCGTTGGTCGCGATACTTATTTCACAAGAAAGCTCACAGTTTTAGGATCTTAGCCTAGTCTTGTCCGGATTTCTGCTAACACGGCATAAGCTTTTTGTTTTTGTAAAATTTTCGTTTTTCGGACATTGTTTTTCAATTACATTATTTTATCGGAAAGCTGCTCGCCCTCAGATTTTGGTGAAAAAAACAAAGTTCTTCAAACTGTCTGAAATGAATATATTTGATAACGAATTATCAATAAAAAAGGTTCCAGTATATATTCCTTTAAAGTGTTTATGATTTTTTTAAAAAGTATATGCTACCAATATATGAAGGGATGCAAATGCTTTTGAAAGCCAAACAGGAACATTTTCAATAGATTTTCCCCATTTGCTATGTTGATTTTCACTTAACGTGTTGTTGATTCTAGCGTATACATTTTATGTTCATATAATTATGTATTATATATCATTGGAGAAATTTAAGTTTTTCACCAGAATCTGTGGTCGAGCTAGCAGCTTTAACAGATGAGACTTTCTGATTATAAGAGTTGCCGCGAACAATGGCATGATTGTGTACTGTATTGTTTTAGCGCAGAAGCATTCCGTGACGTGACGTCAATACATGGAAAGCTGCTAAACAGCAGTCAGCTTTCATCGATATGAGATCGCACTCTGCAGCACAATTCGCCATTTTGCAATTTACATGAGATTTTTCCGACAATTTCCTTTTTTGTCAGAGAAATTTATATGTCTGATGCATTAGCCATTATAATTGATGTCGGCAGTGGAAAATCTTCTAACAAAGTTGATATTGCATCAAACATTGATTTTTCTTTTGATAACAATGAAACATTTTTTTTGCGCTGATGATTGCATATGCTTAGCTGAAAAAAATTAACCCGACACCCTAGAACTGTTTATTTCGTACTATAAAATAGTACATATTTCCTTGACCGAAATATGGCAGTTGTCGTCCTTATCTAAGATCTGCAGAAAACTTGAATTCCCACAAGCTGATTAATTTAAAACAAAAACTCAAACCAAGTACTATTAGACTGATCATCGCTTTCAGCAGTGTGGTGAAGCTGAGAAAACTGTTCTGTGAACGTTATTGAATTTGTTTTCCCGGAAATCTCTGAATATATTGCAAAATGCTTTTATATATCTTGCTCACGACATTTCAGTAAATGAATATTTTAATTCACTGGCCATTTACAAATGTCTTAATTTTAGAGCTCTCGGAAATTAAAGAAATCACTGTAAATGCCCGATTAGAAGAGAATAGACTTATTTTGCGTGTGTTAGTTTCCATTGCGTGTGTTAGAGATTCACCTAGCAAGGTTACTTTATTTACACTGCCTGTGACTTTGGAACATGGTGGGGTAGAGGAGGTTGGGTGCGCACCATAAACCGGTTTAAGCCCCCAGTGGTTTTTTCCACTGACCGTTCCAAGGCGGTGCCCCACTTGTTCCGTTAATTGTCGTTTTTCCTCGTGTGTTTGCTTTGTATGCTTGTGTGTGTTGGTAGTGTATGTTTGTGTGTGTATATGATTGTGTGTGTGTGTGTGTTGACTTTTCGTTTTGGGGAGGCTGCGTTTTTGGTACGTGGCATTCCCTGTTTGATATTATTTTTGTTTTTACACACATTTCAGTATTGAAAATAAACTGGTCCGTCACGAGAGCTTATTCCTTTGAGAGTACATTGTATTAGATGACTGGATGTATTTCTCGAGCGTATAGGAATACACTTTTACAAAATTAGTGAGATTACTTTCAGAGTAGCAATGTCATGTTATATCCTTTTAAGTGTATACCTGTCGAATGCTTAAAACATCCAATGGGTTATGCCGCATGGTTAGCATGCATGCAAATTGTTGTCACTCTTAGCTTACTTGAGAACAAAAAGTTAACGTGTTTTTGAAGTGTGCACGTAGATTCTTTTTTTTTTTGATCCCGTGAGAAAAGTTGATGTTGAGAGAAAGTTTTTATTCTTTTATGAAATGGAGATAAAAGATCGACCTTCAGCTACGTACACACAAACAGACGGCCATATATATACATGAGGTCCTTGATGTAGATTAGAGAATTGTTTTATAGTACATTTTCACGTACATTTACGACTCTAGAAACGCCAGATTTTCTCGCATTTTGAGAAACAATAAGAATTAGATTTCAATCTTATTTTAATCAGATCTTGGTAAATGACAGCATTTTAGGACGAAATACCATGGGTATATACCGGTAATAGAATGTACTTTCACATATAGGACACGAATGAAAAATCACTGTAATACAGTCAGAATCGTGACTGGAAACAGACAGATAAAACATCTTAATTTAATATTACAAGTTGCATGTACATTGTTTACAGTAAAAGTTAATTTAGTGCTTTCAGATATATTGTGATAAAAAAATACAACAGGGAATAACATGATTTAGAAACGTTCCTTGTCAAACTATGTTTACTGAATAACATAATAAACAAGAAGGTCATACAGATTCTGTGTCGAAACATTTTCAATAGTTATTATGAAACACTAGGTTTTATATGTTTGGCTTGGACTCGTGACATATATAGGCAAGCTTCAAACTTGACTTAGATACTAAAAAGATTACCATTTGGTACAAATTTCAAGTAAATTAGATAATACTTGGCCTCCGGATCGTTTACAAAAATACATTTCTTATATTTGATCTAGCTTTTGACTCCGTGATCACCAATAGATACATGTTATGTATTTTAGTCAATTTTTATTATGACCGAGTTCAAATTTGGCTACACCGGCATTCATTAAAGACACCGTGACCACGATTTTGAAATCATGTGACAAAGATCGACCTGACAACGAGTTTATCGGAGTTAACATTCTCAAATCACTGCCATTCTCTAAAAGGAGGGCGAAGATGGCCCTATATTTCTTACCGGATACTTTCTTATGACCGAATGTGATCTAAATTCAACCCTAAATCATCATAAACACAAAAGTTCTGTTTCGTTGACAAGACAAAAATTCTGCCCAATGTACACGATGATCTTGCTATAAACGGGGACTTGTACAGAATAAACAAGTATTTCCTTGGAATATACCTGGAGATTCTAGTTATTAATCCAAGCTGACAATGCAAACATTCTGACCGAACTTCATGAATGTTGCCTCAGGACTGTATACAAAGTTTTAACTTTATTTTATTTTAGATTACCTAATTTTTGAGCCAGAAAAACCCAGTAATTTAAGTTGACATAAGTTGTAAATAAATTTATCAAGAATAAAAAAGTTATACTGCTATAGACGCTAAATGTACTATTAAACGGTGTGAAATTGAAATTAACTAAAAGTTGGTCCTTATTCGCAAGTATTTCTGCATATAGATGGAAAGTTTTTTCTCCGTGTTTGGTTTGGTTTCATTCAGAATTGGACGATAACAAAGGACATTCCAAATTCTTGATCTACAACATTTTGTATCATTTATTGCAATTAAAATTATCACAAAGTTGGTTATAATTAAAAAATGCTTATAATAAGTTTATTTTGAGTGTCTGTCAATGTGTAAATGATAGTGTGAAATTAGACAGTTGAAGTGTATGAAAGTGAATATATGTCACTTAATTTGTTTATAGAAGGCCTTATTGCAATATACACTTATTGAAGTGTATACATTTATTTCATCTTGTGTGACCTTAATGTCACCTTATTTAAAAAAAATATGTTGTCAAGTCTTCAGTTTGACACATAAATAATGACCGAAAACATTTAATATACCATTTTTATGACAAGCATGTGTTCACTCTGTGACCTACTGTTTGTCATGAGGCTAGTTTAAACGAGTCACAGAGAATATCTATAAAAAAAATAAAATTGACTTGACTGGATGACTCTGTTTTTAATTATCCTAAATGGCTGGGTTCAAAACTGAAACTGAAAGATAAAAACATTCACATAGTTAATAAATCGTACAGTCAATCTGTTTGTAATTAAGAGTCAAATTTAGTCTATCGTTCTATTATCCACTTCATCATGAAAAGAACAACTGGAAAGTGCATTGGTTTGTCTGTGTCAGAGCAAAAAGCATTTTTAAAATTTCACCACCCCACTAGGGCATCATCTCCGAGGAGATAATTGTTTTCCTCAAATTACTGTCTTAAAGAATTTAGTTGTTGCAAGTTAAACTAAATCAGTACTTCTAGTTTCAGATAAGAATTTTAAAGTTTCTATTTAGAACACTTATTGTAAGAAAAGCACTACATCCAGTTAAGGGCATTATTTCAGTAAAAATCTAGTTTCTAAATTTTCAATTGTAATAGAATACAAAATTGATTATTTGTGCAAAACAAAATCAAATTCTGACAAATCTTTTCAGACAAAAGAAGCCGTTTTTGAAATTTCACCATCCCACTGGGGCCTCATCTCCGACAGGCAATTGTTTTTTCTGCATCTTACAGTGATACAGAACTCGGTTGTGGTATGTTAAATTAAATCAGCACTATAAGATACAGAAAACAAAACTTCTTAAGTTTCTATATAGATTATTTCAGAAAAGTGCGACACCCCCTTGAGGGCTTTATTTCTTAACTAATCCTTGGGCAGGCCAATAACAGATACATTTATTTCATCTTGTGTGACCTTAATGTCACCTTATTTAAAAAAAATATGTTGTCAAGTCTTCAGTTTGACACATAAATAATAACCGAAAACATTTAATATACCATTTTTATGACAAGCATGTGTTCACTCTGTGACCTACTGTTTGTCATGAGGCTAGTTTAAACGATTCATAGAGAATATCTAGAAACAAAATAAAATTGACTTGGCTGGATGACTCTGTTTTTAATTATCCTAAATGGCTGGGTTCAAAACTGAAACTGAAAGATAAAAACATTCACATAGTTAATAAATCGTACAGTCAATCTGTTTGTAATAAAGAGTCAAATTTAGTCTATCGTTCTATTATCCACTTCATCATGTTCATTGTTAACATTTATTTCCAATTTTCTTCATTTTTGTTGGATTATACTATATTATTACTATAAGAAGCATACTTACACACAACACCTAGGTATGATCCAACAACGTTATCTTCCCACTGGAGTAGTCGTGATGAATGTATCTGGTCCCTGGATGTATCCGTGGCAGTGTAGTTAAGTTGTTTGTTCGATGGTGTGTATACATCAATATCATTCATGCTGTTTCACTGTAAACAAATGATAAAGAAATTTACAGATATTTCATTTAGTTTGCCGAAAGTCATATAACTGTCTAGTTACGTGAGACTGCCTTTTAACGTGACAAATATACGGCCTATTACACTGTAGGTAAACTGTGCATATTGTCAAACGACAGCTTTTGCATAGAAATCTAGTAATTACACTTCATACGTATGAATCAAGTGTTTAAACAAACACAATACAGAACTCTTTGCCAAAGACTCATTTCTCTGGTAAGAGTTCGAACGACAACGTTGGTATCGAGGTGCTCCGGTAATTTGAGAAGTAAAAATAATCGATGCGATAGAAATGAAATTTCACCGATTCAAGATACTACGAGGATATAATGTCTTAAAGTTACAAATTTTCCTCAGATGAACAATTTGGATTGTCGGTTTGAAAATCTCGTAAAGTTCAAGTCTTAAGATATTGTCAACTACACAATGATACGTACTAAATACATAAGGTCTAGGTCTTATGCTTTCGGAAGAAAAGTTTTTCTTTTCTTAGTAAGCTTAAAATAACATTACAAGCTCTTTTCTTTATTAATTAATTATCTTAGATTTTGTGATTTATCATCCTCAGATATATACGAATATACTATAAACAGGAATTTATACAAGAATCTTTGTTAAAACTTTACATTCTAAATATGTTATTTTCAGAGAGTTTGAAGAACTTTTTTAAAAGATGCGTTATATAACATAGGACGACTTTGACTCTCTGACTGCTGTCATTTCTACTGTAAAATTGTTGTATAACAAAGTAATTTTTTTTAAAAAATTGTTCCTTTTCTTAAACAAATCTTTGTACAGCTGTATTCTATATCAAAATTGAGTAATCTCCCTATTTTATTATATATATATTTTCATTTATAAAAAATACTAGGCATTACGTATTTGATACCATTTCATAACTAGAGCTATCACTAAATATGATTAATACCCCCAAAAGACTGCTTTATAAACTGAGAAAGTTCGTAGTAACAGAATACCTTGCAAACAAACTAAAAAGAGATATTGTTCTTGGCAATAACTCTGTAATTTGTCAAGATAGAGTTATGGTTCTTGTACACTGCACTTCCTCTCATTGTGCTTGACCATTGTATGAAGTTGTATTGAATTCCAACCAATAGTTTTCGAATAATGCTCCGGACAAGTAAAAGTAACAAAGGGCAATAACTCTGAAATGAGTCAAGATAGAGTTATGGTTCTTGTACACTGCACTTCCTCTCATTGTGCTTCATCATTGTATGAAATTGTATTGAATTCCAACCAGTACTTTTCAAGTTATGCTCCGGACAAGGAAAACTAACAAAGGGCAATTACTCTGTAATTAGTCAAGATGGAGTTATGGTTCTTCTGCACTGCACTTCCTCTCAATGTGCTTGATCATTGTATGAAGTTGTATTGAATTCCAACCAGTAGTTTTCAAGTTATGCTCCAGACAAGGAAAAGCAACAAAGGGCAATAACTCTGTAATTAGTCAAGATGGAGTTATGGTTCTTCTGCACTGCACTTCCTCTCAATGTGCTTGACCATTGTATGAAGTTGTATTGAATTCCAACCAGTAGTTTTCAAGTAATGCTCCGGACAAGGAAAACTAACAAAGGGCAATAACTCTGTAATTAGTCAAGATGGAGTTATAGTTCTTGTGCACTGCACTTCCTCTCAATGTGCTTGATCATTGTATGAAGTTGTATTGAATTCCAACCAACAAGTAGTTTTCAAGTTATGCTCCAGACAAGGAAAAGCAACAAAGGGCAATAACTCTGTAATTAGTCAAGACGGAGTTATGGTTCTTCTGCACTGCAATTCCTCTCAATGTGCTTGACCATTGTATGAAGTTGTATTGAATTCCAACCAGTAGTTTTCAAGTTATGCTCCGGACAAGGAAAAGTAACAAAGGGCAATAACTCTGTAATTAGTCAAGATGGAGTTATAGTTCTTGTGCACTGCACTTCCTCTCAATGTGCTTGATCATTGTATGAAGTTGTATTGAATTCCAACAAGTAGTTTTCAAGTTATGCTCCGGACAAGGAAAATGCAACAGACCGACCGACCGACCGACCGACCGACCGACCACCGGGTGACTCCTATATACCCCCCTAAACTTCGTTTTGGGGGTATAAATATACAAGAGAAGCTTTGCGAAATTTGACGTCATTTTGCTCTTTGGATTCATTATTAAGTAAATATCAGACACTTCTTTCCTACAACTGTGCCGATTTGGTTCTTTTGAAAATACGGTCACAACGTTTAATAAGTCACATATTAATAACCATTCAATAAATTTTCTACAAACGTCGTATCATGTTTAGAAGGAGATTAAAATGAAACAATGATCATTTGAAAATAAGAGGACCAAGATGACACTGAATCGCTCACCTGGCTACTACTGGTAAATCAAAGCGCTGTGAGCGCTGAAGGCCTGGGGGGGGGGGCTATAGATTAACTCCCCTAAAAACAACTTTTGACCTTCGTGATTTACGCTGAACCTTACCTAAAGCGCGGGTCGAAATGTGCATAGGGCGAAATTTAGTATAATTATGACACAGAATGAATGATTCACAAATATATGGGTGGCAGGGAAGTTTGTTTTATTATAAAATGTACGTTAAATGAAAAATAATCACATGGTCAACAATATCAATTGTTTGAGAGAACAATAAAAATAATTCAATCTGCGCTTTGTTCAACTTCTAGCGATATCTGATGATATGGATCGAAAATTATTGTGTACCAAGGACAAGACATTGTAACAGAAATAAACAAAGCAATACCAACAATGAAATATAAATACAGTACTGTACAATGTGTATAACAGGGAAAACCAAAAATGATTCTTGGTTACCTTGTAGTTGTAATCGGTGAAACCGTTCACTGGGCCTTGACATGCAGCGTCCTCGATAAATGGCGGGTGATTTTGATCACGTGAGTTCCTTCTCGGGAATGTACGTAAATTGTATCTTTTTTTTTAAAGAAATTTATTTTTAGGTAAATATATATGTAATCGTTCGTAAATAAGAAAGTTGTCAATGAAATAACATCAGAAATTTGAAAATCAAACTACAAACTCTTATATCGAATTCCGTACGTTTCCGTAAATTTCCGTACTTTTCCGTGACATGCATATGATTATCTTCCGTAATCAGCCAACAGCGCAGTAATTTCTAAAACAGAAAAAATTGTGTAATGCAGCCCGTAAGCTATAGACCTTTCTGCAATCGTTTGAAGTTGTATGTACTGTTTTTATTTGTAATATGTTCTTATCGTATGCGACATTCAAACAAAAGATTGATCTGGTCTGTCTTGCACTACTTTCCCAAAGCGCATGTTTACAGTTGTTATTCGCACATAGCACAGTTAAATTGTCAGCAGTGTTTGAAATGTGGTATGCTTACTTAGGCCTAGGGGACTGTCAGTCCCCAGGCCAAAAATCGCATCGCAAAAGGGCCAATTTGACAAAGGGCTCCCGATGTAAACAATCTTCGTGGAGGTCCGCTACATAATGCTACATTCCAAGTACCAAAGCTCTTGACCTTGTGGCTAATGAGTTTAGAAAAGATATTTGAAATGTCCCTTTTTTACGCCTATGTGAAATCAAGTGACCCCCCAGGCGGGATAAATGTTGACCCGAGGCTATGGTTTTAAAAATTTTGGAAAAGTCCACTAGACAAGTATACATGCCAAATATCTAAGCTCTCGGTCTTACGCTTTTAGAGAAGGTTTCAGCGGTTCATCCTATTTGTTGTCATAGCAACCACAATTATGCCAGAAATGGAATTTTTTGAGCACCTTTACCTGTGACGAAGTTTGTAAAGCCCTTTCCTTTTTATTGAACAACATTTATATAAGGTTTGGGAATGCAGTTTTCAGACAAGTAATCGGTATTCCCATGGGAACAAATTGTGCACCCCTTGTCGCAGATTTGTTTTTATATTGTTATGAAAGAGACTTTATGTTGAGTCTTTCTCCAGATACGCAGGCAGACATTATCACTGCTTTTAATAATACATCACGCTATCTGGATGATATTCTTGATATGGATAACCCGTTTTTTGGTCAATTGGTGGACAGTATTTATCCCCGGGAACTCCAGTTAATTAAAACTAACAATTTGGATACTGGTGCTTCATTTTTAGATTTACATCTCTCTATTTATAACAATATTCAAAATTTATGACAAGAGGGATGATTTTAATTTTAGTATTGTAAATTTCCCCCATTTGGATGGGGATGTACCTCATGCTACATCTTATGGGGTATACATTTCTCAGTTAATTCGGTTTGCCAGAGCGTGTAGTCATGTTGAGGATTTCAATGAACGTAATCAATATATTACAAATAAACTTCTTGAACAGGGCTACCGTTATTACAAATTGCGTAAATATTTTGCTAAATTTTACTATCGTAATTCTGATTTGGTTTTGAAATTCAATAGTAATCTAAAGACTCTTCTGCGAGAAGGTATTTCAAAACCCGATTTTTATGGGAATGTGGTTTACAAACTTCGTAAGATTTTGGGTCATGGCAATTTTCCAACTGTATTTGCTAAAATTATAAAACGTTTTGTTAAAAGAGGTTACGACCCAACTATTTTGAGACACACCGCATGTTTGGTGTTCAACCCGTTTACAGTTGGACGCTATGCTTCCCTCTTTGATTGTGTCTGACGGAACAGGGGAGGACTCTGTGATGGGCAGTTTTAAATCCCACTGGGACGAAACTGCTTTGATTTCTGTCCTCTGGCCTGTTTCGTCGGGCCCTTAAGGGTGTTTCTCTTGGTGCTCTGCCTTCTGCAAAGGCATTGAGTACATACGTTTTTTGGTTCTCAAGGTTTGCTTTTTATATATTTATACACGAGCATTTTTGTGTTTTACATACCATGCCTTTTGTTTCCATTGCGTGTGTTAGAGATTCACCTAGCAGGGATTACTTTTATTTACACTGTCCTGTGACTTTGGAACATGGTGGGGGTAAGAGTGAGGTTGGGTGCGCACCATAAACCGGTTTAAGCTCCCCAGTGTGTTTTTGCCACTGACCGTTCCAAGGCGGTGCCCCACTGTGTTCCTTTAATTGTTCGTTTTGTCCTCGTGTGTTTGCTTTGTATGCTAGTGTGTGTTGGTAGTGTATGTGTGTACATGATTGTGTGTGTGTGTGTTGTGTGTTGGTGGTGTGCACTTCTGGGTGCTGTGGGGCTCGTTTTGGGGAGGCTGCGTTTTTGGTACGTGGCATTCCCTGTTTGATATTATTTTTGTTTTTAGTAGAACTTTATGCTAGGAACATTCCTGCTAAGTATCATCAACATTGACTTAGTGGTTTTAGAAGAGATGTCGTTTAAATGTAATGGCGGACACACGACGTAAAAATAGCCTTTTGGAAAGTTTATTACCAGCACAATTATAAGAGTAATGAGTATACTAACAAGAGGGCAAAAATGGCCCTATACCGCTAACCTGAGTATAACGTTTCAGCCGTTAACGGACAACACACGATGACAAGACATGATATATCACTCTTGCAGTTTGAGCCATGTGAGCTGAAAGGTATGAACTGCATGTCTTATTAGACAAAGTAACATATAACTATTGCATGTCTGCTGAACGTTGAAATAAAACAAACACTTAAACCTGCACGTTTAACGGTGCCGGATTTATTTTTCAAATGCCAGTGATAAGATGTTGTTGTTGAGATTACCACAAACAGTTTAAAGGGGCACTCCCTACGCCTAGCAGATTATATTCTTTAAACTGAAATAATGTGTAAAAATGAATGTTGAATGATAAAAAACTATTTTCAAGAAAAACTTATATAGACAAGAGGGCCAAGATGGCCCTATATCGCTGACCTGTATATCAATTGCCAATAATACAAGGGGTCATGATTTTAACATAATTCGTAGAGGTCCACTACACAATGCTTAGTAACATTCCAAATATCTAAGCCTTGCCTATGGGCCTTGCGTTTTTTAAGAAAAGTTTTCTCTATATAAACCTATGCGAAATCAAATGACCCCCCCCCCTCCCGCTAAGGGTCAATTTTCACCCGGGGGTCATGATATGAACAATCTTGGTAAAGGTCCACAAATCAATGCTACATTCTAAATATCTAAGTTCTAGACATTGTGGTTTCAGAAGAGAATACTTAATTAAAGTTTTTCCTATGTAAAATCAAGAGACCCCCACACCCCCGCCCCTGGTTGGGTCAGTTTGACCCAGGGGTCATGATTTGAACAAACTAAGTAGAGGTCAATTAAGCAACTACGTAGAAAAACTAAGTATTATAACTTAACCTAAAAGTTTCAGCTACGCATTCCCAGTCATTATCGATAAAAGAAGCGATATTAAATAAATTAAACTGCAGTCCTGTAAACCATTCAATAAACCATGTACATGTATGTAGAGTTGTTGTTGTACAATTAATGTGTGGATGCGATTTACAACAGAAAGCCTCTATATTGATTAATTGTGGAAAAATGAGGTATTTTTCATCATAGATTATTCTTTGAAATTGTATTTATTTATCATTTAAAATTCATTGAACACATAATCTATGTTTCGAGAATATAATCTGCTAGATGTAGGGAGTGTCCCTTTAAATAACGCCTTACCCTTACGTCAGTTTTCGCAAGCTTACATCTCTCAAAATCACCCTCTATCAGTACATGTAGTTCAAAACATGTATTACTTTGATTATCAATGCTACCAGCCTTCTATCAGTCCTAACTAGAAATAATGCATTACGTAATCAATACAGTTAGCAAAACCCATGCGAATAAATAATGGGTTTGCTAAAACTGAATTGCTCTGGCAATGTGGCATTAATTATAAGCCAGAGATTTCGAGTCTTCAAAAATGTCATTAGAACAATCTTGCTACTTCTGCGTTTAGAACGGCCAGCGGGGTCCAAGATGTAACTCAGAAGATTACAACATTCATTATTTCTAACCAATGTGACCTTCTGAACCAAATTAGTTTAATCCTGTCCTTTATCAGCATCTGAAAAATTTGTTTTAATTACCGACTGATTGCTTTCTTGAGATTTCTGTAAAATTGAATTTCAGTGCTCGACAAGGATCTGTCATGGGGAAAGAAGTTATTTTAAAGCCCTTCATTTACAAAACATTTACATTGTTGCAAGTTCTCTTTGTCTGTAGTAATAAACCGACTAAATTAAAATATTTAACTAAGTTCAGTTGCGACCTAAAGGGACATGCACTATAGTATATGTAAAACTTAATAACATCAAAAAATAAATGATTGAAAATTCAGAATTATTCAGAACTATTTTAACTTAGCCTTAAAGCCTCACTCCCTTACATCTAGCAGAATATACTCTCGAACCAAAGATTATGTATTCAATGGACGTAAAATGATAAATAAATAAAAGTTCAAAGAAGAACCTTTGGTGAAAAATGCCTCATTTTACCACATTTAATCAATATACATGTACACAACTGTACACAAATTATTAAATGGTTTACGGTACTTCAGCATATATTAAACCTTTGATTTTATCGATAATGACTGGGAATGCATTGCTAGAACTTTTAGGTTAACTTATTATACTTCCAAAGATTCTATTATTTATGTTTTGGAGGTTATTTATTTGACATCAATTATAGGGTATGTCCCTTTAAAATGCTCCCAATATTTTGATGAAAAGATACAGTTTTTCAGAGCCTCTGAAAATAACATATTTAAAATGTATAGTTCAAATATCATAAAAAGGTTCCACGTTGAATTCCTGAAATGTATATCTAAAAACTTAAACACTTTTTATGTTTTAGTGTATCAAGCGGCTTGCTCACAATTTACTGTAAATTTTTTTCCAAAATGATTAACTAAACTCTTTGAAAAGAAATTTGGGAACTTTATTGTTTCACCAGAATTTGAGAGCAAGCCACTGACGGTAACAATGCTCTACTGATAACAAAAATGATCAATACCCTGTGTCAAATAGTAAATATTCAATTTCTTTTCGGACTATAACACTTAAAGGGACATACACTATTATAACTGATGTCAAACTAAATTAACCCTAAAACATAAATAATAGAATCTTTGGAAGTATTATCACTTAAAACCTAAAAGTTTCAGCTATCCATTCCCAAACATTATCGATATTATAAGCGTTTAAAGGGGCATACCCCATAAATGATGTCGAACTTATAACCTCCAAAATATAAATTATAGATACTTTGGAAGTAATATAACTTAACCTAAGTTTCAGCTAATATTGAAACTTTCAACATAATATCGGGGTGATCTATTCTACAATCAATAAGCAAAACAACACATTTTAATGTTTCTTTTGTTAGAAAACTGTCACGTAATCATAATACAAGCCCCTGATACAGTAATGACAATGTTTTCTTGAAATTGAAAATTTTCTTTTTTTAGCGTAACTTGTCCATCTGGAGTGCAGTCGCTTTAAAGGTATATAATTAGAATTTGGCCATGTAAAATATTTGTTTGAAACTAAACATTTGATCATTTACACTCATTTTTTTTTTTTTTGGGCTTTATTTAAGTAAAATTTTTCCTGGAGGCATTTTTAAAATTTGATTTGCCTATCCTGGTTGCCCAACCAAGATAGAGTTATTTTATCATAAGAAAAAATTTGATATACATACTTTGCCTAAGGAGAGATATAAAAATAAAACCTACTGTATTATATTTGTGAAATATTTGCATTAATATTATATATTTAGATGGAATTTATTAGAAATGCAAGTTTGAATTTTTTTATTACCTCCCTTTACCTATCTTGCGCACCCAAGATAGATAGGAAATAAATGAAGTCAGAAGCTACACGTTGTTTTAAAACTTGCACTTTGGTTCAGAATGTTGAAATATTTGTATATCTATCCAATTCAAATGTAAAAGTAGAAATTATATTGAAATTAAAAAGAAATACTCAACGTTTTAAATACTTTCACATTAAAGGGGAGTAATAACGCAATTTTATAAAAGTTTATAAAATGTAAATTTCTGATAGGGATCCAACTCAATGTAATGGGTCTTTTTGTTCATTAAATTAATCTCTAACATAATAAACAAAAAGTAAAAATTGTCAAAAAATGTTGCTTAAAAATATTTGACCACCTTTAAAGTATACTACCGTAAACCATTCAATAATCTATGTAGAGTTGTTGTTGTACAATAAAAGGGTGGATGCGATTTATTACAGAAAGCTATTATATTGATTAATTGTGGTAAAATGAGGCATTTTTCGCCATAACTTCTTCTTTCAAACTGTATGTATTTATCATTATACGTTCATTGAACATACCATCTAAGTTTTGAGAATATAATCTGCTAGATGTAGGGAGTGCCTCTTTAAGATATGCTGCAGTATCGTACACCATTCAATAATATGTATGCAGAGTTGTCGTTGTGCAATAAATGGGTGCGATTTATTACAGAAAGCCTCTTAATTGATTACTTGTGATAAAATAAGGCATTTTTCGCCATAGGTTCTTCTTTTGAATTGTATTTAATTATCATTATACGTTCATTGAACACAATCAATATTTCAAGAATATGCTCTGCTAGATGTAGGGAGTGCCTCTTTGAGAGTAGAAAAGTATTTTGTCAGAAGCTCTGGTTGCAATCTGAATGAAACGATTGAGCTATACACTGTAACATTTACTTCTATAACTGAAGTAATTTGTCTTTGCCAGACTACAAAACTGATGTGTACTTTTACTGTAGTTATTATGTAGTTGACCCTGGATCATATTTGAAAATCTCTCTTTTTTGTCTTGTCAGATACTTTCAGATTTTGACTGTAATAGAAAAAAATAAAGGAGTTTTTTTTGCCTTTTGGTACTTTGATAATTAGTAATCTACATATCAGGTCACTTTTGAGATATATTTCTTATTTCCATTAAATTTGTCGTTCTTATTTGGAGTATAATTTTACAGTATTTATGTGCTTTTTGTTTCAAATGTAGATTCTATAATTTTTCTACACTTTAATTAAGATATTATCTATCGAATAAAATAGGGCAAGACTAGCCTTCCAGCTACTATTGTCGTAAGTGGTGCTTTCATAATCAGATGTAATTTCAAAAATAAAATGACATATTATATTACTGACACGTACCATGTATATTACAATTTTTACCTTTAGATACTTCGTTGCATTGGGTTGGTCTTTCTACAAGAATATTTGCTTTTTTCATTTGAACACCATTCTATATAGTTTTCGACTAGCATTCTGGTGGTGCAGGTATGTTCTCTTAAAAGCACAAAGATTTCAAGAGAAATAATGTAAGTAATGATCCTAGGGGGCTCACTTATTTCTACGAGTTATAACAATAATGTAAATCAATATGAACTACCAAGTTAATTCTACGCTCCTTTACAGTGGTGTTGTTTGTGCAAGAACTGTCTCAAAAAAAACTTTGGTTGTCAATATTTTGTCAACTTAGCTTGTAAAAAGTATTATTTGAGTGCCCTAAGGATCATCATTGCCCTGTTTGTCTTGAAATCTAACCAATACCCAAACCGCAATCTTAATTAAGATTTTGGCAAGGTCGCAGAAAGATTGCAGTCGCAATGATAATAAGCGTGCGGAAAACCTATTGTAGCATGCAATAAGATTGCGGTTGGAACATTCGCAACATTAAATCTAAGCATGCACACGCTTGTGCAATCTTATTGGAAGGTTTTCGCGCACTTCCTGCAACCTTATAAAGATTATGCAATATTGTAGGGGTGCACACGCTTGCGGTTGGAATGATAGGGGTGGCATACTTAATAACTAGAGAAGCTGCTTGCAAGGTTGTGCAAGCTAGCGAGGTTGCGCAAGCTTGTTGCGTCAAAAAGCTGGTGACCTAGTTTTTGACCACAGGTGACCCTTATTTGAAATCCACTTCGAATTAATTTAGACAATCATTCAAACCAACTTTCACGAAGATCAAGTGAACAATGCAACCCCAATTGCATACACGAGGTTTTTTCTATGATTTGACCTGTTGACCTAGTTTTTGACCAAAGCTGACCCGTATCCGAAATTGACCCTGATATCATCAAGACATTCGGATCAGGTTCACGAAGATCTTATTCAAATGCAACCAAATAATGTACGTACACAAAGTTTTTCTATGAGTTGACCTGTTGACCTAGTTTTTGACTTAAGATAACCCATATTCGAAATCAAAGTAGATTTCATCACCAAATCATGTTTTTGCAATAAGAGAAAGTAATTGGTGAATTGTAATAAAGTAGGGTGATAAACAAAAGTTGATTTCATCACAATACCTAGTTGCTTGAAAATTAACCATGTCTTGTGTTAGCAGATGTGTGAAAAAAGTCATAATTACTTGAGAAAAATAAACCTGACACAAACTGTTATTGTAGTCAAATATTAAATGTTTAAAAGACAGAACTGAAACTAAACAATAAGGCAATTACTTTTGTCAGAAAAGACATGAAACCTTTTACTTTTTCCAAAAAACTTTCTAATATTCCAAAAATAAAATTCCCTCTTAAATCTGCAAACAAGTTGGTGCATGCATAATATTTAAATGCTGTGAGAATTGTCAGTCCAATTATGCAGGCTCTTGCCGCTATCTTAAATATTGACGCAATCTTAAAGATTCTTGGAGAGGGCCGCTTACGATTGCATTTGGCCCAATCCTTTGTCAATGATTAAATGTTCTAACCAAATGTTATACGTGCACTTGTGCATAGAACAATAAAATAGTATTAAACTAAACTAAGATTACGGGATGCTTTTGGGAAGCTTGCGAAACATGAAATCTTCGCAAGCTTAATTTCTTCGCGCGCATCCACAGGACTGCAATCTTGATAAGATCGCAGCAAGCTTGTGCATGCATGTGGTGAACTTCTCACGAGCTTGCTACAAACTAGTATTTTTGTTTGGGAAGTGCCTTTCAAATAGCATACTTACACAACTACAATTATTTTCCAAATTGACAATGGGCATTCCATTTATGATATAGTTACCTTTTCCTACTGTGAAAAACATGTGTTTCTTACAACACTAATCATTTAAACTACCTTTCTTGTTGTTCACTGCTTCAGCAAAGAAAAGTTCTATAACTTCCAGTTTAGCACTTCACTGACTATCCTATCTGGAGCCTTTATTTACCTTGGATTTTTTTTCGCTTTCTCGTGGCTTATTTACTCTGGGAATCCGTAGAATTGACATTGTTTTTTCCGATAACAACGTTTCCAGTTCCGTCTTATATATCTCTAATTTCATTTTGTTTACTTCCGACTGTTTTAAAGGTGGATAATCAGATTTTGGCCATATAACAGATTTGTTTGAAACTTTAACATCTGGTCATTTACACTCATTAATGTTCACTTAGCGCTCAATTCAAGTAAAATTTTCGCTGGAGGTACTTTTAAAATTTTATTTCCCTATCCTGGTTGCTCAACCAAGATAGAATTATTTTATCATAAGAAAAAATTTGATACACATACTTTGCCTAAGGAAAGATATATATATATTTAAAACCTGTATAATATTTGTGAAATATTTGCATTAATATTATATATTTAGATGGAATTTATTAGAAATGCAAGATTGCAAAAATATTATTACCTCCCTTTACCTATCTTGCGCACCCAAAAAAGATAGGAAATAAATGAATTCAGAAGCTACACGTAGTTTTAAAACTTGCACTTTGGTTCACATTGTTGAAATATTTGTATATCTATCCAATTCAAATGTAAAAGTAGAAATTATATTGAAATAAAAAAGAAATACTCAACGTTTTGAATACTTTTATATGAAAGGGGAGTAATAACGCAACTTTATAAAAGTTTATAAAATGTAAATTTCTGATAGGGATCTAACTCTTTGTAATGGGTCTTTTTGTTCATTAAATAAATCTCTAACATAATTTCTTTTTTATTACATTCTTTAAACTTGTCTTCTTATAAAAAAATGTTCCAAATTCCCCTAACAAAAAGCCTTGAAAAGATGTCACATCTGTCTTTTTCTTTACAAGGGAGTGCATACAGATCCTGTTTTGATACATTTTAGCGTATTGATCGGTTGCAAAAACATTGTGTTTATAAACATGTACTTTTCCATTAATTCTATTTACTCGAGACCTGAAACTACACACAATTATATAATAAGATGAAATGTTAAGGACAGTTCAAGAATTGAAAGACATCCTTCACAAAGAAACAGGTTCCAGTGTGAATTTATGTAGAGTGTTTCTTAATTTTGAAAGTATACCAAATAATAAAGCGTCGCAAGCGCTTTAGAAGTTCCAGTCTAAATACTTCGTGGTGTGCCACTGACATTTATAAAATTGCTGTCATGTTGATTTTAACTTGAGTTGTTGACCGTGGCATTTGTCTTTGCATTTTGATGTTTTAAAACTGCTTGATTTGAGAATTTGGTGAAAAAATAAAGTTTTTTCAAACTCTCTGAACATAACATATTTTAAAACGAAAAGTCAAATAAAAAGGTTCAAGTATAAATTCCGACACAGAACTTCTGTCCTAAGTCGTCAATTAGAAAAAGTGTACATATATGTATAAGTGTATCGATGCCGCCTTAGTGCAGTTGTAGCGCGTCCGCCTCGTCTTCGGAGGGTCACGAGTTCGATCCCGACCGGTACCTAAGAAGAAGTAGACACTAATAATTCGACACTGCCTCTCTCGTAGAGGTTTATTAAATCTGGAGATAGTCTCGAGATCGACTTATATAACCTGTAAGTACTTGTTTCGCAATCGAAATAATAAAATGAGTATATATTTAAAATTCAATTTTTTTAAATATACAAATTTGCAGTACAAAATGCCTGTAAAGTATATCTGTATTATAATGTATTCGTTTAATTGAAAAGGCGTTGCAAACTCTTTTAAAATTCTAAAATAACCATATACTAGTAGTGTAGTGCTGTCGTCAAACCAGGCCCGCCATTTTTCAATGATTTTTGCAAATTGCTGGGCTGATTTTACCTTTGTTGTTGATTTAATGTTTAGTTTTACATTTTAAGTTATACATGTATATATCATTTCAGTTTTTCTCCAGAAACTGTGGGCAAACAGCTTCAAAACTTGTGTTAAATACCATGGGAAAACAGCTTTTAAACATATGTTAAATACCGTTGGAGAGCAGCTTTAAAACATATGTTAAATACCATGGGCGAGCAGCTTTTAAACATATGTTAAATACCGTTGGAGAGCAGCTTTTAAACATATGTTAAATACCGTGGGAAAGCAGCTTTTAAACATATGTTAAATACCGTTGGAGATCAGCTTTAAAACATATGTTAAATACCGTGAGAGAGCAGCTTTAAAACATATGTTAAATACCTTGGGAAAGCAGCTTTTAAAACATATGTTAAATACCGTGGGCGAGCAGCTTTTAAAACATATGTTAAATACCGTGGGCGAGCAGCTTTTAAAGCATATGTTAAATACCGTGGGCGAACAGCTTTTAAAGCATATGTTAAATACCGTGGGCGAGCAGCTTTTAAAGCATATGTTAAATACCGTGGGCGAGCAGCTTTTAAAGCATATGTTAAATACCGTGGGCGAGCAGCTTTTAAAGCATATGTTAAATACCGTGGGCGAACAGCTTTTAAAGCATATGTTAAATACCGTGGGCGAGCAGCTTTTAAAGCATATGTTAAATACCGTGGGCGAGCAGCTTTTAAAGCATATGTTAAATACCGTGGGCGAGCAGCTTTTAAAACATATGTTAAATACCGTGGGCGAGCAGCTTTTAAAACATATGTTAAATACCGTGGGCGAGCAGCTTTTAAAACATATGTTAAATACCGTGGGCGAGCAGCTTTTAAAACATATGTTAAATACCGTGGGCGAGCAGCTTTTAAAGCTGCTCGCTCTCAGTTACTGTTGAAAAAAATATTTTTCAAAAAAATTGACATTCTTATTCATTAATATAAAACTAAAGGCTAGGGAAAAAAATAAGCAAAAATCTAGGTAGGAATTTCGCAGAAATCGATTGAAAATGTCGGTTACACGGCACCGCTACACTATATGTTTATATTGAAATTTCAAAAGCGTTTGCAACGCTTTTGAATTTGGTAGCGTATTTTTTTAAATTTAGAGATACACGTGACATAAATTTATACTGGAGCCTTTTTATATCACCGTATGTTCTAAAATACGTTATTTACATAGAGTTTGAAGAACTTTATTTTTTTACTAAAATCTGAGAGCGAGCAGCTTTAAAACATATATTAAATACCGTGGGCGAGCAGCTTTTAAAACATATGTTTAATACCGTGGGCGAGCAGCTTTTAAAACATATGTTTAATACCGTGGGCGAGCAGCTTTTAAAACATATGTTTAATACCGTGGGCGAGCAGCTTTTAAAACATATGTTAAATACCATGGGCGAGCAGCTTTAAAAACATATATTAAATTTCATGGGCGAGCAGCTTTTAAAACATATGTTATCTGTTCATACCAACATTTTGAATCAATTCAGATAGTTTTTCTGCAATTCTCTGTTCATCAAATTACAGACCACTAGGGTCTATTATTTCAAAATTAGGTTTCCTCATTTCAGTATTTGTTTGTCATTCTTGTAAATGTTAACATGCTGGCTATTTAATGAAGATACCTCAGTAAGCACTTACGAGAATTTTAAATAACCAACAAGTATCCATGTTTTTCGAACAAATAGAAATTAAGAGACAAACATTTTACAAATGTAAGCTCTTCATAATGATATTATTAACCTAATATTACGTACATGGTAATTTTCAGACAAAACTCATACAGGAACATTGCAATGATTGCCCTCTACCAAATATGTTCAAAAAGTTAATGCTTAAGTTTCACCATTACATTGTATTTCCAATACAAAAACTACTTTAATGTTTTTTTTCCGAAACCACAATGCAATGATAGATATTGGCATTGTACTCTCATGATCTTCTTTCTATCAATCAGACTGAAATTTTATTTCGGCTTAATTGGAAATAAGTGTTCAAACGGAAGTCTATCAAGCGGTTGTAACTTGATTTCCTTACAAAAGTTAACGAAATATATATACTCGAATGTCATACAAGTAATGTCGCTAAGTTGCGCACGAGTAACAGTATGACGAGGGGTAAGTAAATGGGTTTGGAGGCAGTGAAGACATTAGAATGCCTAGGGTAACTTGCATATCGGATCGGCATTTCGGTCGATCTTACCCATGCTGGAAAAAAACTCGGCTGAGCCACGTTTCCACCAAAACAGTTACCCGTTTTGATGTCTCGTGTTAAGTATATGAAAAATTAATTATAAGCAGGTGTTTTTCATAAAAATATAATTATAAGTATTTCGTAGAATTTACGCTTCCATTTGAAAGCCCTTTGTGGAGTAATGATTTGTTTTTTCAGTTTAACCTTTCGGTGCCAGCAACGGATCTTAAATTTAATGCGAATGCAAATATGAACCCCACTAATATATGAGATGTATAAAAAGATTCTTCTGCTTTATGGTAATACGTTTCTGAAACATAACTTTTTGTTGAACTTATTGATATGCTTAAAAAAGAACTTCCTTTTGATGTAGATATAATAATTCCATGTGGTAAAACAATTTCCGTATTCAAGTCAAGTAATTTTGTTCGAGAAACGTCACTTCTTATTTCCCTACACACAAATAATAACGTTTATATTCCACCCAAACAGTAGACTGAGTGTCAATGTTCTTTCACAGTTTCACGATAAAACTGTATTTTTGTAATAAATTTCTCGATATTCACCATATACTTCCTTTTCTAGAGTGTATTATTACTCAAAGACTGAAAGCAATTAAGTAATAAAAGCAACCTGATACAAACGTAGTGATTCCAAAATGTCCGTTTCTCTTAACAGTCTACATAAGCTGCTGTATATTTAACAAAGCTAACGAACAAATCACGACTAACCGAATTGCTTACTTACCCACGGTGGGTAATCACATGATCAAAATAATCTCTAAACAAAAGCACATCCATGAAAAATGTCAGAAAATAATGAAAGCCGTTTAGCTGTAAGTTAAAAATATAGCCTATCTTATGGCATCATAAAAGTATTATAGAACTATACAGGTCTCAATCACAGTCACCTTCTAATTGTGTTGAACACTTCAACAATAAATTATGTTAGTTTCTCGAAGTGTTCAGCACAATCGGAAGGTGACTATGATTAAGACCTGTGTAGTTCTATAATACTTTTATGTTGCCATAAGATAGACTACATTTTACATTTACAGCTTAACGGCTTTCATTATTTTCTAACTTTTTTTCTGAGATTTACTTTTGTTTTGAGATTATTTCGATCACGTGATTCCCCACTGTGTTACCTGTATTCAATAACACTAGTGACAATCGGCATCACAATCTCGCACTGTATGTTTTCGTTAGACTATTTTGTAAATTGAATTAGTACCTCGCTGCTGGTATAATAACACATATATACACACCTGGGGTGCTTTATCAGTGCCTACATAGAACGTCATACAAAGGACTTTGTCATTTCCCTTTTTTTCTCGATCGATGATCATTTTTTCGTTGACAATGAGAAAATAAACCAAGATATTAATAATACCATTCGTGTTGCAATTGGAAAGGTTTTGTTAACATAAAGACAAGTTATAATACATTATTTTCGTTTGTCCGTTATCTTTGTTTCGTTATAATACCAATAAATATTGTATTATTTATGTTTTGGAGTTTATTTAGTTTGGCATCAGTTATAGGGAATCTAATTTCTTCAAAGTTATAAACATTTGTATAAAACATCAAATTTAGACGCATAGGCTAAAATTAACAACACAAGTAAAACAACTACGTAACTAGCCTCAATATTTCGACTGCAAGACCGACCGATTTTACAAACTGATATTACAGATGTCTGTCTTTACGGGCGGCCGTCGTATATAACAAAAAGCCCTGGCGCACAATTTGTTGGGCTACTACGTAACAAGTTCAGAAAGTCTGTTGAAAATGTTGATGAGCTAGGTTTGACGGTATCGCTACACTATATGATTATATCTGGATTTCAAAAGCGTTTGACGCATTATAAATTGGCATTAAACAATTTCAGAAATGCAGAAAAACTTTATAGGAATTCATACTTAAACCAGTTTATTTGATGATTCACTGTAGCATATGTTAATTTCATACAGCTCGAAGCACCATTTTTTCTCCATCTAAAAGCGAGCAAGTTTCTCGTCAAAGTATGTATAGAAAAAACAGTTTAGGGGCAATTGTACGAGAACTGAAATTTCACAAGAACAAAAAGCATATACATTTTGTATCATCTTGTAGTTGAAGTATAGGTACGACTTAGATCCTCAAAACTTTGTCGGCTACTCGCTCGTGGCCAGTAGATTACCTTAGTGTCGTTTTATCAGAAACAATTTATCATTGTAAGATCTTGAACATGTTTATTTTCTATTATTATGGTACATTCCATCCGACTGCAAAATTAACGTGTCTGTCGTTTCGAGTGAATCAAATTCAATAAAAGAAGAAATTCATATAGATCTAATTTTCATATTCGAAGAAACATTTTTTCTGGAAGATTGTAGAATACTTGACTAGTTATTGGACTACGATACTTACATAATACCATACCCGCTAATTTTGAGGACAGGCTATTGTGTTTATAGTTAAAGGTGTTCACTGAAATTCTTGTTAGAAAACTGATAAAAAAGCTAAAGTGTTAATTTGGAGCATACGTACATTTTGCACTTTTATTGATATGTTACTGAAACATTCACCAGTGAAAACTTACTTTGTTATGTTGAAATGATTGCGCGAAGATCTTTATCAGGATTGCTGGAAGCTAAGATGTGAAGACAGCGTCTAGTCGGTTGCATGTTTGATGGTTATTTCAGGACATATTGCCTTATGGTGTGAAATACGTATATATTGTAATTGAAATACGATGTGCACGTTATAGTGTCATTAACTTGCCTGGAAAACCATATAATACATATCTTAACGTTAAACTTAACACGATCGTAGAAATACATGCATCATGTATTAATTAATTATATATTATGTTAATATCAATTTTACGTGTTAACGAGCAATCCAGCGTTCTATAACAGACAGCTGTTTTATCCTGCTTTAAATGCAGGATTGAAGGGATTTGTTTTATCCTGCTTTAAATGCAGGATTGAAGGGATTTTCATAAAAGTCTTAAAACGATATTGGTATTGAAATCTTTAAAGCTGCTCGCTCACAGTTTCTGGTGAAACAATTATTTTTCCAAAATGATATGATCAGGCATAAAATGTTAATTTTATATGGCCTTTCATACTTTTAAGAATTTTAAAACAGCCAGTTTTAGAGTGCATGACAAGTTTTACTGTAAATTTCTATCAGGCTTCAATTGATATTGCTTTACTATGCAATTTTTCACATGTTTGCATAATTGAAAAAAAAATTCATGTTCATGATTTTAATTGTCGTAGTTCGTATAGGCTATTTACGAACATGTGTCAAGAAAAAACACCGTGATACAGTTTTTTAAGATATTTTAGAATGATTGTTTTTAATCGCTTACATAGTAACACCAAATTATATTGACTAAATCTGCGCCTGAATCTTCAGGTTTTATCGGTACATTTGTACTTTATTCTTGAAAGTCTATACAGATGACTAGATAGGTTAGATTAATCGCTCTCGAGATGATGAATAATCTCGAAGAGAGAGTATGAGGGAATCCGGAGCTCATGTATCTTGCGTTTTGCCTCAGGACATTACCTCAATAAACTGGTAAGGATCGAATCTTGCCAGCCATTTGAAATGATCGAGGTCTCGTGCTCATTTAGTTTTTCTTGCAATTTACTTCCAAACCATGAGAATTCCATAAATATCTTCGGAAATTTGATAGTCATATAGAATATATTGGGTATATTTACTATGGTTGCATCATTTCCCTTGAAATAATGACACGGAATGCGATCCTAATAGCTCACACTGGCACTTTGAAATACAAGTGCTTACGTTGAAAATAATCAGCAATGGTAGAAAGATGTCGACGGCTGATTTGATATCAAGCGTATATTTAAATATGGTTGCATCATTTCCATTGAAATAACGACACGGCCTAACTGATTTTGCGTCGTTTTTTATGTATTGATGAGGCCAAAAAAAATAATAACTTGTTTCTGCTAACGGTCCAGAAAAAAATAGGGTTTTTTTTAAGCTGGTTGCAGATATTTAGGAAATTTACTTTAAATATATTTTAATAAGCCATCTACATATATATGAATTGTTAATAACATTGACCCCGTTGTTATGAATTGTCTGTTCAGTGTTGTTGTTTTTTTCAGCCTGAGGAGAAAGGCGGCGGGCCTTTCGGGAGGGGAATTTTTAGTCATTTTGCCAGAAAAGGGGAATTTTTTAGAAAGTGTATAAAATATAATTTTTAACAATGTAATAAAGAACCAAAACTATCAAGTCATTTAATGACTTTATTTTTCTGCCAAATATAAAGAGAAAACATAACAATTTCGCATAACAAAATTTTATATAAAGATACTGGTGTCAGGAACATAAATTAGCAGCACAAGTGTTAAACACAAGTAAATAATAAGTATTACTGCTATTTTCAATTGAAACATTGTACAAGTATCTTTTTTAATCTTTGGAACGCCGTTTTCGTTGAAAAAATAACAAAAATCGGGGACACGAAAATAGGTGACAAACGAATAATCGGCTATTTTCATATGTAAGGTATCAAATAGTTTCAAGAAATGATTCTGAAGCGTTTTAATTTCTGAAACTTATGTTTTTAAAACAAGTTTGGCCAACTCTTGTTTAAATAAATCAAAGATTTTTTTTCAACATTTTTAGAGGAATTTTTTCTAAAAAATGGGGAAAATACATATTAATTTTGGAGGGGAATGGGGCCGATTTAACTGCTGTTAATCCTTAAATAAACTGTTATGATCTGGATTTGCATTACACTTGAAGGTATGACTTCACTAAATCGGTGGGTTATTTGTTTGTTAGATGTGATTATGGTCCACCATCCTTTTTCATGGTATCTTGTTTATATACCCGGTGTAAAGCACCGATACACGTGAGACTACCTCTTGGTTTCTACCAAGTTCATCTCTAGATGGGTGGGAAACACCGAAAAGTGTCGCTGAAATTTCCAGTGCCCTGGATTCTAACCGGGGACCTCCGGATTGGTAGTCCAGAGCGTTAACCACTCAACCACCCCACCACTCTCTAGATTGGTGGGACTTGGAACCAGCCAATTTGTTTAGCGAACTTGCGGACCATTTAGTTATCTGTGGTCTCTAATTGGTCCAAAATGATTGGCAGCACTAAAATTTTCTTAAATTAAAATTGAAAGTACAATGGTTGAGCATAACAAAAAAATAGATTAAAGAATTTTCAGATTGATATAATGGTGTCCTATTGATATCTGAAAATATTGAATTTTTTAACAGAATGTAAACAAAAATCCTACAGACGAGGAGGTGATGTCCTAATGGCTTAATTTTTGGCTATAAAGTAATACATTATGCATATAAAAAAGGCCATTTTTGGATGTAACTAAAGTAGTTCTACAGGTTTACAGGGGTGTGAGTACTCAACGAATATTTTGGTATACGGACCTTGCTTAAATATTATACAGTAAGACTATGGAAAAAGATTTAGTGTAGTCATACCTCAAAGCCATCGTTCTTAATACTCCAAGTTAAAGAGCAAAATGGCGCATAGAAACGAAATGGACGAATTAGAACTAAAATTAGCCAATAAAAAGTCTTAGGGTCGGCGGCAAAAAAATAGGGTCGGTCGGGTGAGCAGAAACAAGCTATTTTTTTTCTTTTGGCCTGATCTGTTCCCTTACGTTAATACGAGTTCTAGTAAGTCTTTCCCAGAAAGGATATATTGGTACAGTGCCTATGTTATCCCCCCGCCCCTCCGAACTCTAAATAGAACACACACAAACACAAACAGAAATAGAATCTACAAGTGCTTACGTTAAAAAGGATCAGCAATGTATTTTAACTTCTAGTAATTTTATGATATATTGCTTATCCAACATATACTTCAAGAAAATAAGACTTACTTCTAACAGGAAAATAATAATTCCATGCTTTTTTGACAGTAATCTTGAGGCAATTTCCATGTTTATTCAGTCAATGTAAATTGTTCCAGAAATGTTGCACTTAATTTTCCTTAACAAAGACTATGTTGTTTTTAATCCATCTCGCCGCACGATTGACAAATATCAACGTTCTTTTCCATTCTGACCAAGAAACTTTGTTCGTTTTTAAAACATTCCTCGGGTATTCTTTCAACACTTTCTACCTTGTGGTTTTAATTATATTCATTAAGGACTCCAAAAGCAATATTAAAATTGCTTCATTGAAACATTGTATGCGGCTGGCTCAAGATCGTTATGATAACATCAACCCGATAAAAGATTTAAGAAATGACTTCCATTAAAGAATTAAAATTTGCTAAATAAAGTTGCCTTTCATGCGAACATTGATTTTTGATCACAAAAATATCGTCTTGAGCACGTGTTACTCGGTGAAATAACATTACTAGACGAATAGCAAACTCGTGACGCTTTCTTACCTGAACTCAACATTTCTGATGACAGCGCGTAGACAAACAGAATCTCACAATATAATAGAAGAAATAGTTACTGTATCGAAGCGCAACAGTAGCAGATATTATCAATACTTTGTCTAAAGCTCCTATATATATATTGAACTGATATAATCCACGATCTAATACAGTTATATGACCAGATAACATTGTTATCGTCAAATTCATACAGTCAGAATTTCCTATTTTGATGACCAGTAACAGAAACGATACTATTCTTATAGTTGATAAAGTCCTAGTGCGATACTATAGGTCTTGCTCACTTAATTTTTATCGTAGTTTTGATGACGTTAACTTTGATATTATTTTTGTTTTTATGTGTTAGTTTAATGCCACAAGATTTGACTACCTTTTACTGAAAGGGAAATTTTCAATTTTTTGGTCATTTGAAGAATAATATATGGGTGAGTATGGATCTCGAGTGATACTCATCCCGGAAATACAATGACTAAAATCCATGACAATTATTACTCGAAGGCACTGTTCAGACATTTCATGATAATGTTCTGTGTAATGGAAATTGAAGCACTCCCAAGAGATGATGTAAGGTGGAAGCAAAAGCACGAGTGACTTTTATAAAACACAAATGCCCCCCCTCCCCCCCCCCTCCCACAGCCCTTGATGAAATGAGTAATGTGGAAAAAGTTTTAAAAAAAGAAAGAAGAAAAAATTATGATAATATAGAAAAAGTGTAACTATCTATGTTTTTCATATGGCTTTAGTGAAAAAGAAATTCGAATGCGCCTGAAATAAAAAAGGAATTCATATAGGCTTTAAAAAATCACGTTGCTGTAAAACAAAATTGTTTTGCCTTAAAAAAATAGTGGTTGTAAAAAATTGTCCTTTAAATACCAATAATTTCCTTGCAAAATCAAAGTCCAACAAATGGCATGGCCTTGACCTACAAAACGTGGCGGCATCACGACCCTTTGTCATCAGCAATACAATTTTACCGTCGATGAAGAAATTTAAAGCTGTTCGCTCACAGATGCCTTCAACAATGACTAAACGGAAAGTGAAACTGAATCTAGGTAGATATTTGAAAAAATCCATTGAAAATATTGGTAAACTGGGTTTTACGGCACCGCTAGACTATATGTTTATACTGAAACCCTACAGTGCTGTTGGTCCCAATTATATCTTGCAATATTTTCGTCGTAGCGCCACCTAGCGAGTGTTTACATCTTCATGCTCCAGTAACTTCTGCTTCTTCGTTGTAAACAAACTAATTTTCCACTATAATGGAGAAATGGCTGGTAAGTATGTCTTCATATCTACATCATTAAAGAGGCACTCCCTACATCTAGCAAATTTTATTATCGAAACATATATATATTATCGAAATATATTATGTGTTTAATCAACGTTAAATGATAAGTTAATACAATTTAAAAGAAGAACCTATGGCGAAAAATGCCTCATTTAACCACAATAAATCAATATAGACGCTTTCTGTAATAAATCGCATCCACCAATTAGTACAACAACTCTACATAGATTATTGAATGGGTACGTGTATATATGTGTGTGTACATGATTGTGTGTGTGTGTGTCGTTTGTGTGTGCGTGTGCGCGCGTGTGTGTGTGTTGGTGGTGTGCACTTCTGGGTGATGTGGGGTTCGTTTTGGGGAGGCTGCGTTTTTGGTACGTGGCATTCCCTGTTTGATATTATTTTTGTTTTTACGGTACTGCAGTATATTTAAACCGCTGCTTTTATCGATACTGACTTGTGAATGCATAGCCGGAACTTTTAGGTTAAATTATATTACTAACAAAGATTCTTTTATGTTTATTTAATTTGTCATCAGTTATAGGGTACCTCCAGTTTATCACCTAGAACTGGAATCCATCCTATTGATAGAAAGTCTATTACAGATTCTCAGATTGTCCCATCAACTATTTATGTAGAGACAAACCAATCCAATCAAGAGGAGTCTCAATGTAGTAAGCCTACCCCTAGCCATGAACCTGCACAAAAAGAACATCACCCTTTTCAGTCAAGGACTATCACTAAAGTTGTAGCAAAACCTAAAAGGAAGATCGTGCCTTCTTTTCTAGCTGGTAATCTCCATAAGAACTCGGTGCAAGATGTCCTTGCTGCCAAGACCGCCAAAAAGCAACCGAGTACCGTCACCTCAAAATCTGAAAAATTTTACCAAGTGTATTCAACAGACTGTTTCTTTAATATCTGATCCCAAACAAATAACATCTGGAACATCTAAGTCTGATGGTCCCATACCAACATGTACTCTGAAGACAAAGTGTCTGACTCAGATGTAGAATCTGAAACGGCAGAGGAAGATAAGTGTTGTGTATGTACAAAATATGAACCGGATCTCACAGATGGACGTCTCTACATCACACTAGTCAATTGGGGATAGATGTGATGTTTGTGGTCACTGGACACACTTGAAAACATGTTCAAATGTCCGTGTTCTTCGTAGGAATGACATCTTTAAGTGACAACTGAAATAAATTAAGAAATTTTTATTTGTGCAGGTATGTCTTTTATGTCATCATAGGTTTCGCGTATACATAAGTACACCGGTACCGTGGGAAACGGGCTATATTTTAATTTTAAAACCGTTAGAAACGCTTTACAATTTGGTAGCGTATAAATTCAAGTTAATAGATACACTTTACAGAAATTTATACTTGAACCATTTAGTTTGACTAATAGTTCTAAAACAGGTTATTTTCAGAAAGTTTGATGAACTTTTATTTTTCATCAAAATTTGAGAGCGAGCAGCTTAAAGAAAAATGGCAAAGTTATATCAAACGCAAAGTCTTTGTGACGGACAGACGGACAAAGCGATCCCTATTTATTGCCCTGCGACATAAAAAGACAACAAAATACATGGGGCTTTAAAAAAAAGAAATTTGGGCCATGAAAAAACAAGAGCCATGTTCGACATGGCCATTCCCCCGCCGATTGCTCTTTCTATGAACAAGATATTTGAGGTGGGAGGATTGGATATGGTTACGGTTCTCATTAAATAAAATATTAGTAACTATAATGTGTTCAGTGTTTATTCACCTGCACATTATCTGTGCTGATGTCGAACTTCTACTGTAAGTCCAAAGTTGTATGCCTTATATAACTTCACATATCTAGGAATTGTTTTTACAACTGGAGGTTCTTTTAAAACAACATTTGATACATTAGCAGGACAAGCAATGAAGGCAATGTATAAATTGAAATCAACTCTTGTTAAGTATCCATATATGTCAGTTAAAAAGTCAGTTGGAATGTTTGATAAACTTATTCTTCCTATCTTACATTATGGTTCTGAAGTCTGGGGACTAAACGAGTCTGTAGTTTTAGAGAGAGTACATTTAAATTTTTGTAAAAGATTACTTAGTGTGAAGATACAAACACAAAATAACTTTATATACGGTGAACTTGGTAGGACTTCGTTACTGACAAAAAAGAGCTGTAGGGGTTGTAAAGTATTGGTTAAAAGGTAGTACAAATGGACAATCATGTATATGTTAAATGTGTTTATGATATGATGTACAGAGATTTAGAAATAAGACCAAATAGCAATACTTCTTGGGCATATTCTGTAAAACATTTGTTACAGTCACTCGGATTTAAGACGTATGGTTATTTCAAGGCGTTGGTGATAATAATGCTTTTATAAATATATTAAAAACTAGATTAAATGATGTATTTATACAAAAATGGATGGCTGATTTGAACGATTCATCAAGAGCTAAAAAGTTATACTTTGTTTTCAAGTTTTCAGATTCAACCCTATTTGTATTTAGTTAATATAGAGAAGTTTAGAGCTTCACTATGTAGATTAAGAGTCTCTTCACATAGATTAGAAATTGAAGCAGGCAGGTGGCATAAACCGGTCGCAATACCACACGAAGAAAAGAAAAAGTCACAATTGTAATGTTTTAGAGGATGAATTCCATTTTTTATTAGAAGTCCACTTTACAAGATCTGAGAAAAAGTATATTAAAAAATATTATTGGTCAAGACCGAATATACCGAAATTTACTGAATTAATGAAATCTGAAAAATTGGTATCAACAAGAATTTAGCTATATTCGCACATAAAGCTTTTGAGATTAGAAATCAATATTGTTTATATTATAATTAATTTATACCTCAGTACCTCACGCTGTATGTTTGTAGTATAATGTACATGTTGACACTTGACATTAGTCACTTACTGTTTATACATTTATATTTGCATGTATGCTCATGGCCATATGGTCTATTGCTTATGATAATAAACTATATAAACTATATATAAACGTTTAAAAAATGTCAAATAAAAGGAGACAAATCAATTCCAGGGTTAATTTGTCAGTTTGAATCAATTCAGTTCAGTACTTAAGGAGTTAACGCCCTGACAAGAACAAGTAGTAAAGGGAGATAATTAAAAAATAGGACAAGCTAGAGTTAAGGTCCTTGTACACTGCACTTTCTCTCAACGTCCTCTGTGTTTAAAGTCACAGGACAACAATTACAAGTACCTTTAATTGACCAAGACAGATGTCTACCGGAGGGAATGACCTTTATTTGTACCGAAAAGTACAAATTGTAATATACGTAGCATAGTATTTATTTCAATGATACTGCAAAGAGGCAATAGAGCGGGTATGGGTATTACCGAACACTTAAGCCGAAAACAGTACATGATCGGTAATACATGCATATTTTACAAAGTTGCAAAGGTATATAGCCACTATAGTCACTACGCTACATTTTCTTGCAGTACTGCAATATCTAGATTTTAACATCTACACCCGATTGCTTGCATTACCGACCATTGCTTCTATTTCCGAACATATATGTTTGTATTACCGAACACAAAGGCCTTTAAAAAACAACAACACTAAAACTACCTGAAAACAGAAGTGCATTTTACTGTGTTACTGTACGTGACTACATATTTAGAAAACAACTCGATTTCATTTAAAAGTCGTTTAACAGAATACAGGCGTTTCATTTCATCAGTTTATACACGTTTATACACGTTTTTAGAGTGAGGTTGGGTGCGCACCATAAACCGGTTTAAGCTCCCCAGTGGTGTTTTTGCCACTGACCGTTCCAAGGCGGTGCCCCACTGTGTTCCTTTAATTGTTCGTTTTGTCCTCGTGTGTTTGCTTTGTATGCTAGTGTGTGTTGGTAGTGTATATGTGTGTGTGTACATGATTGTGTGTGTATGTCGTGTGTGTGTGTGTTTGTGTGTGTGTGTGTGTGTGTGTGTGTGTTGGTGGTGTGCACTTCTGGGTGCTGTGGGGCTCGTTTTGGGGAGGCTGCGTTTTTGGTACGTGGCATTCCCTGTTTGATATTATTTTCGTTTTTACAATAAATTTCTGTGGTTAAATCTTTAGTGTAAATCTAAATTTGATTGAACTATACATGGTCACCAATATATGCAAAACACACGGGTAACATTGAACATGTAGATCTACACATTTTCAACAGTATTTACATTCAAACTCGAAGCCTTCCACGCTGATGTAGTCATCGGAAACGCAGTTGATGTGGAACCTACGAAAGCATTTCCCTGCCATTTTGCGCACTTTCTCCTCTTCTGGCATCTTTCGCCTCTCTTTTGCCCGTTCTTCCTCTTCCTTCTGAGCCTTCTTGTGGCATTCCCTGTTTGATATTATATTTGTTCTTATCCTCCATCAACTTTCTGTATGCCAATCCTGTTATTGCTTTGGGCAATGCTACGCGACCCGTGGCTTTCGACTTCAGTAATTTAGGTGTTGGCATCATTAGGTGTTTTGAGAAGGGGGATGGTGGATTGCTGGTATTTACTTTTGGGCCAGATGGTTCTTCAGTTGCAAGCGCTGGCTGTGCAATCTGCTGTGCAGATTCTCCATTTTCTTGGGTTTGTGACAGATTGGAGTCAGCTTGTGGTTGATCTTCCTGCCTGATGTCCTGAGTATTTACTGCTACGGCTATTGAATTTTCAGAAGATTCTTCATCAATAATCATGGAATTTTCTGCGGGCAGTTGAACCTCTTCTTCATTTTGCTTATCTGTAGCTGGGCTCATTGAGGATAGTGACGGGCTGAAAATCTTGCTGGGCTCAATCTTGATCGATGATGTCACTGCATTGGAATCGAGAGGAAAAAGCCCTGCTTCTTGAAAACCCTTGACTGCTATATCCGTAGTCGTGCTTGCCTCCCATACCTTTCTGAATACTCTGGAGAATGTTACTTTGGTAACATATTCCCCTACGTGTTCAGACTGCCAATCTCGTACAGATTGTCGCCAATTTCTCTTGAGGGCACTGAACATGCGCAGATCTAATGGCTGCATCACATGAGAGGCATGCGGTAACAAGCAGTACAACTCGATACCACTTTGCAGACAGGTATCTGAGGCTTTCATTGTAACATGTGTTGAGTGACCATCGATCAACAACAAAACCGGCTTCTTCACATTTCTGACGTTAACTCCCGGCACAAAAACAAAAATAATATCAAACAGGGAATGCCAAGTACCAAAAACAAATACATTTTCCAGCCATTGACAAAATACCTCACTGTCCATCCAACCGGACTCGGAGCGACCTAATGCAGCCTCTTCAAATCCCTCAAAGGGATCATAACCAAACCGTTTGCCAGGAAATATTATCATGGGTGGTAGAAAGTGGGCTGCAGCCATTACAGTTATCTGAGTTTTATCAGAGTTCCCGTAATGGTACATGACGGGCGCTCCTTTAAAACCAACTACCTGGTTTCCTTTTAAATATAAACTGACGCTTGTCTCATCAGCGTTATAGATTCGTGTAGGATCACTTAGTAAGTCCTTGTCTCCTACTTCATATTCGATGTAACTTTTAAAGTCACAAAACCACTTATCCACTTTCTCAGCGGAGATGATTGCTCGCTCCTTCCCTAGTTGTATGGTAGTACGAAGTGAAAACAAAAAAACAAAAATAATATCAAACAGGGAATGCCACGTACCAAAAACGCAGCCTCCCCAAAACGAGCCCCACAGCACCCACAAGTGCACACCACCAGCACACACACGCACACAACACACACACACACACACACACACAATCACACACACACACAAACATACACTATCAACACACACTAGCATACAAAAGCGAAAGTTCAGGATGCAGACGAAAGAAACCATCAAGCCATGATCTTCCAGGCCTATTATCACGGAATGGAGTCTGTCTGCCATCATCGTCAATAATCTTTTTGACTGTGTTAACTAATTCTTGGCGAGTCCTGCCATAGCCAATCCTTACCATGTGCATAGCCCAGTCAGCTATTCTTTTTTCTTCAAGATCACTGAGGACGGTCTTATGTCCAACTTTGTGTCTGCCATACTTGTGATGCACCGCATTTTGAAGTGTTGTTTTTGGCACAGAATATTTCTTGGCAGCTTGGTTTAAGGTAATGGATTTTGAGCGTACAGGTTCCGCCTCATGTTCCAATATCATGGGAGCATACTTTTGGCGTTTTGCACCAATCTGTCGACTCGTTTCTGAAACAGAAAATTATTTTATTAAATATCTCAACAGATTTGTGCATGTTCGGAAAGGAGCACATAAAAATTTTGCTGTTTGTAATTCCGAACACCCAGTTAACTCTGTTAAATTTAATAATAGCTCAATCAGGAGTTGTTTCCCGCTTTTAAACATTATGACGAACTAAATAAATATCAAGTTTGAAATAGAATATCGAAATCACGTGATACCAGACCTTAACAACATCAGAAGCTAAGAATTAAAATCTAGTAACAAGCTACTTATCGATGGAGCTGATTTGAATTTTTCAACGTAGATCGTCGAGTAAGCACGCTATTGTCTTGAAAAAATGGCGACCGATCGGAAAAGAGGGTTGCATGATTGTGTGTGTGTGTCGTGTGCGTGTGTGTGTGTGTGTGTGTTGGTGGTGTGCACTTCTGGGTGCTGTGGGGCTCGTTTTGGGGAGGCTGCGTTTTTGGTACGTGGCATTCCCTGTTTGATATTATTTTTGTTTTGTTTTTTGCGTCATAAATCTGACGTCATCAATACAAGACTCTAGTTTTAGAAATTGCTAGAGAAATTTTAAAAAAGTGGTCGGGAAAACAAACGTGTTCGGCAATACCCGCACCCGCTCTGTATATTTTCCTTATTGGTCAGTATCTGCAATATGAAAATAATTATTTCAGTTATTTTCCATAAGTAGGACTGTGACATCACAAAGGTAAAGATAAGCTCCTCCTTAATTCTCTATAGATTTTAGTGGAAAAATGTGTCTGTGTCAGCCGGTCTAAAAAAGATCTATTACAAGAATAAATGAATTCATTTCTGCGGTTCGCTAACTCTCCCTTGAAATAAATTTGCCCTTGATATATAAGATAATTATTTCGATGTTTTAGCCAATGAAAATTAAAAAAAAACAACAGAGTTAGCTACTGAAAATGTACTTTTCTCTAGTAAAAGGTCACTAAGATCTAGTAATCAGGGAAATCTGATAAAAGGTGACGGCCTATAAGAACTAAATGCATTTCTTGTAATTTACAAGACGTTACGGCTTTTAATGGATCAACACTGTTGTCTTCTCAAATCAGATATGATAAAACACACGTTATACTAATGGAGGATGCAATGTGAAAACTTTGACACACAGCAGTTTTTTTATTCTAACTGATACTTTAGGCTACGAATTTGACTAGATTGTTAAGAAAGAACTGTCACGTTAAATTCACATGTGACCGAAGTTTGATAATGGTATATTTAAAGCATAATGTTACACTAGATGCATGCACTATGAATATAATTGAAAATCAATACCATAGATCACTGTAAATTTGCTCGTTTAGAAAAATGAAACTTTACCTAGACTAAGAAATGTTTACGCACACCTTTCTTCCGTATTTATGTCGTCCTTTCACGAAAAAGAATAGACGAAAAAATAGCCAGAGAGCGAATCTATTTTTGCAATGAATAGACGAAGAAATAGGCAGAGATCGAATCTATTTTTGCAATAAAATTAAGGAAATAATACGCTTTATCAATAACATGTTCATTCGGTAAAGCAAACATTAGGATTATCGTTTCTTTTGGGGGGAGGTATTAACTTAAAAACAAAAATAATATCAAACAGGGAATGCCACGTACCAAAAACGCAGCCTCCCCAAAACGAACCCCACAGCACCCAGAAGTGCACACCACCAACACACGCACACACACACGACACACACACACAATCATGTACACACACACATATACACTACCAACACACACTAGCATACAAAGCAAACACACGAGGACAAAACGAACAATTAAAGGAACACAGTGGGGCACCATTTAAGGCTGTTTTTGGTGTTTTTGCCACTGACCGTTCCAAGGCGGTGCCCCACTGTGTTCCTTTAATTGTTCGTTTTGTCCTCGTGTGTTTGCTTTGTATGCTAGTGTGTGTTGGTAGTGTATGTGTGTGTGTGTGTGTGTGTGTGATTGTGTGTGTGTTGGTGGTGTGCACTTCTGGGTGCTGTGGGGCTCGTTTTGGGGAGGCTGCGTTTTTGGTACGTGGCATTCCCTGTTTGATATTATTTTTGTTTTTATGTCTATGCCTTCTAAAACAGAACTACTTTTCCAAGCAGACGACAAATATAATGTCAAACACGCCAATTTTGTTTTTCTACTTTCGTAAAAAAGTGGCGTGTTTGACTTCAACTGTAAGTTCTTCAAAGCTAAGATTGTTTACAAAATGCTAAATGTCCGACGTGAAAACAGCAGCGAGAAAGCGTGCATTGGTACTGCAATGGGTATTTTGGTTGTTCCACAGCGTATGCTGGTAAACCCCCGATAACGTTACGGGCAATATTGAGACCTTTTCAATATATCAATATACATATAGAAGAAACAAGTAATATCTTTAAAAAAAAAGATGGTCGACGTAGGTGACGTAATAAACACATTTTGTGTTTCAGAAGGCTCCCGGGCAGTACACTGCTTATTCCGGTACCGAAACGCTAGCCAATAATCAATGACGCTAGATGTCCGGCCCCGGACAACACCTCGTTGAATACAAAAGTTGATCTTCGTACTGTCCAGAAACCTTGACATAACGTGTTCTGTTTTTTCTTTTTTTGCAACATGATTTATTATAAATAACTATAATATAAAAAAATATACACATTTTGTGTTTCAGAAGGCTCCCGGGCAGTACACTGCTTATTCCGGTACCGAAACGCTAGCCAATAATTTGCAGATTCTGATTGGTCACATTATAACGAAGTTGGTTAGCAACGCGTCCATACCAACGGAAGTTCAAATCAAAAGTATACGACTACGTCGAAAAAAATCAAATTTATTTTTTTCATTTAAGAATTATAACTAGCGGTTCTAATTGTTTTTGTTTTTGTTTATGTGCACCAAGACTGGACATACACCTTTGGGTTCTTGGGCAATACATAATGACCTTTTTCATTGTTTGCAATTTGAACAAATTTCTTTAAGTTCTTTTAGAGTTAAAGCTGCTCGCTCTCAGATTTTGGTAAAAACTAAATTTCTTAAAAGTGTATGTAAATAACGTATTTTAGAACACATGGTGCTATAAAAAGGCTCTAGTATAAATTCATAAAAACAAAAATAATATCAAACAGGGAATGTTCATGTCGCGTACATCTCTAACAATTTCAAAACATACGCTACCAAATTCAAAAGCGTTGCATACCCTGTAACTGATGTCAAACTAAATTACATCAAAAACAAATAGTAGCATCTTTGGAAGTATTATAACTTAACCTTAAAATTTCAGCTGCGCATTCCAAGTCATTATCGATAAAAACAGCGGTTAAAGATAACTGCAGTACCGTTAATCATTCAATAATGTTGTACAATTAATGGGTGGATGCGATTTATTACAGAAAGCCTCTTATTGATCAATTGTGGTAAAACAAGGCATTTCTCGACATAGGTTCTTCTTTGAAATTGTATTAATTTATAATTTTACGTTCATAGAACACATAAAAACAAAAATAATATCAAACAGGGAAAGCCACGTACCAAAAACGCAGCCTCCCCAAAACGAGCCCCACAGCACCCAGAAGTGCACACCACCAACACACACACACACACACATACACACAATCATGTACACACACACACGTACACTACCAACACACACTAGCATACAAAGCACGAGGACAAAACGAACAATTAAAGGAACACAGTGGGGCACCGCCTTGGAACGGTCAGTGGCAAAAACACCACTGGGGAGCTTAAACCGGTTTATGGTGCGCACCCAACCTCACTCTTACCCCCACCATGTTCCAAAGTCACAGGACAGTGTAAATAAAAGTAATCCCTGCTAGGTGAATCTCTAACACACGCAATGGAAACAAAAGGCATGGTATGTAAAACACAAAAATACTCGTGTATAAATATATAAAAAGCAAACCTTGAGAACCAAAAAACGTATGTACTCAATGCCTTTGCAGAAGGCAGAGCACCAAGAGAAACACCCTTAAGGGCCCGACGAAACAGGCCAGAGGACAGAAATCAAAACAGTTTCGTCCCAGTGGGATCCCAGTGGGATTTAAAAACTGCCCATCACAGAGTCCTCCCCCTCTTCCGTCAGACACAATCAAAGAGGGAAGCATAGCGTCCAACTGTAAACGGGTTGAACACCAAACATGCGGTGTGTCTCAAAATAGTTGGGTCGTAACCTCTTTTAACAAAACGTTTTATAATTTTAGCAAATACAGTTGGAAAATTGCCATGACCCAAAATCTTACGAAGTTTGTAAACCACATCCCCATAAAAATCGGGTTTTGAAATACCTTCTCGCAGAAGAGTCTTTTGTTTCCATTGCGTGTGTTAGAGATTCACCTAGCAGGGATTACTTTTATTTACACTGTCCTGTGACTTTGGAACATGGTGGGGGTAAGAGTGAGGTTGGGTGCGCACCATAAACCGGTTTAAGCTCCCCAGTGGTGTTTTTGCCACTGACCGTTCCAAGGCGGTGCCCCACTGTGTTCCTTTAATTGTTCGTTTTGTCCTCGTGTGTTTGCTTTGTATGCTAGTGTGTGTTGGTAGTGTATATGTGTGTGTGTACATGATTGTGTGTGTGTGTCGTGTGTGTATGCGCGCGTGTGTGTGTGTGTGTGTGTGTGTGTGTGTTTTGTGTGTGTTGTTGGTGGTGTGCACTTCTGGGTGCTGTGGGGTTCGTTTTGAGGAGGCTGCGTTTTTGGTACGTGGCATTCCCTGTTTGATATTATTTTTGTTTTTATATTACTATTGAATTTCAAAACCAAATCAGAATTACGATAGTAAAATTTAGCAAAATATTTACGCAATTTGTAATAACGGTAGCCCTGTTGAAGAAGTTTATTTGTAATATATTGATTACGTTCATTGAAATCCTCAACATGACTACACGCTCTGGCAAACCGAATTAACTGAGAAATGTATACCCCATAAGATGTAGCATGAGGTACATCCCCATCCAAATGGGGGAAATTTACAATACTAAAATTAAAATCATCCCTCTTGTCATAAATTTTGGTATGTATAATATTGTTATAAATAGAGAGATGTAAATCTAAAAATGAAGCACCAGTATCCAAATTGTTAGTTTTAATTAACTGGAGTTCCCGGGGATAAATAGTGTCCACCAATTGACCAAAAAACGGGTTATCCATATTAAGAATATCATCCAGATAGCGTGATGTATTATTAAAAGCAGTGATAATGTCTGCCTGCGTATCTGGAGAAAGACTCAACATAAAAACAAAAATAATATCAAACAGGGAATGCCACATACCAAAAACGCCTCTTTCATAACAATACAAGAATACCATTGATGCAAAGCATCAAAGGGCGCCGAAAATAGTTTTGTACATGTGTGGCGTTATATAGCTAAAATTAGCTTTTTGATAAGCAATCATTATTAGTTTGATTTGAATGAAAATTTTTATGAATATTTGCAGAAAACATTTAAAATCATGGTGGTTTTAAAGCTGAAAAAAAAAACGGAAGAAAAATTATTTTAAAAAATTGGGTTTGACCGGGATTCGAACTCCACTCGTAAAATTAGACGGTCGTCAGCTTACCCACTACACCACGGAGACTGACTTGAAAGCACGTGGTAAAAAATAAGCTCATATTATAATTTTGCAAAGGCAGTGTCTAGAGAACCGGAACCGGTTCCCTAGACAGCGACCTTAGCGAACCGGAATCGGTTCTCTAGCCTATATCCGTCTATACACTAGCGAACCGGAATTGTTTTCCTGCATATATTACAGGTAATTGTGATAAGAAAATAGATTATTTAATAATTATAAAGTGAAAACTTCCATTTAAACAAGAAAAATGTGGGATTATCAGTTTATTTGCATTAGTTTTCAATGTGTCGATTGTCGAATTGATCTCCTTCGCCTTCCGCACTTCCGGTTTTAATATGATGTCTATGTGTACGCTGGCGAAATGGTAGTCTACACAATGATCTACCATTTCGCGGTGAAGCACATGGGACAGGAGGATTAATAGTCGTCGGGTTGTTGCAGAAGTTACGCAGGTGGAAGCTGGCGAAGTTTGACATAGTCTTCATACATTCTTCATACAGGTAGGTAAAAATGATATAGAAAAATTTAACAATCATCAGTTACTCCATGCCCTACTTGATATAAGAAATGAATTCCGCAGCTGTGGTGTCCAGCACGTCGTATTTGAGAGCCTCTTCCATTGTCATCAACGTCGATACAAGTTATGCAGACGTCTTAACAAGACCTTGTTGAAACTCCCACTTGACAAAATATGGTCACATGGTCCAGAGTTAATGAACAATGACGTTTTAGACAGACGTGATGGTGTGTTTAGAAGAGATGTTGACTTTAAGTTCACCGACAGCATCAGTCATGCCTTCCTGAACCAGAGGCTCTGAAAACAGTCCTTTTCAGGGCTAAACTGACTCTTAACAGGGTCGACGGGCCATGATCAGAGCTCCTCGTGGTGTAGCCTGGATGTGACATAATGAAAACGAAAGCAAATGCTTATGTATATTTAGGTTTAATTATTTCTCTCTAGCATATATTACATAAAATCAAAAACATTTACAGAAAAATTGTGCTTTCTGTGTCAATGCTATTCATTATGTTATAACTAAACGCTCTCCTTCGTCATTCTGTTATCTCTAATACTAATACTGCGTTAAGTCTTTCATGTCATAATTTTAGGAAGGATCTCTAAATATTCCTCTTCCGAATTACATATTTAATGATAACAATAATAATCAACATATGCATTGTTTATATAGCTGTATCAATAAACGTGCCGATAACAACACGCCAAATAATTCGTCCGAATATTAATTCCGGTTCGCTAAGGTCGCTGTCTAGGGAACCGGTTCCGGTTCTCTCGACACTTCCTTTTGCAAAACCGATAAGGGAGAAGTTGTTTTACGTTTTCGTATTTTTTCTAAAAGATATGAAAAGGAACATTACAATTAAACAATTACGTTTTAATGAAGGAAATGTGTATAATCAATATTTTAATGTCTATTGCGTATTATTTTGGCATACAGTTAAAACCATTTTTCTTCGCATTCTAATAACCGCTCCTAGCATGTACTTCCGGAAAAAGTATTCCATAATAGGCCACCGCCGTCATCGGCGGCGCCAATAAAAACAAATCTGCGACAAGGGGTGCACAATTTGTTCCCATGGGAATGCCCGATTACTTGGCCCGAAAACGGACCGCATTCCCACCACACACAATTTAAACACACTATATAAATGTAATATAAACCTTATATAAATGTTGTTCAATAAAAAGGAAAGGGCTTTACAAACTTCGTCACAGGTCCACATAGTATAATGTTTAACAATACAGCTAGTAAAAAAAGCTTTATCGAAATTGCAGGCGAGAAATGTAACATTCTCCCTGGCAAAAGTCTTTTGAATTAGGGCAATTAACTTGTCATTTATCAAATTATGTGGTAAAGTGGTATACAGAGTAGAAAAATCGTATGTACTGACTGAAGTTACTTTGTAATTATTAACTTTAAACTTATCCAGGATTTCGCAAGAATTTTTGATCGACCAAAATAAATGTTTACCAGAGTTTTCGTATACTTTATCACAATATCTTTTCACGTGGGCTTTTATAGCAGTTAGGCAAGATGTTAATAGTTTTGAAATATTTGTAGTGGTACAAGAGCTTGAATTAGCGATGAAACGAGCTTTATATGGTTGTTTATGTAATTTAGGAATCCAGTACATAGTAGGAAGTTTAATATGTTGATCATCTATACGAACTTTCAAATTAGAAACTTCACTGATGTGATCAGTGACCACATTTTGTTCAACGGAAGGACTCAATATATAAGCTTTAGTGCTATTTAGTTCGTTTTGTAAAACATTAATATAATGTAGGCGTCAAATGATGATAATATTGTTGGCCGCCTTGTCTGCTGGAACTAAGACGTACAAGCTTAGAATGAAATTCTTGGATTTCCTTTTTCAGATGTCTTAAAGTAAACTTGGGTTTTGATGGAAGTAGGTGTTCATTTGTTTGGTAAAATTTTATACGAGAATCGACAATGTTAAAAATACTTCGTTTCCAAGACGTTAATGCATTTGGATCAGCATTCTCACGACGACACCATTTAACACAGAAAGTTTCGATGGATTCCGCAATATGACCACGACAAGCATGAAAATCAATAGTAGAAGGAATTCTGTATTTTGGTCCTTTAAAGAATAAATTACGAATACGCTTGTCTTTAATAATATCAAAATTACCAGTGATGACATGACCGGCATCTGAATAGCAAAATTTAGAGTTATTACATTCGCAGTAAGAAGGGGTATTTGTTTGAACATCTAGGTCGGAAACAATTTTATTGTAATTGAATATAACATTTCTAACAGGTGTTTTATATTTATAACAGATAATAGGAACTTCGGAGTTTCGGAAATACTTAGGCACAGACTCAATGACACGTCTATCACGAAATATACTGGGTACATCGATGAAGTCAATACCTTTATTAATATTGAATTTTAAGAAAATGTCTATCATGATCAGATTGAGTGTCAATGTGTGGACGGAGAACGTGTTGTGTGTAATTTTGGATAAGATATGACACAGTGTAAAACGGATCTGTTTGAATAACGTACTGGTCCGCTTCCTCGTCTAACTTTTTAAGAGACTGAATAGATAAAGATGTGAGACGAGAAAGCATTGAATGTCTACCAGAGTTTGAAAGAATTATATCGAGGTCTGCAACAGAAATATTGACTTTTGATTTGCGCTTAATATTACCATTGCGTCTAATTCCATGAGACCTAGATTTACGTTTCCTAATATTTAAAATTGAAAATATATCGATATCAGGGTTTTTAGAGATATTACCTTCTTGATAAATATTATCATTTAAGCCCAACGGAAACGGTGACTGTAAATTTTTAATCCATTTGAATTCTGCTAAATGTCTGGCTTCGATTTTAAAACTTATAGGTAATAAAAAAAAACGATCTTATGTCACTTGTAAGCATTCTGACAGAAAGTTGTTGATTACTGTCCCAATGGCCTTGCATTGACATTTAAAGATAAACCACACATGTTTCTGGCAATATGTCTTTATTCAAAAGAATGATGTAGTACTAAGAGACTACAGTCACGTGGGAGGTGATTGAAGACACGTGTAGGTTGTCGCGAGGATTGTTTATCAAGTGATGAATCCGCTATGCTTCAACATGGTTCATACAGAACCCAAAATTTCCAAGTACTTTTCAAAGATTTTTCAAGTACATTTCCCCAATTTTCTAAGGCTTAAATGTCGAGTCAGTCGCCTCATCACTACCGCTTAAACATGCAATTAGTTCCTTTAATTGTTCGTTTTGTCCTCGTGCTTTGTATGCTAGTGTGTGTTGGTAGTGTACGTGTGTGTGTGTGTGTACATGATTGTGTGTATGTGTGTGTTGTGTGTGTGTGTGTGTTGGTGGTGTGCACTTCTGGGTGCTGTGGGGCTCGTTTTGGGGAGGCTGCGTTTTTGGTACGTGGCTTTCCCTGTTTGATATTATTTTTGGTTTTAAAGAGGCACTCCCTATATCTAGCAGATTATATAAGTGTTCAATGAATGAAATTATAAATAAATACAATTTCAAAGAAGAACCTATGGCGAAAAATGCCTCATTTTACCACAATTAATCAATGTAGAGGACTTTTGTAATAAATCGCATCCACCCATTAATTGTACAACAACTCTACATAGATTATTGAATGATTTACGGTACTGCAGTATATTTTAAACCGCTGATTTTACCGATAATGACTGGGAATACATAGCTAAAACTTTTAGGTAAAGTTGTAGTACTTCCAAAGATTATATTATTTATGTTTGGGTGTTATTTAGTTTGGCACAAGTTATAGGGTATGTCCCTTTAAAAATGAAATTAAATGCATGATGATTAAATACTAAAACATAACTTTCATGTTCATTCAAACTTTATAACTTACCTGGTAACATTTTTTCAAGATTTTATTTTGAGTATCGAGATTGCAATTGCCAAAACATGATGAATTATCAAATCCAATGATAGTTCATGCGTTCTTGAATTATCGTCCGGAAACTGTTCTACAATTCCGGGTCACTGTGACCATGACCTTTGACCTACTTACCTAAAAATCGATAAGGGTCATCTGCTGGCCATGACCAAACTCCACATCGAGTTTCAAGATGCTAGGCCAAAGTGTATTGTGGTATCATCCGGAAACCGTTATATTATTCCGGGTCACTGCGACCCTGACCTTTAACCTACTGACTCCACAAACAATAGGGGTCCTCTGATGATCATGACCAACCTCCACATCAAGTTTCAAGATCCGGAAACCAGTTGGGCGGACGAACTGATCGACATTTGCAAACCAATAGGCCTATACCCCTCTTCTTCGAAGTGTTAATGTCGCACTTCTAGTCTAAAAATCTGAAATTGTATGCTTTACACAAACGATTTATGCAAAACATCAATAAGGCCACACCAATTTAATTTCTTGGTCATCGGAAAATATCCTAAAAAAATAGGAGCGAGCGAGCGAAAAAAAAATTAAATATTTTTTTTTCCAATTCAACCATATATGGAGCGGGCGAAGAGCGATTTGTTAAAAAAAATTAAAAACCCCTCACAAAAACAAATATTCACTGTCAAAACAGGTAAAAAAGACTTGGAAATAGATTATAAAAGAGCTACAGACACCTTAAATATAAACTGCCAAAAAGGGTGCAGACCACAAAGTGACTCCTATATACACCAGTACTAAGTTTACAGGGGTATAATAGTGTTTCTTGCAAGAAAATATTTTTATTCTTTTAAAAAGACAATATTTTGTTTTCTTACATACATGTACAGCCAATACAACAAGTCTTTTGAAAGAGAGACAATTTTTTATCATTTAATAAACCATCAGACTAATGTGTATTTCAATTTATGCCCAAACACTTTGTAATGAAACCCATTTGTTAGTCATATCAAAATAACCCACAGAACAACTTCTTTAGTTAAGTCAAGGCATATGCTCTTTTACTGCACTTCTTCTGATCATAAGTGTTTTGACTAGAGATAATTGTTCAATTTCACAATGCTAAAAACTTGCTAGTTTCTTGATTTTTCCTTCCCAAACTTTTAGCCTCAGCGCCATTATCAATACAATTTTTACACAGAGAGCACACTAAATGTCTTTAAATGTTTCCGAGTTGTCTGTCTGGACAGCAACTCGTCTTCCACCGACGTTTCCCTGGTTTATGATAACAATAAAAAATTTTGGGTGCATAGAATGACCGAAAAAGACCGTAAAATACAAAAAAAGACCGAAAAAGAACCGAAAAATGACTTATCTTTACCGAAAACAACTTTGTTTCAAAAGATAATGACTTTACGGTTTATAACTTAAGTATTAAATAAATGCAGGAATTTGTATGTAATGAATATTTTTTGTTTGTTTTGATAAGTTCCTGTGCTGCATCCATTACAAAATCTGGAGTGCTAATTTCAGAAAGTTTTCGGTCTGCAATATTTGTTTTTCGATCTTTCTACTTGATTTGTAATACAATATTTACAAATTTCTTCATTTAAACTGTAAGTTGTATATACTCTTTTGAAAAATAAGTTGTTTTCGGTCTTCATAAACTGTTTTTCGGTCTTTTTCGTTTTTTCGGTCATTCTATGCAACTGGTGGCTTCCATTTTGACAATATGGTAGTCATGATTATATAAAAAAAGTAGCGGGAACATCTTCTGCTGGCGTTTATAATCGAATTGTAGGTTTGAAAGTACTAAATTTACGAGTTCTCCGCGACAAAAAGGCCCGCTTTGAATTTTTGGTCTTGGTTTATAAAATTGATGCGGGCGGAAGCTCAAATTGAAAAAAAAATATTTTTTTTTGATTTTGAAAAATAATGGAGCCGGAAATCCGTTGACCAAGTAATTAATTTGGTGTGGCCTAAAAGGAGATAACTTAAAAGCAGGGTAAGTTTGAGTAATGGTTCTAAGACACTGCACTACATCTTAATGCATATTGACTGTTTGCAATTTGAATCAATTCAGTTCAGTAGTTAAGGAGTTATGGTCCTGACAAGAAACAACAATAAAGGGAGATAATTCTGCAGAACCAGGGTAAGTTTGAGTTATGGTTCTTAGACACTGCACTGCTTCTTAATGTCCTGTATGCAATTAGAATTTATTTATACTAATTTATTTATTCTCGATTGCGAAACAAGTTCTTACAACTTAGATTAGTCGGTCTCGAGACTCCAGATGGAATCAACCTCGAAGAGAAAGAGGCAATGTGATATTATTTGTTTCTTGCCTAAGGACACTACCGACATGGCTATGGTTTGGATCTAACCCGGGGCCCTTCGATCCTGAGGCGAACGCGCTACCACTGCGCCACGGCGGCTCCACAATTATTCGCTTAATGTCTTGGTTGTTTCATAACTACAGATTTCCAAACTTCAGAAAAAAAGAGGTCCAACGTTGCCTTATATCGCAAAAAAACAAAAATAATATCAAACAGGGAATGCCACGTACCAAAAACGCAGCCTCCCCAAAACGAACCCCACATCACCCAGAAGTGCACACCACCAACACACACACACGCGCGCACACGCACACACACACGACACACACACACACAATCATGTACACACACATATACACTACCAACACACACTAGCATACAAAGCAAACACACGAGGACAAAACGAACAATTAAAGGAACACAGTGGGGCACCGCCTTGGAACGGTCAGTGGCAAAAACACCACTGCAAACCTGAGTACATGACCTATTTTTGATCCAATATGACCGAAATTCATTTTTTTATCATAATCATAAATATTATATTTGAGTTTGACAAGGCAGACATTCTGAGCAGTTTACAGGATGATTGGCTATAAAATGAGACTATTTGAGTATAACAAGGTTTTTCTTTAATTTGACCTGGTTACCTAGTTTAAATCCTAGAAATGATCAAGTCAAACATTTTGACATAATTTAATGACACTTGGGTATCAAATATGACCTCCAGAATGTTAACAAAGTTTTAATTTCATTTGTTCTTGTGACCTAGTTTTTGACCCCAGAGACATAATTTCAAATTTGACATGGACAAGCATTCTAACCGATTTTTGTCAACATTGGATATTAAACATGTCCTGTAGGATGTTAACTTTTCCTATTATTTGACCGTGTGACCTAGTATTTAAATCCAGGTTACCCAATTCGTTCAGGTAAACATTCTGACCGATTTCTATGAAGATTGATTTTCAAATGTGACATCTGAGTGTAAACAATGCAAGTGTAAACAGACAGACGGACAACAGGCGATCATAACAGCTCACCTTTGAACGCTTTGTGCTTCTTTTTGACAATCACCAACTTCACCTAGTGGTCAGTGATTTTCTTAGCAACCACTGAATGCCCATGGCAGCTTGTGACATTCAGCGACCATAGACCTTTCCAGCCTCCGTCGACTTTCACTAGAAACCAGTGACTCCCTTTTGCAACAAGTGACTTCCTTAAGGTAGGTGAACGTGCACTAAGGTGAGTGATATCATCATAGCCCTCTTGTTTCTTTGATTTTCTTTTTTAACTCGCGTGAGCTATTGATATCGCTTGATGTCCGTGATCTGACCACACTGAACCTTGTGTATACAAAAGTAGCTACATTTTTCATTGGATCTTCGTGAAACCTTTTCAAAATGAGTGTCCAACATGAAAACGAAGTCTAGGTAAAGTTCGAAATTTGGTCAAAATCTAGGTCATCCGGTCAACCTAGTGTATGCAATAGAGGCTGCACTACTCATTGCATCTTCGTGAAACTTTGTCGGAATCAGGGTCATGAAAACAAATCTAGGTCGAATATGAAAATGAGTCAGCTCAGGTAAAATACTAGGTCACCAGGTAAAATCATAGAAGAACCTTGTGTTTTACAATACAGTCTGCATTTTTTATCGGATCGCCTTGAAACTTTGTCAGCGTGAGTGTTTTCTAGTTTTAAAATGATTCATCTCGGATAAAAAAATAGGTCACCAGGTCAAATTATAGAAAAATATTGTATATGCAATAGATGTTGAACTTTTCATTGGATTTTCGTGAAGTTTCGTCAGAATGAGTGTCTTGATGAATTCCAAATTGATATGAAAAAATGGGTAATATCGGGTCAAAAACTAGGCCACTGTGGCAAATAAAAAGAAAACATTGTTAACACTCTAGGGGCCACATTTGACTCTAAGCATCTTTGTCACAATGTCGTGATCTTTAGGCGAGGATCGAAACTAGGTTACATGGTGTCAACAACTAGGTCAAAAGGTCAAGTCATAGGAAAACCTTGTTAACACTTGATACCGAATTTGCATTAGAATTTGCCAGGATCTTTGTCTTGATGTTTTGAATCTAGGTCACCTGGGGCTCAATGAATAGGTCATCATTGGAAATAAAAGAACAAGCTTGTGAACATTTTGCATTCAATTTTCATGAAAACATTTCAGAATATTTTCTGAGGTGCAATGCCATTCAAGTGAGCGATATAGGGCCTTCGTGGTTCTCTGATTTTATCTCGAGCACGAAGCAAGTTTTTTCTTTCTTTATATCTCGTGCCTACTTTTATTAAAAAAAACAAATGTCCCCCTGTGCTTCCAGAGATTAGCGGTTTACTATAAGAGATCACAGCTTTGTTGGTATATTGCAAGCAAAAATTTTTTTTCAAAATGATGATTATGTTTACTACACGTTTATAATACCTCATCGTTGGGGACTATAGGTTTGCTCGGTCCTGTTGTGAGTTCGTCCGGCTGTACTCAATGTCCGGGCTGTGATTTCTGTATGCATCGATCGATTTTCAAATTACTTCTCACAGTTCTGGGCCTTCATTAAATTGATGACCATATCACTATGGTATAGCATGGACCACACCTTGGTAGCTACATTGAAGGTCAAGGCTGCATTTAGTGTTCAAAACGTTATGTAAGGTTTTAGCCCACTGTTTTGAGACACACCGCTGTTTGGTGTTCAACCCGTTTACATTGGACCTAGCCCCTCTTTGATTGTGTCTGACGGAAGAGGGGAGGACTCTGTGATGGGCAGTTTTAAACCCACTGGGACGAAACTGTTTGATTTCTGTCCTCTGGCCTTTTCGTCGGGCCCTTAAGGGTGTTTCTCTGGTGCTCTGCCTTTGCAAAGGCATTGAGTACATACGTTTTTGGTTCTCAAGGTTTGCTTTTATATATTTATACACGAGCATTTTGTGTTTTACATACCATGCCTTTTTTTCCATTGCGTGTGTTAGAGATTCACCTAGCAGGGATTACTTTTATTTACACTGTCCTGTGACTTTGGAACATGGTGGGGGTAAGAGTGAGGTTGGGTGCGCACCATAAACCGGTTTAAGCTCCCCAGTGGTGTTTTTGCCACTGACCGTTCCAAGGCGGTGCCCCACTGTGTTCCTTTAATTGTTCGTTTTGTCCTCGTGTGTTTGCTTTGTATGCTAGTATGTGTTGGTAGTGTATATGTGTTTGTGTACATGATTGTGTGTGTGTGTATGTGTGTGTGTGTGTTGGTGGTGTGCACTTCACTTCTGGGTGATGTGGGGCTCGTTTTGGGGAGGCTGCGTTTTTGGTACGTGGCATTCCCTGTTTGATATTATTTTTGTTTTTATACCAGTATTTTGTTGGGCGCACCCTTGAGGTCACGGTCACCTTTTGGTCTGGCACTTGTAATTGAAGGTTATTTTCAGGTATTTTGTGACTGTAACTTCTACATGCATAGACTAATTTTACATTTGGGAACAAAGGTCATATTTCTTTATCTCCAAAACCTATTTTTCCTGAAACTTGGTAAATGATAATCTTTTGGATATAATGTGAAGAATCCGTTTTTCAGTCAAGCTTGACTCAATAACTTAAAGGTGAAAGGTCACCAAACTTTAATCAAATTAAAGCTATATCACCATGCTGAAAAAATGTCAAAGTCACTCTAGGGGTCTAATGTCATGTGACTATATCTCTAAGCCCCTTTAATGATTTGCATTAAACTTGGTCACTGAAGGAAAGTAAAACTATATACTTGCAAGCACTTGCTGAATGCGAACGTTCCGTATAGCAAAATAGAATCTAATTCTGTTCATTGCTAGGCAACTTGAGACACTGCCAGTACACAGATTACTAAGTCTGTGACGATTTTCTATTTTTGCAGACTTGTGCAACAATAAATATCATTCAGACAGTTTTATGGCAGTTATTAGCTGAATATTGCCATATAATCCTACCTTAAGTTTCAAACCTTAGGTCATTGCTCACTAATGCCCTTTTCAATACTGGCTATATAGACCGCCTAACAGAATGTTTTTAGCCATTACTTACATAAAGGATAAAGAAGATGCCTGAAGAAGCTCTTACACCCTCATATATTAGTGGTTTGCCCGGTTTTCAGACAAACATTAAATTAAATAATGAATGCACGGGAATACGAAAAGGAACCTCTTGGCAAGCCAAAATATTCTTATACAGTCACGTTGCATTATTTTTTTGGAATTGAAACTTAATTTTAATTAAATTAACAAATTCGGTTAACTTGTGTGCTTTGTTCTTTAAAGGCACATACCCTATAACTGATGTCAAACTAAATTACATCAAAAACAAATAGCAGCATCTTTGGAAGTTTCAGTTGCGCATTCCAAGTTATTATCGATAAAATCAGCGGTTAAAGATAACTGCAGTACCGTAAACCATTCAATAATCTATGTAGAGTTGTACAATTAATGGGTGGATGCGATTTATTACAGAAAGCCTGTAAATTTATTAATTGTGGTAAAATAAGGCATTTCTCGCCATAGGTTCTTCTTTGAAATTGAATTCATTTATCATTTTACGTTCATAGAACACATAATCTATGTTTCGGGAATATAATCTGCTAGATGTAGGGAGTGCCCCTTTAAAGGGACACTTTCTACATTTGGCAGATTACATTCTCCTTGATAACACTTAAAACTCTAAACGCTCCGATAGTTGCACCGCAAACAACCTGGAGATGATCCTTTTTTCAGTGACCTTTGTTAGCTTGATAACATACCAAAAGAGTTACAGACAAGTACTTTTATCATTCATTGTGCACATATGCTGTTTCTGTAGTTGTGTGTGAGCCGGTTTGATTCAACATTTTCATTTCAATGAAGAGATGCCATATTACTTTTCAGTATATACTTGACATCACAAAATGCACCGATTGTATTATCGTGAAAAATGTTCAGGGCATTCTTGAAAGAAAGACTTCATAAAAATGTGCCCATGGCGTAGATGTAATGTTCTTGATACATGTAAACATGTTTGACTGTAGCATTTAATTTTTCTGGAAGGGTAGCTGCGAAGAGATTTATATGTATCTGACAGAAACTTCGGGTGGCAAATAGAAATAAACTCGTCCATCCTTCTGTCTGTTCGTCTACCCGTCCCAACTGTAATTGTCCGGAGCATAACTAAAAAGGTACTAGGGCATTACTTGAAAATTCATGCAATGATAGAAATAATGAGATAGAGTGAATAGCCCAAGAACTACAACTCTATTTTGTCCAATTTTTGAATTTCTTGTCTGGAGCATTACTCTAAAAGTACGGGAAACCTAATACAGTGATAGAGCACAATACGGCCAAGTGCAATTCATAAGAACCATAACTCTATTTTGCCTAATAATTATTTTAATTACCTCCCTTTGTTACATTTTCTTTATTTTTCTTGTCCTTAGTATAACTCCAAAAGTACTGAAGGGAATTACTTGAAACGTAATTCAGTGATATAGCAAAATATAGGTCACCAGGTCAAACCATAGAAAAACCTTATGTTTGCAATAAAGATTGTATTTTTAGCTCAGCTGGCACAAAGTGCCAGAGTGAGATATTAGGATCGCATTCCGTCGTACGTCCGTCCACCATTTTCTTCAAACGACATCTCCTCTGAAACCACTGAGCCAATGATGGTGAAACTTTGCAGGGATGTTCCTTGCATGAAGCTCTATCAAAGTTGTTCAAAGAATTCCATTCCATGTAGAACTCTGGTTGCTATGGCAACAAATAGGAAAAACTTTAAAAATCTTCTTCTCTGAAACCACAAGGCCTAGAGCTTAGATATTTGGCATGTAGCATTGTCTAGTAGACCTCTACGAAGATTGTTCAAATTATGACCCCCAGGTCAAAATTTACCCCGCGCGGGTGGTCACTTAGTTTTGCATAGGCTTTATATAGGAAAAACTTAAAAAATCTTCTTCTTTGAAACCACAAGGCCTAGAGCTTAGATATTTGGCATGTAGCATTGTCTAGTAGACCTCTACCAAGATTGTTCAAATTATGACCCCCGGGTCAAAATTGACCCGGCACGGATGGTCACTTAGTTTTGCAAAGGCTTTATATAGGAAAAACTTTAAAAAATCTTCTAGTCTAAAAAAACAAGGCCTAGAGCTTAGATATTTGGCATGAAGCATTGTCTAGTTGACCTCTAGCAAACTTGTTCAAATCGTGACCCCTGGGTCAAATTGACTCCGACCAGGGGGGGGGGTCACTTGGTTTTGCATATGCTTAATATAGGAAAAACTTAAATAATCTTCTTCCCTGAAACCACAAGGCCTAGAGATTAGATATTTGGCATATAAAAATGCCTATTGGACTTCTACCTGTGTGATTGTTCAAATTATGACCCCCAGGTCAAAATTAACCCTTCCCGGAAGGGGGGGGGGGGAAGGTAACTTGATTTCACATAGGCTTATATAGGGAAAACTTAAAAAAACAAGAAGGCCGACAGGCACAGAATAGATATTTGGAATGTTACTTTGCATTGTGTAGTGGACCTCTACGAATTATGTTAGAATCATGAGCCCTTGTATTATAGCCAATGGTAGTCAGGTGAGCGATATAGGGCCATCATGGCCCTCATGTTACTGGATATTCCTGAAACTTCCTCAGCATACTTGTCTCAGTAGAATCTCGGTCTAGTTAGAATATGGGTCATCTGGGGGGAAAAAGCAATGCCACAGGATCAAATCATACACTTGAAATGGCGTTTGCATTTTTCACTTTAACTTCATTTACTTTGGCCGTTACGCAAAAATAACATTTTATAGCTAGTCCACATTTAAATCATCATGTGTGTCGTGTGTACTGGTAGGTCAAACCGAATGGTTGTGTATATGATATATAGTTTAGGGTTGAATGTCGGTCACATTGAATGATAAGTAGAGTTCAGGTGAGCGATATAGAGCCATCTTAGCCTTCTTGTTACTATATATGACTATGTTGAACATTGTTTTACGAAGGAGATTTTAACAGCTTTTACGTCAAACGGTATGTGTTGTCAGTTTCGTGCAAAACTGGAAACAAGATGCATGCAGATGAGGGGCCTTACCAGAAAATCTACTACAACGTAATGCCAGAAAATCAACTACAACGTAGAATAATCGTGAACTAATGCCTAAAAGCCAAATTCTAGTTTCCAATACACGGGTCACATATGGTAACTAAAACTGCAACCAAATGCTTTTTCCAGTAAAATAGGCCAAAACTTATTAATTCTATGTTTCAGTTGTACATATAAGTATTATTTTCTGTACTGTTGTCCAGCATTACTTTGCCATGGTAATTTGTCTGTCATCTGTCCATAAACATTTCTTTAATAACACTTTAAAGGTCACAATTTTCCATTGCCGTTCTAGAAATACCGTCAGAAGATTGCCTGCATCATGTAGATGATCCCTATTGGTTTTTGGGTCAGTGGGTCAAAGGTCACGGTTTTCTAGAAATTATGTCAGAAGGTTGCCTGCAACCTGTAGATGATCCCTGTTGTGTTGTTTTTTTTGGTCAGTAAGTCAAAGGTCAAGGTAACGGTGACCACCGTTAGCATTTGCTTGGACACACTGAGTCTCTACAGGTCACAATTTTCATATACCTTTCATCAAACTTGCTCGGAAGGTTACATGCAGCCTTAAGATAATCCCTTAACTTTTGGGTCAAAGGTCAAGGTCACAGTGACCCGATCTTTTCATATCATTTCCACTCAATATGTTCAGATCTAATTATAAACAACAGTTTTGATAATAACTGCAAACAGTGATTGATCCTATTGAGTTGATGATCCTACTGTTTTGGGGACAGTGGGTAAAGCTCAAAGTCATTGTAACCTCTGTTAGCTTTTCTTTGATAACATTTTCAAAATATTTTCACAAAACTTACTCAGAACAGTCCAGTAAGTATGTCCAGTTGTGCGTCACTTGCATTTGAAAGGCCGCTGGTTCTTTTTAAAACAAAGGGAGAATGGGTAAGAATAATAACGTGATTATATTAACATTGCACATTCTAGCTGTGAAATCAAAGTTATACATCACTACTGGAGACGTTTTTCTGTCAAATACTGTTATCAAAAGAATGTTACAGGGTATAATTATCATATAAACAACAGGAAGTAAGTTATTGACCAATTGTCTCTGCAAATCAATAAAAACATGATCCTATTTTTGTACTACTTGTCAAGTCCATAGACACACACATGATTATGTCTGCTTATGTCTAATTATTGGCAATGTTAGACAATCTTGAGTTTGCACTGCTAGAAGTTGTCGTTGTACAGTGCATTTTCGAATCCTGGTTCTGAGTGCTCAGAACGACCATTAAATGTTAATAGATTTCAGCCAATAACATAAATACATGCATTCATATAGGGAAGGAATGTCGTTTAGATACTTTGTAAGTAATCACAAAGGCCTTCGGCCTTCGTGATTATAATACTACGCATGTACGCTACACACAGTGATATACTAACCGGTATATCACTCAAATGTGAAATCTATTTGCTAATCAAAGGAAGCTACTATTACATTACTCAAACTTAAAACTGTAAACTATGGTTATTATCGTATAGATCTCAACATTGCCCGACTAAGTAACTTCGTCTTACGTTTTATAACAATGCGATAAAGCAGGAACGTAGAATCAACGGGATTGGTCGCCGCTGAATTTATGGATTATGAGTGCCTCCCTCATCCGCCATTTTGTTTTTTTAACCGGAGATATCAACATGTAAAATCTGCTCGCATCATTATTAATATTAACAAATTAGATGGTTCAGTGTTAATTTTACGCAAGGTAAGTGTCATTTTATTTAATTTTTACTTAAATTGCTCGTTATGACGCATATTTCATTGTTTTATCGGATTTGTTTTTCTCACCGATTTGTTCTTTGTTTGTCAAAGAGCCGAGACATGACCCCGGAAAGCGATGAAAAACAACAATATCAGGCAATAGTAAGCTCAATTGAGCCAAGATTCTCGCAAATAATAGTTTTATTTTGGCGATGAACACAACAATAGTTCCAGTTTCGCTTTCTCGTAAGTTATTTTGAGTTCGTAAAATCGCTCGATTTGCAAATGGCGTCCGAATCGTGTAAGAGCTGAAAATAAATGGTCCTTGTATATTCAAATACTCCTCGAAAAGTAGCTATACTTTAGCTTCAATGCAGGGTGTATTTAATAGAATGGACATTATTTTTGGCGATGATAATAAATTTATACAGGTCCATGAGAAAAAAAACATGATTTTTTCATATTATATTTTAAGGCTGTTTTGGCCATTTTTAAGCAGTTACGTATAGAGATGAAGCTTCTTAGATACATTGTGTAAAACACTATATACATGTTCTGATATCCCTTTTACGAGGAGTGAACAGCTTTATCTATCTATCTTGTCACTAGCTGCTTTCGGGAACAGTCTTATCAAGTGCTGTGTTTGAGATTTAAACCACCGGCATTCGGGTCAAGTGTCGAACCAATCTTGACTGGTTCAGTGATAGCAGGGTTTATTTTCAATTTACTGGACGAAATGCAAATTCATGACCCAATGTAATTCTGTATCAAAACTTTTTTATTTTTCTAGATGGTGAGCTGGTGCACCGAAAGCTGGGACAAGTCAGGCAGATGTGACTCTTGGAGTCGTGTATAGATGTCCATAGAAATCGGTTGTTACTGTCAAGGAATTCCATTTTATACAAGGCAGTGGCTAGAGTTACGGTACCGTAACTCTAGCCTCCGAGTCTAGAGTTACGGAAGTTCCGTATCTCTAGCAAAACCCTACGAGGAAAGGCTAGAGTTACGGAAGTTTATAAAGGTATGTATATTGCTTTAATATATGCATGATAATGTGTTGTTAACTTAAATATTTCACCAGTAATCGTGAATAAATTGATCTGTTGTATATACGACAATTTCACAGGCGCCATTTTGGTTATACTGAATATAATGCAAATCGGAACTATCACTGTCATGCTGTATACTCATGCACATATTTATGTGTTCTCTGTTAACAAACAACGTTAATAAAGCAATAGTAAGATAAAGAAAAGAAGAATATTAGAATTCTAAGAGCACGATAAACGTAAACAAAAAAAGAAGGAAATTTTTTAATTTAACAGCTGTACTTTCTATCACAATTATTTTTTTGTCACGATCTGAGTGCCTTCTCGTGGTGTGCCTTAGATGTAGTCAGACAATTAAATACAAAAACAACATGTGTCGACAACATATTTTACTTAACTTCTATCATGCTTCGCACAAAATGTAATATAATTGTCCAATTACAATGGAACGCTCAAGTAAAGACAAATATAACAATGATATTTCCGCCAATGTATTATGTATTACCAAAATGGCGGCTATGAAGACGCTGCATTTGCCGACAGATTGGTTTATTCACTATTACTGGTGAAATATTTAAGTTTACAATACATTATAATCATGCATATTTAAAGAAACATACATATGCCTTTATAAACTTCCGTAACTCTAGCCTTTCCTCATAGGGTTTTGCTAGAGATACGGAACTTCCGTAACTCTAGACTCGGAGGCTAGAGTTACGGTACCGTAACTCTAGCCACTGCCTTTATACAAATCTATTTATTATGTGATGATGTTGTTTATTGCGTATCCGTAACATACATTAAATTTTTAAAAGAGCACATTGTTCATTTTATTTCAGAGATTTCCCAAGACCTGTTGATAATAGTTATACATCTAAGTAGCAGAATATGTCTGACCATTTTACTATAACTAAGTTTCACTAAGACACGTGCGGAATGCAAATACGATACATGTACACACTTTTGAAAGAATGTCAACTGTTCAGTCTTTAATACTAGATCATCAAAGCTACATGTACAGACCCGAACTTTAACTAGTTATTAAAACATTGGCATTTACTAGACTTTATTATCACGTAGCATAATCACATTGTAACAACCATATCCATATTTCGAAGTGGAATTGAACAAATGGAATAGAGATGACATTCGTATTGCATTCTTACAAAAACCACTTACCATTGTCATGTGCCCCCTGATTCCAGAAATAGACATGTATGATTTCTCACACGCGTCACATGCATAAATAGGCTCTCTTTTATGTTTTATCTGATCAGTGCCATTGGGTTTATGTTTCTTTCTATGTTGTTCAGCACAAACATTCTCGTCACTAAACTAGAGCTAGAGTCTTCACATGTATATTCCTCTACTGCTCGAAGCCATTGTAAATAAAAAAAAACATGTAGACACACAGAAACTTTGAGACTGTTTGACGAGATCCCTGACTAGCTCTGTTCTCGAAAACATGGAATTCAAATGAGTACCTACGATTAAAGATGTGCGAATCAACTGTGCTAACAGTTCTATTGTTCTTATTCGCCACAAAATTATTTCTTGAAAAGGACCGACAGGTTCAAACGTACCAAATATAATTTAGTTTGACTGTTAGGTTTTAGGGTCTTTGACTCAATCACGTAATCGGTTGATTGGCTCATTAAAAGAAAATTAACATCATTCTTTTCACGTGCATTAATTTCTTATTTCTATAATAATTAAACAATTTAATTCAATTCAATCTATGATTTATGTTATTACTGTCTATATATTATCATTTACTTGAAATTAATCAGAAATTAAACATTGTTAAATGTTGAAACTGATCATATAAATATTGTTTTCCATGCGAAACCGGCACACGAAAAGTTGAAAGATCGCGGATTGCTCGAAATTTTAACTTAAAATAAAAAAAATACAGTAATTTGTTAGAGTGACTATATACATGTATTTATAATCATGAAAAAAATTTGAATGCTTGCTTTATGAATATCTATATAATAATCGAAAATATTGACAGTTAACTAAAAAATTTACATGTGAAATCATCGCGCGAAACTACGGGAGTGCGCGCCCCCTGCTTTTTTGACATTGCAATATTGCATTAATCTATTATTTTTGTAGGAATAATTTTTATATTGGGACGTGGGAAACACATTTCATGATAAATTGCAGTAAATTTCTAGAAAATCGGTTAGGAATTGTTTGAGTAACCAGCTAAGATGTTTGACACGAGGTTCATTAAAAAAATATCAGCCAACTTTCTGGAACGCCGAAAATCGTAGAATATCCGTGTTTAATTCAAAATATTTCGTATCTAATGTCAATTTAGTAAATTATTTTTTACATAGCTATAGAGAAAAAACGTTTTTTGGTTATGTACTGAAAATTTGAGGAAAATTGAAAAAAAAAATGTTGACGCTATCGGTTAAATAGTACGATAGGGGTACTTCGATATCGGCCAATTTGCGTTATGCGTTCGATTAACTTGATAAGGCGCTTCTACAGGTAAGCTGTCGGAAGAAAATCGATAGCACGACACACATATTCCAATGCTTTATTGATTATCGCTACCCGTTGCTTATCCCTGTATATTCTACGTAATAGAAATAGGAGTCAATACGTAAAACAGAAGTTTTTGACTTTTACACGTTTTCAATAAAACTGTAAAACACGGGTTATTAATACCACTCTGTGTACCATTAAATACTGATTCAGATAAGGCTCGAGGATTTACAGTTTTACATTACTTAAGTATTTGCGGTGGTTTATATCTTCGGTGATTTATATTGACGGTGTTTCGGACCCAATTTCTCCAGATACGCAGGCAGACATTATCACTGCTTTTAATAATACATCACGCTATCTGGATGATATTCTTAATATGGATAACCCGTTTTTTGGTCAATTGGTGGACACTATTTATCCCCGGGAACTCCAGTTAATTAAAACTAACAATTTGGATACTGGTGCTTCATTTTTAGATTTACATCTCTCTATTTATAACAATATTATACATACCAAAATTTATGACAAGAGGGATGATTTTAATTTTAGTATTGTAAATTTCCCCCATTTGGATGGGGATGTACCTCATGCTACATCTTATGGGGTATACATTTCTCAGTTAATTCGGTTTGCCAGAGCGTGTAGTCATGTTGAGGATTTCAATAAACGTAATCAATATATTACAAATAAACTTCTTCAACAGGGCTACCGTTATTACAAATTGCGTAAATATTTTGCCAAATTTTACTATCGTAATTCTGATTTGGTTTTGAAATTCAATAGTAATCTAAAGACTCTTCTGCGAGAAGGTATTTCAAAACCCGATTTTATGGGGATGTGGTTTACAAACTTCGTAAGATTTTGGGTCATGGCAATTTTCCAACTGTATTTGCTAAAATTATAAAACGTTTTGTTAAAAGAGGTTACGACCCAACTGTTTTGAGACACACCGCATGTTTGGTGTTCAACCCGTTTACAGTTGGACGCTATGCTTCCCTCTTTGATTGTGTCTGACGGAAGAGGGGGAGGACTCTGTGATGGGCAGTTTTTAAATCCCACTGGGACGAAACTGTTTTGATTTCTGTCCTCTGGCCTGTTTCGTCGGGCCCTTAAGGGTGTTTCTCTTGGTGCTCTGCCTTCTGCAAAGGCATTGAGTACATACGTTTTTTGGTTCTCAAGGTTTGTTTTTTATATATTTATACACGAGCATTTTTGTGTTTTACATACCATGCCTTTTGTTTCCATTGCGTGTGTTAGAGATTCACCTAGCAGGGATTACTTTTATTTACACTGTCCTGTGACTTTGGAACATGGTGGGGGTAAGAGTGAGGTTGGGTGCGCACCATAAACCGGTTTAAGCTCCCCAGTGGTGTTTTTGCCACTGACCGTTCCAAGGCGGTGCCCCACTGTGTTCCTTTAATTGTTCGTTTTGTCCTCGTGTGTTTGCTTTGTATGCTAGTGTGTGTCGGTAGTATATGTGTGTGTGTGTGTGTGTGTGTGTGTGTGTGTGTTGGTGGTGTGCACTTCTGGGTGCTGTGGGGCTCGTTTTGGGGAGGCTGCGTTTTTGGTACGTGGCATTCCCTGTTTGATATTATTTTTGTTTTTTTCGATTAGCAATCTGCAAAGAAAAGAAGTTGACCGTTTCCAAAACTGCATTATCGTTCATAGAGTAAAGCTTTTGATCTAAATCCAGTATACTTCATAATTAAATTATTTGATGTTGTTTAGATCTTCCATTCAGTAGAAAACGCGCTCGGAAAATAGAAGCTTTGATGACTATGTGCATAAAAAAAACTCGCATCTATAATGGGCGATGCCCTCAGAGGTATAACCTTAAAACCTTAAAATATATTTGTCAGTTATTCGCTATGATCATTGGCTCAAATCTTTTTGCCGTGGGGGGGAGGAGATAAAGGCACGCTGAGCGAAACCAAATCACGTGATCATACGGGAAACCCGATTAAATTCGGAAAATTGTTACCGGAGCATGACTCGAAAACTTTACAAGAGATTGGACCACTAGACATTGATAAATTGGTATGCACACGGATTGCTTTAAATTCATGAACCCTGGAGTGAGTAAACTACTTGAGATTTTATGAAAATAAATGGACACATAAACTTGTCCTACAATGACTAATTTATATAATACAAATATAACTAATTTTGAGGTCAATATATAGATTTGCGGACTTTTAAAAGTGATATTAACCGAGGACGAAGTTCGAGGTCAATGTCATTTTTTTCACAGGTCCGCAAAACCATGTATTGACCGAAACGTTAGTCTAAAATTGATATATCGTATACCTCATAAAGAGTAGTGAAAATCATGCCAAATTATAACAGAAATGACGTCTTAATATCCGTGCAGGTCTACACATCATTTTCCAGGTCTTAACCTACTTTTTCGGACCCCGCACGTGAGCGCTATCGGTCAATCAGGATTAAGTATAAATGACAGGTATACGATATAAACTAATATACACTAGTTGAAACTTCTAACGCCCCTTCGTGAATAACGTGCAATAAGACAACTAATCGGAACAATTCGTTATGAACTTTAGAACATTTCACAAACATTATATCTCCATAATGACTGCAAACTTTTAAACAATTTTGACATCAACTCTTTTTTTTTACGATCGATTCTATGACATGACAATACAAACTGAAATTCACAAAAAGTAGTATTTATTTGCCGACTAAGATATAACAAAAATAATCGTTTTTCGCCATCTAATATTACTTTTAAGATACAAGTTAATAAAAACAATATTAAAATTTAACAAACTACATATTCAACAATAATTTTCGCGAAGTATTCCGGCTAAGTAATCTGAACAGCGCTCCTCTATTAGCGCGTGTGACCGCGTTATTCTATAATGATACATGTACTTTTTAAACATCTTCTGCGCATTTTGACACAAGGTCAAGTCGAATAACCTATCTTGCGATTTTTACGCTACTTATTTGAAATTGAAATTTGAGTCAGTACAATATTATGATACTTTTGTTAGTATCTCTTGAACATTCAAAGGATGTACAACACATTGTTACAAAATTATAGACAACATTCTAAGAAAGTTTAATTTATGCTACAATGAACAGATGATCAAACAGTAAGCCAAAAGTAACATTGAATTGTCAATTCATATCAAAATTTAGAAATATGAGATAGATACTAATCACCCTAATGTAGGTTAATTGAAAACATCCACTTAAAAAATAAAAATTAGAAGATTTTTGTTTTCTAATACCGCAAATATATGGAAGGGAATCACCGCAATAAGTCTATGGGTCTAGATGACATTCTTATTTATGAACATTACATCCTCATTTGTCTTCTTTCTTACATCTTACATGCATGTGACATCTCACGTGTCATTCGTACAAAGACAATATTACTTTATTTCTGAAAATGATCTGTTTTTGTATGATTAAAACAAATAAAGTTCTACTAAATTAAAACAAACTAGAGCTATCACTAAATGTGATTAATACCCCCGAAAGACTGCTTTATAAACTGAGGAATTTCGTAGTAACAGAATACCTTGCAAAAAAAACAAACTAAAATAGAGATATTGTTCTAGATCTACTTACATAAATCAAGGCAAAATGAATAATTTTTTCATTTATTATTTTATCATATACTTTGGCCGACTATTTGACTGATTTGGTCCATGCTGCCATGTCATTTGGAGAATTTTTGCTGCAATTGGCAGCTATATTTGCCTGACTACTTGACTGATTTGGTCCATGCTGCCATGTCATTCAGAGAATGTTTGCTACAATTTGGCACCGTTTTGTATTTGATGCCAAGTTTGTTATGGTTCTTCCTTGTGATAGCCTAAAGATGGCGGCTCAGTTGGTCGCTGTTGGTAATCACGCAATTTGAACAGATGCACAATTTGATTTTGATTGCCCTTATGCAGTGGTTTATTTGACCTCTGTTGGTAATCAAGTTTCTATCTGAATATCGTATGGCATTCGGAAAGATTATTTTTGCAGCATATTTGCTTGATGAAGAACGGCTTATTTGTACAAGCTATTACATATTTCATTGTATTTTAGCGTCTATTGAAGGACGTGCTTCCTCTCTTTGTGCTCTAGATCAGCGCAAAGTAGTCAAATTTATTGTCCGTACTAGATCTAAATCACGGCTGAACTTTGCATATATAGGGGCATCACACTATTTTACTGTCACATGTATTGTTTTCATTGAAACAATAATGTTGTAGATGCCAAGAGCCAAAAGGAGGAGAGTTGAGGTACAGGAAGCCTTGACCAGGATATCAAAATCACAAGACAGTCAGACTCAAACAGCTGATCAGGTGCCACCAGCTAATCAGGATAACCCAGCAAACCAAGGCAATTCCTTTAGGCCACCAGCTAACCATCCCCATAATTTGGTATCTTTGTCAAGTCAACAGCTTGAAGTAGTGGCGGAGAAGGTGGCACAGCACCTTGGGGGTGCACCAGATCCAGCTAAACATACTGACAATGTCGATGACAGGTTACCAGGTGAGCGACCAAGTTTAGACGAACATCTTGGGGTACATTTAAACAATGCTATAAAATCAAAAATTACAAATTGGGACTTTGTTGAATTAAACACATTACTGCCTTCTTTTGAAGAAAATGACGAAAAACAGATTGTATTAATTGGTGGTTCAATTGAAGTTAAAGGCAAGAAAGTAAAGCCCATTTTAGATATCAATATGTGGACAGACGCATTTCTCATTTATGCTACCATTTACAGTTCTGTTCATAATGATGTATTTCAAGGGCTTTTCAAGTATATGTACAATATTAGATTGGTCGCAACCAGAAGTAGTGGCAAGGGTTGGTTGCATTACGATGAGCAATTTCGTTACAAAAAGGCTCGCAATCCCTCGATGCCGTGGGGGAAAGTTGACCAAGAGTTGTGGTTATTGTATGTTTACAGTAGTAACAATACTAATGACTCTCGTAGAGCTCTTGCAATATACGCAAGGGTTCTCAATGCAACCTAAAAAATGCTATGATTACAATTTTAAAGGCACCTGTGGTAAAGTACGTTGCCTTTACGCCCACTTGTGTTTGCGCTGTGGCAAGCCATATCCTAGTAAGACATGTGCAGTGTTGAATAATACACCTACCGTTTCTAATAACAGGTATATCGGCGGGTCAAGCATTAACAATGCAAAGGTTCGAGCCAGTGCAACCAACAGAAGTGGCTTTAGGCATGGCGGTCTCACCTATTAATCTTACTGTTTTGCAGAAGTTCTTAGCAGATTATCCAGACAAGACTGTTGCTAAAGAATTATTAAATGGGTTTAAGTTTGGCTTTAGGCTTCAATATCAAGGCCCAAGAGTAGACTCTTCCTGCACAAATGTCAAATCTGTGTTAGACCATCCTAATGAAGCGGCAAATAAAATTCAGAAAGAAAATAAGCAGGCCGCATAGCAGGGCCTTTTAAAGAGAAACCTTTAACAAATTTAAGGATTTCCCCTATTGGTCTGGTACCCAAAAAGAATGGGTCGCGGCGTCTCATTCACGTTTTATATTACCCTAAGGGTAATAGTTTAAATGACCATATAGATCCAGATTTGTGCACGGTGCAGTACACCTCTTTGGACCAAGTAATTGATTCACTCAGTTCACAGGGTTCTCACGCGTTGTTGGGTAAAATAGACATTGAAAATGCATTCAAACTTTTACCAGTACATCCTGATGACTATAACCTCTTGGGTTTTGAATTTAATGATTTCTATTTTATTGACAAAAGTCTACCAATGGGTTGTGCACTTTCTTGTGCTCTATTTGAAAAATTTGCTACATTTTTAGAATGGTTAGTAACGGTTAGTTCACCAGTTGGTATCCTCCACCATTATTTAGACGACTTTATTTTTATGGGTAAGCCTCACACTACAGAGTGTTTTGATCTCATGTGTGCTTTTCAGAATACATGTAGTGAGTTGGGGGTTCCGTTGGCTGAAGATAAAACTGTATGGCCAGCTGAGATTTTAACATTCTTAGGTTTTGAGTTAAATTCTTTAACCATGCAACTTCGAATACCACCAGAAAAAATTGCAAAACTCTGAATTAATTTGTATTATGCTGAAGAAGAAAAAGACAACTTTAAAGGAATTTCAGTCGCTAATTGGGTTATTAAATTTCTGCTCTAGAGCAATACCATGCTCCAGAGCTTTTAATAAACTTACGTAAACTCTCAAAAAGGACTTAAGGACGTGGTTGATCTTTATTGACTTGTTCAATGGGTATTGCAGTTTGATGATTCAGTGTTACAACTGCACACAGACAGTGCAGGTTCGATCCATCTGGGTTGTGCTGCGGTTTTTGGCAATCAGTGGGTTTTCAAGCGGTGACCAAAGTCATGGAACAAGTCTCCAAAGATGGCTGACTTGTCGTTTTTATAGTTAGTTCCAATTATCCTAGCGTTCTACACCTGGTTACCTGATTTCAAAGCTAGAAAGCTAATTTTAAACACAGACAATCAAGCACTAGTCACAATTCCTAATAAAAAGTCAGCGAAGTCTAAATATGTTATGCATCTTTTGCGCCTGCTTGTTGTGAAGTTGATGTTGTATAATATTCAGATTAGAGCAGTTCATGTTTTGGGTTGCAATAATGGCATTGCTGATTCTCTTTCTCGCATGCAGCGGGAAAGATTCCACCGTCTGGCACCAGACGCCGATCAGGAAGCAACCCCGGTTCCAGACAGTTTCCGGAGTCTACTCTCTGGTCTGAGGCAGATAGACTGCTACACACCAGTTTAGCACCGAGTACTCGCGAAGCGTATTCAAACGCTCTTGAGGTTTTCGATGCATTCAGATTAGAAAACAAGATGGTTATCACTTGACCGCCTGGTCTTGACCATCTAGTTAAATTTATTGCATTCGCTTCATTGAATCAGCGTGCACCGCGTACTGTTAAACAGTATATGTCCGGCATTGCATTCTACTGTAAAATTAAGCAGGTAGAAGATGTTACCCAGAAATTTATAATCAGAAAATTATTAAATGGGTTAGAAAGAAGTTCCTCCAGGAAAGACAATAGACTTCCGATCACTTTTGAATTGTTGGGTCAAATAGCAGTTCTTCCAGCAATATGTATATCCAAATATGACGCTTTACTTTTTAAGGCTTTATTCGTTACAGCATATTTTGGCCTTTTTAGGTTGAGCGAATTAGTAGTAACATCCCCAAAATTTGCACTTACAGAGCATGTACTATTAGTAGAAAATGTCACCATTGATCAAGAAATGTTAAACATTATGGTTAGGTCTTCTAAAACTGACCAGTTAGGGAAAGGCATGTTTGTACAGATTCCTTCCGTTGATGGTCAATGTTGTCCAGTAAGGGCGGTTCAACAGTTTATGTCCATTCGCCCATCATGTATTGGTCCTTTTTTCTGTCATTTTTCCTGTCGGCCAGTCTCGCGCTATCAATTCAATGCGGTACTTCAGAAGGCATTGTCAGCGCTGGGTCTGATAAATATGAGCATAACCTCCCATTCTTTCAGAATAGGCGCAGCCACTGAAGCAGCCTTAGCAGGGTTGTCGGACGACGATATTAAAAGCTTAGGTCGTTGGCAATCAAATGCCTTTAAAAGTTACATCAGGGTCCCAGTATCCAGGCTGGTCGCGCGCAAGTTATAGATACAATCTAAGGGGTTATTACTGCAGTGTGCACAGACATACAATTCAATTCACATTCATTTACTTGTTGCAAATATCTAGCATATATATATAATTCACATATATATAGATATTTCATTTTATTAATTTTGTTTTTTACCTTGCTGCAAAAAATCTAACTAGATTTTTAAGATTTGCAGCACCTGTGAAACATGTATGGATTGTGGGATCGTCCATTATCAAGTGGGCTTCTTGTCATGCTCGAGAATATCATATTGGTGGGACTCAGCTAGATTTACAGCGGCATGGTATCTCTTTGTTTTGGCAAGGTAGGGGTGGTATGAGATGGAATCAAGTGTACAGATGTGTACAGTACTTGCGAAAGTTTAAAAAATGATCCTGACATTTTAGTGTTACACTGTTCTGGCAATGACATTGGGCAATCTTCTTCTTTATTTTTGCGACACACAATTATTCAAACAATAATAAGATTGAAGCAGAAAATGCCTAAAACAAATTTTGTTTGGTCTCAAATTTTACCAAGATTACTTTGGCGCAATGAAAGGATCACAAGGCAAATGAAAGAGCTCGCAGACGCCTTAACAGCTACGTGGCTAAACGTGTTATTGAACTCGAAGGGGCATATATTCGTTACCCAGAAATTTCAGAGTCCTCTCCATGTCTGTTTAATGAAGATGGGGTTCACTTGTCATTTTGGGGGAACGAGTTGTTTTTGTACAGATTGCAGCAAGCTCTCCAGGTTTTTTTGTTAAAGAATGTTACTGTAACACCAATTACAGGCGAGTATGGGCCATGGCTCGACTTCGAGAACAGCTAATGTGCATTTTATCACAGATGATTCATGTGGTGGTGGCGATATGGCATCATTCCCTTTTATGAGAATTATGTCATGTGGCGGTTAAGTAGTCGCCACCAGCCTTTTCGCAACTGAAATACAAAGGGAACGAAGTGCGCCTCTGGTCCCAGGGCAATCTTTGTTCGGTATTTTACAATTTCTTTTAACAATGTGTGTGATGTAAATGAGCCGTGGCCTTTACTCCCATTCAATAAAATACATAGAAATCTTCAATATATTTGTAGTTTTGTTTTTTAGTTTACTTATATCCACTTGTAATATTGTTTAAGCCCTTCCAGCTTGAACGGGTTACAAGGGGAATAAGTGATGTACGTTGCGGGACGGCAGTCCCGGTTTTTAGCGTAACCCTTTTCGGCCAGACATTTCTTCAAGCTTGAAGGTTGAATTAGTTCTCGGAAATAATCAAGAAAGAGAAAATGTTTCATCTCTACTTCACGTCACGGCTCACTTGGTGCTTTCAAAATTGGCCACACGTACAAAGACAAGGTTGTTGTACAAGAAACTGGAAATAGGTTTACGTGTACGCATATTGACATTATTCAGTCCAAGATTAATTTTAACATACGTCATTGTGTATTATTATGACGGCTGGTTATATTGGACAATTATAATAGTGTTGGCGGTTAAGTAGTCGCCACCAGCCTTTGTAACAATCGACCTTCGTTAAGACGTACATGACAGAATAAATGGACACATAAACTTGTCCTACAGTGACTTGTTCATTGCGGGCCGCAGCAGCGGCCCGCTATATTTAATACGTGGTGAGTAAAAGATGCATGGAGACTTAAGCACTAGATCGAACATATGCGTCTCTCTTCATTATAAAATTGAGGTACTTCTGTGATGAAAACTGTAGACACAGTAATTTTTTTTGGAAAAGCAAGAGTTGTCGTTTGTAATTGAGTTGTCGTTCGTTTCATAGAGGGCGCAATCTACGCTGATAAAAATAGAAAAAGGCGCTTTTCACGTTTCAGGCGCAATCTACGCTGAGAAAAATGGATATATGATTGCCTTTTCCACTTACACAGCCTTTGACACTATAGAAACGAAGTGCAGTCAACTGAATATTTTTGATGGCCTTTTTAAATATTTATGATATTAATTTTTTCTCTTATCTACAAGCCTGTCTCAGTGGTGTAATGGATAAAGCCGTAAGCTCGTACACTTTTGTGTTAGTGTACTTTTACGAATCCACGAGTTCGAATCCCATCAACACCCAATTTTTTTAAAACTTTTTTTCTGCTGTATTAATCATCATTTTTAGCCTTTAAACCATTTTAGAATATTTTACGGGAAATAATCATAAAAATCTTCATTAATGTCAAATTAATAAGGATAATGGTAATGAAAAATTGAGACATACCAGGAACGGTCTATAGAGCATTCCTGGACATACTGTATAAATATTATTTGATAACAGTAAAGTTTCGATACTACAGGCCAGTCAGTAGATGCGGTGTGGTGTCAGGTTTTGCTTGTTCAACCAGAATTGGTTTCCTCGAGTTCTTTTGGGGCCATGCCTCAATATCAACCATCACCAATTTCCTAAATATTTACATGGTATTTTTGTTTGTTAGTTTTTCTTGTATAAACTTATAAACATGACCGATGACAGGACACATGAACTTGCCCTACAATTATTAATTTATATAAACTTATATCCATGACCGAATAAATGGAAACATAAACTTGCCCTATAATAACTATAACATATAAACATAATCCATGACCGAATAAATGGAAACATAAACTTGCCCTGCAATAACTAGTTCATATAAAACAATATCCAAGACCAACTTTCGTCCAGAAAAACTCCCGCTGCTAATGTTTGAAACCTGGTTTTATTGCATTGCCGCGATTCTTGTTACTTACGGAAAGACACTGGATTGTTTTCACTTTTAATAATAGTTCATTTCAACAGATATTTAATGTCATGCCATCTTGGCATCATCTTGCAGTTGCCCGTGTTTTCTTACACTACTGTAGTCTTTCTATAATTTTCGAACATTAGTTTATGAAAACTGACACCACATCATGTCATTCTTTGCCCTTTCTTACAAAAATCGATGTGTTCATCTACCTGAGGTTTTACAGCGTTATTACAGCTTATTGTATAATGTGCGTTGTAGCGGTAATTTTCTTTGTTTTAAAGAGTCCTTTCTTCTCTTAAAATCAATTGGGTTTTTTTTATTTTGCATTTGCGTCACTCAAATGTTTCATTAAATCCCACATGGAATATATGGAAAACACAGCCCAGTGAAATGTACCACAGCAAATCTAATGTTGTTCTAAAGTATTTGAAGTAAACCATACTCTTAACTACTTTACAGTCTGTAATGCTGAAACATTGATTTTTACCCTAGTTGGTGTATAAGTAACATTGAATATAATTACTGTTCGAATGAATTTAAAATGCCAAACGGCATAGTTTTATATATGTTACCTGCATACCATATGTATGAGTTCTTCTCCATAGTTATATTCAGGGCAGAACCAGTCACTAAACATAAAGAGCTGACATGAACAAAAGCTTCATTGACCGGTGCCTTCACTTGTTAGCGACATCATCTGAAACCCGTGTAATATAGTTTCACATTTTAGCTTACCTGAACTTTGAAATCGTTCGAAGTCCGTCGTCCGTCTGTCCACAATTTGCTTCAAACAACATTTCGTCTGACACCGTTGGCCAATTGTGATGAAACCCTGGCCAAGAGTTGAACCAAGTTTGTTCGAATAATTCAAGTCAATGCAGGACTATGCATAGTTGCCATGGCAATCAAAAGGAAAAACAAGTCCGAGTCACTTGGTTGACATACACTTATGTAGGAAGACTATAAAAACATTTCCAAAACCACAAGGCCAAGAGCTTATTTAGATAGTTTGTATGCACCATTATCTAGTGGATCTCTACTAGGATTGTTCAAATCATGGCTCTTGTATCAAAGTAGTTAACGGCCTGAGAGTCGCTTGTCCGGATATAGTCATAGGAAAACTATTAATCTTAAACCTATGATCTTCAAACAAAATAGTGAGGTTTGTCTGGACAAGTAGATTACCCCTACTAATTTGAATTACAAAGGTCAAGTGCCATGATGGCGTTCCGTTGCCATCTTGACCCTCTTGTTTACAGGTTCAGTTACTTACTTAAACATTTAAATCTGTTCACTTTCAGATTTTGATAAAAAAAAAATAAAGTTCTTTAAACTCCTAGTTCTTAGTACACAAATTCCTGTAAAGAACATCTGTACTTTGTTTGTAATTGTGCTTATTGGGTCCACCATCCTCTAAAGAGGCTATAATCGGTACGACCCCCGAGAACACCTGTACATTTACTAGATAGGTGATAAGTATAGCATTTGTGTCACCCTCTTACGTTTTGTCAAAGTAACCAATAATTTAGTGACAAAATCTAAGTACAAAAAGGGGCATAACTCTGTCAAATATGACTTTGACCTACACAATTTGGCGGCATCACGACCCTTTTGTCATAATCAATGCGAAAAATCTTATGAAATAAATAAATTATAGCATCACGACCCTTCTGTCATAAGCAATACAATTTGAAAGTTTGATGAAGAAATCGTAAGAAATAGCAAAGTTATAGCCAAAGTATGTTTACGAAAAGGGGCATAACGATGTCAAATATGACCTTGACCTACAAAATTTGGCGGCATCGTGATTCTTTTGTCTCAAGCAATGCAATTTGAAAGTTAGAAATGGCAAAGTTATAGCCAACGTCACATTTTCATGACAAAATCTAAGTACAGAAAAGGGCATAACGCTGTCAAATATGACTTTGACCTACACAATTTGGCGGCATCACGACCCTCTTGTCATAAGCAATACAATTGTAAAGTTTCATAAAGAAAAAAGTTATGGCCAACGTTAAGTTTATGTGACGGACGGATGGACCGACAGACCGACGGGGACGGACAAAGCGATCCCTATGTATCGCCTTTTCTCTGAAAGGGCAATACAACAATTATAAAATTCAAATATGACCATATAGTGTAAATGGTGCCGTTCAACCAAACCCACCATTATTTACAATGGATCTTTGCAAATTGCTACCAAGGTGTTTTCTTCTGTTGTTGATTTTAGCCACTTTTTAAACATTTAGTTTATTTATTTTTTTTTTTTTTTTTTTTTTTTTTTTTATAATTTTTGAAAAGGGGGTTTTTTTTTTTTTTTTTATTTAGGGTTTTTTATATTACGAGTATTTTCCGGCCGTTTGTCGGGCCCTTAAGGTTTTTCTTGGTGCTCTGCCTTTGAAAGGATTGAGTAAAAAAGTTTTTTGGTTCTCAAGGTTTTTTTTAAATATTTATACACGAGCATTTGTGTTTACATACCATGCCTTTTTTTATCACCGAATCTGTTAGAATTCACCTGGCAGGGATTACTTTAAAAGTTTCTTCTGACTTACGAGGGGGGGGGGGGGGGGGGGGGGGTTTTTTTAAAAAAAAAAAAAAATTTTTTATTTTTTTTTTTTTTTTTTTTTTTTTTTTTTTTTTAAGGGGGGGCCTTTTTTTTTTTTTTTTTTTTTTTTTTTTTTTTTTTTTTTTTTTTTTTTTTTTTTTTGTTTTTTTTTTTTTTTTTTTTTTTTTTTTTTTTTTTTTTGTTTGTGTGTGTGTGGGGGGGGGGTTTTTTGGGGGGTGGGGGGGTTTTTTTGGGGGGGGGGTTTTTTTTTTTTTGGATTTCTTTTTTTATATTATTTTTGTATTCTATAAGCATCAACGGAACCGGTACTATCTACATCAGTTTTTCTGACAACCATCAACGGAACCGGTACTATCTATATCAATTTTTCTGACTACGAGTATTCTATCAGCATCAACGGAACCGGTACTATCTACATCAGTTTTTCTGACTACGAGTATTCTTTCAACATCAACGGAACCGGTACTATCTATATCAGTTTTTCTAACTACGAGTATTCTATCAGCATCAACGGCACCGGTAATATCTACACTAGTTTTTCTGACTACGATTATTCTATCAGCATCAACGGAACCGGTACTATCTATATCAGTTTTTCTGACTACGAGTATTCTATCAGCATCAACTGAACCGGTACTATCTATATCAGTTTTTCTGACTACGAGTATTCTATCAACATCAACGGAACCGGTACTATCTATATCAATTTTTCTGACAACGAGTATTCTATCAACATCAACGGAACAGGTACTATCTATATCAATTTTTCTGACTACGAGTATTCTATCAACATCAACGGAACCGGTACTATCTATATCCATTTTTCTGACAACGAATATTCTATCAGCATCAACGGAACCGGTACTATCTATTTTAATTTTTCTGACAACGAATATTCTATCAACAAACGGAACCGGTACTATCTATATCAATTTTTCTGACTACGAGTAGTCTATCAACATCAACGGAACCGGTACTATCTATATCAGTTTTTCTGACAACGAGTATTCTATCATCATCAACGGAACAGGTACTATCTATATCAGTTTTTCTGACTACGAGTATTCTTTCAGCATCAACGGAACCGGTACTATCTATATCAATTTTTTTAACTACGAGTATTCTATCAGCATCAACGGAACCGGTACTATCTATATCAGTTTTTCTGACTACGAGTATTCTATCAGCATCAACTGAACCGGTACTTTCTATATCAGATTTTCTGACTACGAGTATTTTATCAGCATCAACGGAACCGGTACTATCTATATCAGTTTTTCTGACTACGAGTATTCTATCAGCATCAACGGAACCGGTACTATCTAATCAGTTTTTCTACTACGAGTATTCTATCAGTATCAACGGAACAGGTACTATCTACATCAGTTTTTCTTTGACTACGAGTATTCTATCAGCATCAATGGAACCGGTACTATCTACATCAGGTTTTCTACTACGAGTATTCTATCAGCATCAACGGAACCGGTACATCTATATCAGTTTTCTGACTACGAGTATTTTATCAGCATCAACGGAACCGGTACTATCTATATCAGTTTTTCTGACTACGAGTATTCTATCAGCATCAACGGAACCGGTACTATCTATATCAGTTTTTCTGACTACGAGTATTCTATCAGCATCAACGGAACCGGTACTATCTATATACAGTTTTTCTGACTACGAGTATTCTATCGGCATCAACGGAACCGGTCTTCTATAGTTTCTATCAGCATCAACGGAACCGGTACTATCTACACCAGTTTTTCTGACTACGAGTATTCTATCAGCATCAACGGAACCGGTACTATCTATATCAGTTTTTCTGACTACGAGTATTCTATCAGCATCAACGGAACCGGTACTATCTATATCAGTTTTTCTGACTACGAGTATTCTATCAGCATCAACGGAACCGGTACTATCTATATCAGTTTTTCTGACTACGAGTATTCTATCAGCATCAACGGAACCGGTACTATCTATATCAGTTTTTCTGACTACGAGTATTCTATCAGCATCAACGGAACCGGTACTATCTATATCAGTTTTTCTGACTACGAGTATTCTATCAGCATCAACGGAACCGGTACTACATTCAGTTTTTCGACTACGAGTATTCATCAGCATCAACGGAACCGGTACTATCTATATCAGTTTTTCTGACTACGAGTATTCTATCAGCATCAACGGAACCGGTACTATCTATATCAGTTTTTCTGACTACGAGTATTCTATCAGCATCAACGGAACCGGTACTATCTATATCAGTTTTTCTGACTACGAGTATTCTATCAGCATCAACGGAACCGGTACTATCTATATCAGTTTTTCTGACTACGAGTATTCTATCAGCATCAACGGAACCGGTACTATCTAGTTTTGTTCAGGGGTTACTTTCTGATTCTGACTACGAGTATTTCTATCAGCATCAACGGAACCGGTACTATCTATATCAGTTTTTCTGACTACGAGTATTCTATCAGCATCAACGGAACCGGTACTATCTATATCAGTTTTTCTGACTACGAGTATTCTATCAGCATCAACGGAACAGGTACTATCTATAAGATTTTCGTCTTTTGACGAGTTTCTATCAGCATCAACGGAACCGGTACTATCATATCAGTTTTTCTGACTAGAGTATTCTATCAGCATCAACGGAACCGGTACTATCTATATCAGATTTTCTGACTACGAGTATTCTATCAGCATCAACGGAACGGTACTATCTATATCAGTTTTTCTGACTACGAGTATTCTATCAGCATCAACGGAACCGGTACTATCTATATCAGTTTTTCTGACTACGAGTATTCTATCAGCATCAACGGAACCGGTACTATCTATATCAGTTTTTCTGACTACGAGTATTCTATCAGCATCAACGGAACCGGTACTATCTATATCAGTTTTTCTGACTACGAGTATTCTATCAGCATCAACGGAACCGGTACTATCTATATCAGTTTTTCTGACTACGAGTATTCTATCAGCATCAACGGAACCGGTACTATCTATATCAGTTTTTCTGACTACGAGTATTCTATCAGCATCAACGGAACCGGTACTATCTATATCAGTTTTTCTGACTACGAGTATTCTATCAGCATCAACGGAACCGGTACGAGTATTCTATCGCTCAACGGACGACTATCTATATCAGTTTTCTGCTACGAGTATTCTATCAGCATCAACGGAACCGGCACTATCTATATCAGTTTTTCTGACTACGAGTATTCTATCAGCATCAACGGAACCGGTACTATTATATCAGTTTTTCTGACTACGAGTATTCTATCAGCATCAACGGAACCGGTACTATCTATATCAGTTTTTCGACTACGAGTATTCTATCAGCATCAACGGAACCGGTACTATCTATATCAGTTTTTCTGACTACGAGTATTCTATCAGCATCAACGGAACCGGTACTATCTATATCAGTTTTTCTGACTACGAGTATTCTATCAGCATCAACGGAACCGGCACTATCTTATCAGTTTTTCTGACTACGAGTATTCTATCAGCATCAACGGAACCGGTACTATCTATATCAGTTTTTCTGACTACGAGTATTCTATCAGCATCAACGGAACCGGTACTATCTATATCAGTTTTTCTGACTACGAGTATTCTATCAGCATCAACGGAACCGGTACTATCTATATCAGTTTTTCTGACTACGAGTATTCTATCAGCATCAACGGAACCGGTACTATCTATATCAGTTTTTCTGACTACGAGTATTCTATCAACATCAACGGAACCGGTACTATCTATATCAGTTTTTCTGACTACGAGTATTCTATCAGCATCAACGGAACCGGTACTATCTATATCAGTTTTTCTGACTACGAGTATTCTATCAGCATCAACGGAACCGGTACTATCTATATCAGTTTTTCGACTACGAGTATTCTATCAGCATCAACGGAACCGGTACTATCTATATCAGTTCTTCTGACTACGAGTATTCTATCAGCATCAACGGAACCGGTGTTGGGGGGGGTTTTTTGAATACGAGTATTTCGGCACAACGAACCGGTACTATCTATATCAGTTTTTCTGACTAGTATTGTATGAACATGAACGGAACCGGTACTTCTATATCAGTTTCTGACTACGAGTATTCTATCAGCATCAACGGAACCGGTACTATCTATATCAGTTTTTCTGACTACGAGTATTCTATCAACATCAACGGAACCGGTACTATCTATATCAGTTTTTCTGACTACGAGTATTCTATCAGCATCAACGGAACCGGTACTATCTATATCAGTTTTTCTGACTACGAGTATTCTATCAGCATCAACGGAACCGGTACTATCTATATCAGTTTTTCTGACTACGAGTATGTGGGGGGGGGGGGCTTGTTACTATCAGCATCAACGGAACCGGTACTATCTATATCAGTTTTTCTGACTACGAGTATTCTATCAGCATCAACGGAACCGGTACTATCTATATCAGTTTTTCTGACTACGAGTATTCTATCAGCATCAACGGAACCGGTACTATCTATATCAGATTTTCTGACTACGAGTATTCTATCAGCATCAACGGAACCGGTACTATCTATATCAGTCTTTCTGACTACGAGTATTCTATCAGCATCAACGGAACCGGTACTATCTATATCAGTTTTTCTGACTACGAGTATTCTATCAGCATCAACGGAACCGGTACTATCTATATCAGTTTTTCTACTACGAGTATTCTATCAGCATCAACGGAACCGGTACTATCTATATCAGTTTTTCACTACGAGTATTCTATCAGCATCAACGGAACCGGTACTATCTATATCAGATTTTCTGGGAGGGGGGGGGTATTCTAGCAGCATACGGAACCGGTACTATCTATATCAGTTTTTCTGACTACGAGTATTCTATCAGCATCAACGGAACCGGTACTATCTATATCAGTTTTTCTGACTACGAGTATTCTATCAGCATCAACGGAACCGGTACTATCTATATCAGTTTTTCTGACTACGAGTATTCTATCAGCATCAACGGAACCGGTACTATCTATATCAGTTTTTCTGACTAAAGTTTCAGCATGGGGGGGAGCGGTACTTTTTCGTTTTTCTGACTACGAGTATTCTATCAGCATCAACGGAACTGGTACTATCTATATCAGTTTTTCTGACTACGAGTATTCTATCAGCATCAACGGAACCGGTACTATCTATATCAGTTTTTCTGACTACGAGTATTCTATCAGCATCAACGGAACCGGTACTATCTATATCAGTTTTTCTGACTACGAGTATTCTATCAGCATCAACGGAACCGGTACTATCTATATCAGTTTTTCTGACTACGAGTATTCTATCAGCATCAACGGAACCGGTACTATCTATATCAGTTTTTCTGACTACGAGTATTCTATCAGCATCAACGGAACCGGTACTATTTAGCACTGACGACTCAGCATCAACGGAACCGGTACTATTATGTCAGATTTTCTGACTACGAGTATTCTATCAGCATCAACGGAACCGGTACATCTATATCAGTTTTTCTGACTACGAGTATTCTATCAGCATCAACGGAACCGGTACTATCATGATCATTGACTACGAGTATTCTCAGCATCAACGGAACAGGTACTATCTATATCAGGGGGGGGGGGGTTCTTTTGGAGAGTTTTCTATCAGCATCAACGGAACCGGTACTATCTATATCAGATTTTCTGACTACGATTGGGGGGGTATTCATCAGCATCAACGGAACCGGTACTATCTATATCAGTTTTTCTGACTACGAGTATTCTATCAGCATCAACGGAACCGGTACTATCTATATCAGTTTTTCTGACTACGAGTATTCTATCAGCATCAACGGAACCGGTACTATCTATATCAGTTTTTCTGACTACGAGTATTCTATCAGCATCAACGGAACCGGTACTATCTATATCAGTTTTTCTGACTACGAGTATTCTATCAGCATCAACGGAACCGGTACTATCTATATCAGTTTTTCTGACTACGAGTATTCTATCAGCATCAACGGAACAGGTACTATCTATATCAGTTTTTCTACTACGAGTATTCTATCAGCATCAACGGAACCGGTACTATCTATATCAGTTTTTCTGACTACGAGTATTCTATCAGCATCAACGGAACCGGTACTATCTATATCAGTTTTTCTGACTACGAGTATTCTATCAGCATCAACGGAACCGGCACTATCTATATCAGTTTTTCTGACTACGAGTATTCTATCAGCATCAGGGGGGGGGGAACCGGCACTTATCGTTTTGCTACGAGTATTCTATCAGCATCAACGGAACCGGTACTATATCAGTTTTTCTGACTACGAGTATTCTATCAGCATCAACGGAACAGGTACTATCTGTATCAGTTTTTCTTACTACGAGTATTCTATCAGCATCAACGGAACCGGTACTATCTATATCAGTTTTTCTGACTACGAGTATTCTATCAGCATCAACGGAACCGGCACTATCTATATCAATTTTTTCTGACTACGAGTATTCTATCAGCATCAACGGAACCGGCACTATCTATATCAGTTTTTCTGACTACGAGTATTCTATCAGCATCAACGGAACCGGCACTATCTATATCAGTTTTTCTGACTACGAGTATTCTATCAGCATCAACGGAACCGGCACTATCTATATCAGTTTTTCTGACTACGAGTATTCTATCAGCATCAACGGAACCGGTACTATCTATATCAGTTTTTCTGACTACGAGTATTCTATCAGCATCAACGGAACCGGTACTATCTATATCAGTTTTTCTGACTACGAGTATTCTATCAGCATCAACGGAACAGGTACTATCTGTATCAGTTTTTCTGACAACGAGTATTCTATCAGCATCAACTGAAGTGGTACTATCTACATCAGTTTTTCCTCCGAAATATACGAACGATCACTCTGTAAAACAATTACATTATTACATTAGGACTGTACTTAAAGAAATACGGGCCGAAGATGCTCATCGGAGCATGCGACACGTTCCCAAAAGTAAGCTTTAATTTAAAGTTATATTACCATTCAAAATATAGTTAAGAAAGATTCTCAAAACACAGTGGATGCTTTAAATACACTCAGTTCCAAAAGAAAGTGTGCACTTCGTTTTCTGTGATTTTTCATTGACTACTTTTCTGAAAGCCTATATATTTGGTACCAAAATTGAGATATGTTTACGTACAATATGGCGAACATTTAGATTTTGCGGTCAATAGATGACAAATTCACATGACATATAGTGTGCGAAAATTGAAGCCGATACGTCTGCTAAATACTGAACTATTTAAAATTAAGAAGTGCACACTTTCTTTTGGAACTGAGTGTACATATAAGAAATAAATATTACCAAGCTATTTCTGTTATTGACAAATACAAATTAAGATAATTTTATACATTACCGAAAGGATATATTTTTATTTTTGACTAGAATAGTCAAAAAAGATTATTATAGAGTTGTTCGATATTTAATGTGAATAAACCTGTTATACAGATCCTTATTTTTTAGTTATAACTATGACACTATTTATTGAATTTATTTATGTCAATTTGAACGGTAATATCACTTTAATAGAAACATTTGACACTAGAATGGTTGTAGACAGGTTTTAGAACAAATCTAATAAAAATAAAAAACCACTAAAAATAGAGCAAATTAGGATTGCGGATCTTTCGCCGCCGTACTTCTGTACAATGTCTTTATTAATTGTGTGAAAAAGCAAAGAAATCCTAGACTAGTCTTGCGTTATGTTTCTGGACAGCCTAATAAAATTGATTGAAGGGGATAATTAAAACACACGACAATATATATGGGACTTGGATACTACACTTTCTCTCATTTCTCTCCTCTCGCAGTTGTAGACACGCAGAATGAACTGTACTTAAGGGACAAGTGATGTAAACCTTTGCAATATCCTCTGTCATTGTGAGTCATGTCAAGTAAATCAGGTTAATGGGTTTTGAGCAATGTTCCATTATGATTTGAAATTATGTACCGGACAGGGATACTTTTGTTTTTGTAATCTGATATAAAATTTAAAGTAAAAGCTAGAATCAACAACAGAAAAAAAAATTCTAGGTAGCAAATTGAAAAATGTGTTCGATATGATGCTGATATTTGTTTTACGGCACCGCTACTGTTTTTGTTTATATTGGAATTTCAAAAGCGTTTGCAACGCTTTATAATTTAGTAGCGTATAATTTCAAAAATACAAAAATACCTAACAGGAATTTATACTGTAACCTTTTTATTTGAAGATTCGTTCAAAATTATGTATACTTGGGGGGAGTTCCATGGATTTTTTTGACCAAATTCTGAGAGCGAGCAGCTTTAACGGCTACTAATGCACTAACTGATAGAAACTAGACATTAAGAATAAGTTTTACAAGATACATTTACAAACGAATTTTTCAAAGGTAAAATTATTAGTGACGATAGAAATTAAAAGAGTAGCTAGTGGTTGGGAAGGGGGGTCGGGACTAGTTTAAGTCGGTATCACTGAATGAGCTCGGTGTGTGCATTATTTAAACATTACACATTTTATCGTGTTAGATAATAACACTAAATGGAACCGTAAGGTAATTATTATACAGGTTAACTCATGACTCAGCCGGGTCGGGACTGAATAACCGGCGATCAGTCCGGTCCTACATATATTATCCTCTGTTTCAAACTGTTCGTTTTGATCAAATATCGCCCATTATTGAACTCATCCGAGTAATATATAAATATAAGTAACATCTTGTGAAGAAGTGAAAGCGCGAGAGCGTAAACATAGTTAAGTATTGCATTTTCCCATAGTTCTTATGCATGTAATCATTCGAGATCTTATAACCATGCACACTACACTTAACCGATTTAGAATCGCAAACATTTTCCCTGTTGAACATTTTTATTTGAGTGACGCTATTGTTTTTATTTGTATTTAAGTCATTTTTTGCGATAAATTATTGAAACTCTTACAAGAATTCAAGATTATATTGCTTTTATTGTGTATAAAATTTGAATAAATTTGAAACACGATAACACTGTTAAAATAAATATGTTGCGTTTCTAAACTGGTTGAGTGTATGTTCAAGTTTGAATAAGATTAATTTCCAACAAGCTAAATGTTGACGGACGACGGACATCAGGCGATCACAGTATGTCGCATTGAGCACAACGTACTTAGGCGAGCTAAAAACTTGAAATTATTTGTGATAGATAATTTGATTGGAAAAGGTCCTTTACAACGATATTGCGTGTTGGTACTAATGTTAAAAACACGGGCTGAAAGAGAAAGTGTATTTTTATACTAGCGTGACTTTGTTACATTTTTTTATCGAAAGTTCTTGATTTTAATTTTAGAAGGAAGTCGCGACTGCCAGTGGACATTGTGTCGAGCTAATTGACGATATAATTGTGTGAATTGTGCGACACCGATTTCTGATTAATGATACAATAACGTTCCAAAATGAACTCTGAGAAATGCAAATACTGTATCGGTAGTTTTACGTCAATCGGGGCATACAGCTATCAACATGGCTGAACAAATTTAGTAGACGGTCATGTTGGAAACAATCCTGTAAATCATTTTGATATTCAGCCACTGACTCCCGTAAAACAGGATTTCATACATAAGTCTATGTAAGGCCTAAAAATCGTTTTTGTTTCGGGTTGCACGACCGGCCGTTTTTACCGACAACTACATTTTAATTCTTCGGCGAATCCACTGTAACAACGCCTGAAATGGTTCCCGGGAACGCTTAAATACATTGCACAAAAAGACACTTAATATTCCAACGACGTTTCCACGAGATGCATAAATAATTCCAATTTTGGGATATTATTTAATGGCCCTTGCTAAACTATAAAGGTCATGTTTACTTTGCACGAGGAAAACGATTTGCAATAGTCAACAATTAAACTGTAAATACGATATAGACAGGCACAATACTAGACGGCGTTTGGCCAATTTGTGATGAGCATGGTCTAAGAGATTCCTAGTCTGTGATTGGTTGGCTTCATTCAGCCGTTGAAAGGGAACTATGTGAGGATGCTACACAAGACAATTAATAATATGGCAACATATGGTTATTGCTCTTAGGCACTGAGTGTCCTCTTTCATTATATGCAATTTAAAGTAATTTCTCTCATAACTATCGAGTAACAAAGGGGGAGATAAATATTTCGCAAAGTAGAGTTATAAATTCATTGTGTTCTGTTACTGTATGAAGTTTCAAGTAATTTCTTTCAGTACTTTGTCATGCCCCGTACAAGCCACACCAGTTATGAGAGACAATTGAAACTTGACCCAACATAGAGTTATGGTTCTTTGACACTGAACTTTCCCTGGGTGCCCTCTCTTATTAAATGTAATTTGGGTACTTTTCAGTTATGATCCGGACAAGACAATGTAACAAAGGGGCAAAATAAAAAAAGTCAAAGTAGAGTTATGATCTTGGGCAGTGCATTTCTCCTTCTTGTGGTTTATCATTGTATGAGTTTCAAGCAAATCCCCATTTATACTTCTAGAGTTATGTGGGGACGGACGGACAGGCGAGTCGATTTATATATCTTTAAAAATTTTCTCGTCTAAACACATAAGGCAAAGAGCTCAGCTTCTACCAAATGCGTTCAATGTAAGTCCCTTGTGACAAACTGACCCCGCCCAGATTAACAATGATTTACGGTCTAATTGTGCGTACAACGTGTGTTCGTATAACGTGCTTGTTATCATCGTATATTTTGTCAATAGTAAATTTTGTATAATACCGTATCATTCATCGTGCAGCGTGCACCATATACTGTACACGATTCACGATGCACTATATGCATCCGTAGTTGTATTCAGTTGTCAAACGTTTCACTAAGCATGTACACCTCAGTTCACATTATATTATTTCTTTCGTTAATGTAGTTAGGAGCATTCGCCAATGCAGTTAGGGGCTTCCGGGACAAGTCGAAGCCAGTTAACACCTAATATCCGAAAATTAATTTAATTTTATCAATGAGAAAGACAAATATTTTTCATTAATATCTAAGGTGAAGTTATCACGTCATCCTCTAAAGTACAGTAGACAAGGCAGCCAGCATCGAAACATCTTGTACGAAGTATCATGTAACCAAATTGTTTACTGTCTAGGTAAAAATAAGGGACGAATCAAAGACAGCTTCTAAAAAATCAGTTTAAGTCCAAGCAAAACAAATGTTGCCTTCTTGTTAAGGGTAGTCCTGTTAATCCTTTTAAAAACTAAAGATTTAAAACTAAAGAATGATACTGATTTATTTGAATGATAGTATCGTTTGAATCTAAGTCAATTTTACAATTGCCTGAAAAATAAGGGAAAAATATTCTAAGAAAAAAAAATCATATGGCCTTATAAAATGAAAAATAATTTACAAAATACAATGTTTTGCCTTCATTAAAACAAAACATGTGTTGCCCTCAAAAGATAAATGCAAATACACGTGACCTTAAAACAAAAAATTGTTGGCCTTAAAGAATAGCTTTCTTTGCCCTAGAAAAAGGTACATTGGGCCCTAAAAATCATTAACGTGGAAAATCCGTGGTCCTACTGACCTCAAAATCAAGAGACGTCTGCAAGTTAAAACCACCCTCCACATCACGTTTCAAGATGATAGGCCAAAGCGTTCTCGTGTCATCCGGAACCCGTTTTACAAATCTGGGTCACTGTTACCTTGACCTACTGACCTACTGACCTCAAAATCAAAAGGGGTTATTTGCTAGTCATGACAAACCTCAACATTAGATTTAAAATTCCTAGGCCCAAGCGTTCTCGAGTTATTGTCCGGAAACCGTTCCACAATTCCGGATCACTGTAACCTTGATTGTTGTCCCCTGCAGGTCATGACAGCACATTAAGTTTCCTGGAAACCGTTCTTCAATTCCGGATTTCTGTGACCATAACCTTTGAACTGCTAAACTCGAAATCATGAAGAGTCACCTTGACATTTGACACACTGACCTCAAAACATTTGGTCCTCTGCTGGTCAACATGCACTTTCACATCAAGTTTCAAGATTTCGGCCCAAGAGTTATCGAGTTATTATCCAGAAACCACTTGGCAGACGGACGGACCAACCAACATACCGACCGACCGACCGACATCTAAAAACCAATATACCCCTCTTTGCGAGGGGGTGATACAAAGTCTATTAATTGCTATTCATGTAATTACTGTATTTTTCTTGTATAAAACTGCAAGGTTCAGAGTTTAAATATTATTATATGCAGTGCCATGTTCCAATGTTGTAACCGTCATATTATGTGGACCCGATGAGTCTGTTGTTTTATTTAACGAAAAACAGTATTTTATGGTCAGAAACGAAATTTGAACGTGCATACATCTAGATGCTTGATGATTTGGTCGACAAAAAGGGAAACCATAGTCCGCTTGTAGCTGGTTTAACCACAAGGATGAAAGCCTAAATAGATTATAATCAGTCACTTTGTATCGTCATTTGTCAAACACCTCAAAAAGAAGTGGAACCTGTAGACTTTTACACAGCTCGTCATGGCTTTCACATTTTCATTATCTCGGAGAAGTCTGATCTTGCTCATCAAACAAAACTTATTTGCAGGTATATTGTCTGCAGCTAAACCTGCTAGAACATACCGAGTATACCTTGAACAAGGACGGCAAACCATAAGCACATGTACAAACAAACAAAAAGGCTAGTACAAAATCATATCTCCTTACAATTCAACAAAAAACTTACCGAGAAAACATGACAAAATAATAATGAAGAACATAAAATGGTTTTGTCGCCAGTAGACTTAGAATAAAACATGACGGAACGTTATCACTAATGTCTATTTTAGCTGATTTTGTAAAATTTGGGTCAGTCAATAATGGCTTAATATTTCTTGTGTGTGGCTTCGCTTCGTAACGCAATTTTTTGCAGATTAATGTCAGCTCGATTTATACACTATTCCCTGATGTCAAGCAATACTCGCTAGCAAAGTTAATGTCTTCAATGCTTTAGCCCGTACATTTCTGTTAGTGCATCTTTGTTTAATGAGTACATTTTCAGTTTAATCTTTAAGGAGAATACAACCATAAGGCAGCACACACACGATCATTCACAATGTCTACGGAATTGGCCGTTTTGTTTTCGGTTGAAGTCGGACTATTCCCGACTTCCCGTTTTACTTATAAAACATTTTGAAGTTAGCCATCGTAAAAACAAAAATAATATCAAACAGGGAATGCCACGTACCAAAAACGCAGCCTCCCCAAAACGAGCCCCAAAGCACCCAGAAGTGCACACCACCAACACACACACTCATTTTCTTGTCTATAATTACAGTGTCCATGCAAATGAAATAAAACTTGCAAGTTTTCATCTGCAGGAGTAGAACATGCATGCCGCATGGTATTATAATTTGAAACACATCTAATGATTTCAATAAATTTCTATATAAAGGCAAACTATTTTTGACAGTTCAAAGAATCTTTTTTTGCCATCAGTTGTTGTTTAAAAAAGATAAATCCGCTTTATGGTCATGTCAACCAAGATTGATTGCAGTAGAATATTCACTGTACCAGAATAGTCACGTCACTAAATGTGGTTCAAATTACTATATATAACCAAGTCAGTACATTTGTACATCCCTAGAGTGGACTTCCCTTACAAGCTTTAAAGCATTAAATTCTGGTTTTATCGAAATCGATATGGCTTTCTACCTTCTACATGAAAGTCTTTAGTTTAATGTTACACATAATCAGAAAATGCATTTAGCAAAAATGATATATATTTTTTTAGAATATCCGCAAAACGCAAAGACATGTTGGATAAACACGCGAACTTTACATTTCATTTCGCTGGGTTTCCCATATTTACTTTCGATGTCATAATATGTTTATTCAGCGATACGTATAACCTTCTTATAATATATGCATCGGACCATTTAACTTGATCCCCAATATCTTTCGCATAAGTTACCAGATGTTGTAATTTCGCCAGTAAAAATTTGGTATGCACTTTGTTTTGGAACTATATGCAATGTGAGTAATTCAGCTGAAAGCTTTTCGAATAGCTTATAAACACACTGAAGCACATTTTATTGGCCGTTTTCAGGCTTTTCCATTATCCTTGAACACTATCATACTTGTTTTGCAGTTTTGAGGTATTCTTATTTCTGTTTTTAAAATCAAATTAAAAAGTTCAGAAAGTTTTCCAAAAACGGCATTAACCTCCTCAAGTTCATAACATATCTTGTCAAAAAATGGCGCTTTCTTGTTGCTTTTTTATAACTTTTAGCAAATTTACTGAGAACCTTACGAGTATGAGTAGTCACTTGTATACTGTCTGTGAAATAATCAAACACGCATTTAAGCCAAGCTGTGGCCATTGGGAATAAATTAAGAATTAATATACGCACCTGCACTCCACCGTATTTATTCAGTTAGATATTCTTCCAAGAATCCAATGATTCATCCGGTAGTATAAAGACGTATGCAATATAGAATGACATTAAATGCAATATAGGAAGAAATTAAATGCAATAAAGAAAGACATTAAATGCAATATAGGAAGACATTGAATGCAATAAAAGTAGGAAAAGTAGACATAGACCTCGGACAGTTTTTTATTTATACTAATTTATTTATTCTCGATTGCGAAACAAGTTCTTACAACCTTAATATTAATCGCTCACGAGACTCATTCCAGATTCGGGCAAATATACGAAATGACATACGAACGGGCGAACGGACAAAGCGACAAGTATAATATTGTTCTCCCTTGAGGGAGGTATATACACTCTAGTAGTGTGCAAACTGAGCTAAATCTCTTGAATAATTTTAGTACTCTTCGCGAACTTCTGATTTAAGGACCAACTGACATATGACAACCAGCGAACTCTCGGACAAATAAGTTTGCATGTCTTATATATCGGTCCGTTCTCGACGGAACATACTAACTTCTGCTTCTATTTGTATCTAAACTTAGACTAGTTTCGCTATGACCCCTCGAGATACCAATAAAATTTAAGCGTTGAACTTAACACTTCTTTACCGCTATGTTTTATAGATGACAACATAATGACTACGGCTGTAAACTATTGTTGAATCAATGCCGAATATGCGGTGACCGACTTGAAGTTAACGTGACTTGAATGAGCTAACTTTTGCCACTTTCATAATGGCTGTGTATGTCGGGTTATGAAATTGAATGTTGTATTAAAAAGATGTAATTTAAAAAAGAGCTGTGTTCTTGAATGGGAACTTTGTTTTACAAGAATTTGAAAACATAATTTGCTTAAAATCTACAAACATTGTCGTTTGCTACCCACTATCACTAATGTGCACGTGTCTTAAACTCGTCTTTGTTTGTAATTTCAGAGCTAGATGTATGACAATTATGGGAATTACAACTTTTTACACACTTCGAACGATTCAGTGCTTTGAACTAAAGAATTGTTATACACCTAGCGTTTCCGTTTTAAACCAAACAGACGTTTGCACAAAAATGTCAAATATTTTAAACAAAATTGATCTTTAAAGTGATATTTCTCTTAAAAGGGGAGTGAAAAAAATATTCTGTCCATCTTTCAGTATAGTACACGCTATTGAAAGTCAAAAAGCGTTTGTATAAAATACCCGCTTTATATTAAATTTTTGTATGAAATGAAGCGTTTAGTCATGGGAAGAATTGAAATCCAGAAACTATTCTCATCAGTATTATCATTTTGGTTTTATATCACGTACTTGTTGACAAAAAAGATGTTAAGTAAGGACTGGATTGTTTTCAAGCGTCACATTAGTAAGCAGAATACTTAGAATACCCATAGTTCCGACATTTCGCCAAACTCAGTGTGTCAACGTTGTTGTCTCAGATTCAAACAATTACTTGTTTGGCCCTCTGGGTTATGTAATGCTTGTTCGTTTTGCACTTGAGAAAGCATGATTTGAACCCATAAAAATCATGAACCGGACTACCGCGACTAAACGACGACGGAAACTTGTGGAAACGAACGAACAGGAAAAAACCCGAATGTTTCCGATTTTGATATCCCTCGTGAATTCGCAAAAACTCGGAAATCTGAAAATTGTGGAAAAAAAAAACAATCAGCGAAACAAGAGTTTTACAGTAAATCATGTTCGGTGCCCTTTTTCAAAGTTTTTACATAATTCCATATTCTATGTGTTAGTCTGGTTGTTGATAATGCGTAGGAATCAAGCTGTTATTTCTTATTTTGACGATTAGTACAACGAACGGCTTTTTGTAATAGTTTCCGCTTGTTAATTTCCTTCACTCCGACGGTGATAGGATTAATAGTGTTGCTGTTTGCAAAAATAGACGAGATTTATAGCCCTTTACCAAATTTATAGATAAACAAACAGTTGCCACTTTTGCGTTTCTAAACCGGTTGAGTGTACAATCCTTTCAGTAATACCTTTCGCAAAATGTTATAAATTCCAAGCATGTACATGTGTATTCCACATGTTTACTCCTTTTAAAAAGCCAAGAGCGTGACTGTGTAATATTTGTATAGATGTACATTACAAACTTTTGGTGAATTAAAAGAGTTAAAAAAACAACATTATAGCAGTTTCAAAACACAAAGGACTGTTTGTGTTTCTATATATTTGGTATAGGGCTATAAATCTCATCTATTTTTGCAAACAGCAACACTATTAATCCTATCATCGTCGGAGTGAAGGAAATTATTACAAAAAGCCGTTCGTTGTATTTATCGTCAAAATAAGAAATAACAGCTTGATTCCTACGCAATATCAACAACCAGACTTACACATAGAATATGAAATCCTAAAACTTTGAAAAAGGGCACCGAACATAAGTTACTGTAAAACTCTTGTTTCGCTGATTGGTTTTTTTTTCCACAATTTTCAGATTTCCGAGTTTTCCGCGAATTCACGAGGGATATCAAAACCGGAAATATTCGGGTTTTTTCCTGTTCGTTCGTTTCCACAAGTTTCCGTCGTCGTTTAGTCGCGGTAGTACCGGTTCATGATTTTTATGGGATTCAAATCATGCTTTCTCGAAGTGCAAAACGAAGAAGCATTACATATACACCAGAGGGCCATAACGAAGTAATTGTTTGAATCTGAGACAACAACGTTGACACACTGAGTTTGGCGAAATGTCGGAACTATGGGTATTCTAAGTATTCTGCTTACTAATGTGACGTTTGAAAACAATCCAGTCCTTACTTAACATCTGAATAATTATGTGATTAGATAAACGAAGGTTGTGTGTCTATCAAACAACAATGAATATAATATTTAATAGCAATAGTTTGCCATTAATTGTGATGAATATTAATTGTTTGCCAAAAGTACATTGGCCTCTTTCACCCTTTGCATTATTTTCTCGCAAACTAGCACAATTTGACGCACATTAAAGCCATACAAGAGTCGTTATATCTTTAAATGCCAGACTAATTCCGTGCACCATTGTTACACTGTGCAAAAGAACAAATAAGCACTGGCCGTAAGAAGCTATATTATACTGTCTGGGTCAGCAAACGCAGCCTTTACATCAGAAAGTGATTTGTATAGAAATTGAAAACCTGAGCCAAGTGTTTAAATTAAATAATATTTAGCATTATTGAAGTAAATGAACAGGTGTAAATCTTTAAATGTATATCACAGTTTTCATTATGCCTGTTTCTCATTGATCCGTTTTTCCCATTGATCCGTTTCCTGTCGAGAATATGCTCGTGTTGATCACGCGCGTATCCGAACCTTGTGTTAGTTTTACCAAGACACAAAATAGGTTCAATTGTACGGTCCCCCATTAAGTGACATGTGATACTTTTTTTTTTCGTAATTACGAAATACATTTCGTATAAACGAAATCTTATTTCGTAAAAACGAAATGTATTTGTAATTACGAAATAAGATTTTGTTTTTACGAAATAACATTTTGTTTTTACGAAATAACATTTCGATTTTATGAAATATATCTATTTCGTTTAAACCACTGCGGATGAACGACCACCGGATATTGGGGCAAAAGTGAGCACAGATAATTAGATTTCGCGAGTAACGTGTAACAACTTGGGTATGTTAAAACCCGATTTTCACTCTGATGCATATCATATTGTGTCTTTTTGTGTGTTTTCAGATACTTTAATGACTGTCCAAGCCGAATGTATTCTCGTTGTGCAACATATATATGTTGAAATGTTGAAAATGTCCAAAACAAATAGTGTGCTCACTCGAAAAATCTCGACCGTTGGCAAAATATGCCGTTTCATTTGATAAATCATTAACGTATTAATAATCTGAATACGGCATATCATTTGCCTAACGACAACATATTAATGGTTGAAATTTCATCATTTAAGACGAAAGTATAGCGGAGATACGGTTCTCGAAACATTTTAATTACTGTACTGGGTATTGGTTAAAGGTGTACTGAGTATTGACGGAGTGAGCGAATCACTGTACTGAGTTATCATTGTTATCAGTTGAAGGTATGAATTTAGGAAGTGTGATGTTTTGCACAAGTCATATTAAACGTTGATAATTCATACTATGAAAGTGTATTATAAAGTGTTTTGTCTGGCGTTTTAAGTATTAGACACACATTAGACACACATGTACAATAATATTTATATTTTTAAATTTTCACCAAATAATCAACAATATCGCGTTTAAACGAAATAACATTTCGTTTTTACGAAATAAATACATTTCGTGTTTACGAAATAAGATTTCGTTTTTACGAAATAAAAATTCGTTTAAACGAAATAACATTTCGTTTTTACGAAATTAATACATTTCGTTTTTACGAAATAAGATTTCTTTTTTACGAAATACATTTCGTTTTTACGAAATAAAAAAATGTATCACATGTCACTTCACGGGTACCGTAGAATAACATATTCAGTGAAGATATTGATAACCTCTATTTCTTTCATATTTACAGAAGTTTGCAAAATATTTATAGGTTAAAACTGTTCTACAGACAGTGCATGACCTGCAGAAAAAGACTTCCTTAATAGTTTGTTCATGACAAGGTTATTTTTAAGGAGTATTTCTGTTATTTGCTATTTTTTTTTCTTAAAACAAAAGTATTCACTTTGCTTTGGAAATTTAATTGGTTTAATTCATTGAGAACAGGGCATACTTGCTCAGCTTATCAAGTGCTTTTTATTTCATAAATGTTATAGTGATATAATCGTGCAAATTTACCATCATAATTCTAATCTGAATTATACTCCTAAAAGTATGAACATCTCCATAGTCTTACATGTTTAATGTAAACACAATATATGAACTCCATAACAGTTCTTTCCCATTAGATATACTAGTAGATAAATTCTGAAATGAGATTTGATTTACTATCTCAATAAGAAGTTAGAAATACACCGTCTCTGTTAAATATATCTTTATGTATATTTGTCAATAAGAGCAGTAACTTAGCAACGCTTACTTCTTACTTGTTTGAATCACATCCACATCTTTGTTCATATATCATTTATAAGCTCACCTGAGCACATAATGCCCAATGTTGAGCTATTGTGATTAACGATTGTCTGGCGACCTTGCTAGCACTTTAGACACCACAGTAGTAGTCCAATCTTAATGAAACTTGTAACAATATTCACATTTGGTTAAATCTCGCTCGAGTAAGGTACTGGGTCATCCAGGTTGAAAAACCTAAGTCACCAGTATAGAGGCCACATCTGCTTTATAATCTACATGAAACTTGAGATTAAAAAAGTGGGTCTCAAAGAAAAGTTTTGAAAACACTCATTAAATATGCAGTCTCTATAAAAAAATGATCAGAAATTGATCAGAATGTATGTCATCATGATTTCTAGGTCAATTTGAATCTGGGTCATATGGTCAAAACTAAGTCACACGGTTAAATCATAGAAGTCTTGTACACCCTCTAGCGGCCACATGGAATTTGGAATCAATAGCTAGGTCACACTGCCAAATCAAAGAAATACATGTTTATTACTCTATCAGAGGTTATATTTAATACACGGTCTTCTTGAAAATTGGTCAGAATAGGTCAAGTTTGAATCTGGGTAACCTGAGGTAAAACCTAGGTCACACGGTCAAATCAAAGGAAAACTAAGGTGAGCGGTATAGGGCCATATTGGACCTTTTGTTTTGTAATTAGTAGTACTACGACCTTACACGGATTAAGTTGTACTGTGCAGTTCTTTGTTAGTGCATATGCTACTATATTCCTGTAATATAAATCTATAGTCTATATTTATGTTTAAAGTTCCATAATTTAATAAAGATATATATATCACTCTTAAAAGTGACAAAAGGCAATCGAAACATTTTGTTTAATCAGATGTGGTTGTTAGTTTAAACATAGTTTATTGCCATAAAATCAGCAAAATGGTTTGAGCCACAAGTGCTTGCCACTTATAAGATGGCTCTCCCAAATACAATACAATTACAGAAGTAAATTATGGCTACAGTTACATGTAGGTTCATTTTAACCAACAATTTTAGTAACTTAAGTACTAGAAGCAACTCCATGTGCTTGTGTGTGTGCTCGTTTCAAGTTTGTGGTCGCCAAAAGATATATATTTTTATATATTTATATTAAAAAAAAACACAAAAAAACCGCAAAACAAACACACGCTAATTTGCAAATCTAGCTGTGTCTTGTATGAATTTTTGAACTGCAGAGAAGATGTTTAAATTTCCTTCATCCGAAAGTACTTCTCTTCCATAAAGTAAGGTATTTACATTTAAAGCTGCTCGCTCTCAGTTACCGTTGAAAAAAATATTTTTCAAAAAAATTGACATTCTTTTTCATTAATATAAAACTAAAGGCTAGGGGAAAAAATAAGCAAAAATCTAGGTAGGAATTTCGCAGAAATCGATTGAAAAGGTCGGTTACACGGCACCGCTACACTATATGTTTATATTGAAATTTCAAAAGCGTTCAAAATTTGGTAGCGTATTTTTTTAAATTTAGAGATACACGTGACATAAATTTTTACTGGAGCCTTTTTATATCACCGTATGTTCTAAAATACGTTATTTATATACAGTTTGAAGAACTTTATTTTTTCACTAAAATCTGAGAGCGAGCAGCTTTAAGGGATGATACTGACGTGTTGCTCTGAAAAGAATGATTCTTTGTTGTATATACAATGAACATTTGAAAAAATAGTGACCTGCATCCTCAATTCCGCTTTGACACTTTTCGTCATTACTTAAGTGATTTTTAAACAGATGTGCTTTTAAATTACTGCAGCCGTTTCTTAAGCGTGCGTGATGGATAGTCAAGAACCTTGGCCCTTTGAAGTAGTTTGTTGGAATAATATTTGCCCGAAATAAGTTGCTTTTGAGTGAGTTCTTGAAGTTAACTATATAATGACGGGAGTTTCTTATTTCTTCAGGTATAGTGTTCCATACATTAACACTGGATGGTACGAACGAGTTTAGAAAAAGCGTTGTTCTTCCTACCATAACCGTATAATCTTGGGCATTTCTTAAATTATAATTATTACTTTCACCAACAACTCTAGGGAATATTGTAGTAAATTGTTCCGGCAACAAACCGTTTTTTAGTTTGTACATAATAACCAACTTCTGAAATTTTGGTCTATCGCTGAAGGATACCCAACCGATTTCTTCGATAAAATGTTGTATAGAAACTGACCGAGTTAATCCGGTGACAACACGTGCTGCCTCGAGTTGTAATTTTTCTAAGCTATTTTTATCAAATTCAGTGCAATTGTCCCATACTACGACGGCATATTCTAATAATGGCCTCATATACGAGAGATAAATCTGATTTAATGTTTTTCTATTTATCTTGAATTTTAGCGCTCTCATAAGATTTAATACTTTTGAAGCCGATTTGAAAATAGCATCTATGTGTTTATGCCATTTACCGTCATTACTAAAGGTTACACTTAAATGTTTGTGGTGATCTGTAAACTGTAACTGATGTCCACCGAGATATAATACTGGACAATTTCGATCTCTGGTGGAACAAAAAAATAGTGTTTCTGTCTTACTGGGATTCAATGTGACCAACCACCTTTGGACCATTCATATATGATACACAGATCGTGGTTTAGTATTCCCTCCAAATCGTCAACATTGGCTGTTGTTTGAGATAATGACGTATCATCTACAAATAACCTAGTTATACTTAGTAAGTTGTCAGCTATATCGTTCACATAGACTAGAAAAAACAAGGGCCCAAGGATCGAACCTTGTGGGACACCAGCGTTAATACTTTTACTAGTTGATATACTAGAACCTACTATTACATTTTGAGTCCTACCAGAAAGATAATTTTCGATCCATCTTAATAAAGTTCCATCTATTCCATTTTGTTTCAACTTGAACAAGAGGCCTTTATGCCAGACTCGGTCAAATGCTTTAGAAATATCACAAAAGATCATACACATGTATTGTTTAGAATCTAGAGTTTGACATATTTGATGATAAATTTCTATGAGTTGGTAAACGCTGGAATAATTTGGCCTAAAGCCACATTGGTTACGAAATATTAGGTTGTTAACGAACATGCTTATAAATAACTTTATAAATTTCCATCACCTTTCCTAGACAGCTTAAGAGTGATATCGGTCTGTAATTGTTTGGAATGTCGGCCTTGCCTTTATGAAAAGTGGAATAACCTGTGCGGTTTTCCATGCTGATGGAAAAACACCTTCTTGAATTGAATTATAAATAACAGTTAAAGGTTTAGCAATAGTTCTTGCAATTGATTTTAACATTTTTTGACTAATACTATCCAGACCACTAGCTTTATTTACATCAAGATTTTTCAAAACATCAGTGACTTCAAGTTCTGATATGTGTATATCTTCAAGGTTGACATTAGTTCTACTTTCTAATCCAGGAAGAACTGCATTTGAATCATCAATATTAGATACAGAAGAAAAAAAATGTATTTAAACATTCTGCTTTCTCTAAATCTGTAACCGAATATTTTACATCTCCATTTGAAAGTGATGGGATTAAGGGCGGTATAGTCTGAGACTTTTTACTTTTATTTTCTTTTACGAGATACTTAACCAGTTTCCAATATTTTCGTCGTCTACTAAAGAATCTTCAATAGTGTTGTAAAATTTCAGTTTGGCATGTTTTAAATAATTATTAACCCTATTACTTATCTTCTTATAATCATTCCAGTCTCCTGAACTCTTTGAGTTTAAAGCTTTTTTTCTTAACTTGTCTCTTTTCTTTATCAATTTCCTTAATTCAGAATCAAACCAAGGTTTGTCATTTGGCCGTATCAAAACCTTTTTATTAGGTATACATAACTTTGCTAGTTCAAGAAAAGTTTGTGTGAATTTAAGACAGCAATTATTTACATCTCCGTCATGTAAGAAACCGCAATCAGTATTTTTTACGAATTCGCTTAAATTTGCAAAGTTAGCTTTGTTGTATAACCAAACATGATGTTCATAACTTTCACTTAGATTGTAACTGAAGGTAAGATTATATAAGTTGCCCGGTGATCACTTATATCTGCGGGAACTTGTAAAACACCAGAGTTAAGAACATCAAGATTTTGCGAAACAACGATGGGATCAATTAAGGTTGATGAAAACTCTGTGACTCTGGTAGGTTCATTAATTATATTGTTCAAATTATTCAACACCAGAATATCTTTCAATTTGTGGTTAATGCTTTTCAACTGATCTTCATTTACGTCCCCTAGCATGACAAAGTGGTTGCATTGATCAATTGCCCGTTCTATTTCAATATTTAGATTTTCCCAAAATTGCACTGTTGAGTTAGGTCGCCTATATACCACACTAATGATAAAATTAACGCCCTTGTTGTTTACTTTGATCCATATAGAATCTGGAATAAGTATTTCAAATTCATTTAATTTTTCTGTGCATAATTTTGTGGAAGTATAAATAATAATTCCACCAGAGTGAGACGAATTGTCGTTACGATAAAATTGATTATAACCATCTAATAATAATTGGAGCCGCCGTGGCGCAGTGGTAGCGCGTTCGCCTCAGGATCGAAGGGCCCCGGGTTCGATCCCTACCATAGCCATGTCGGTAGTGTCCTTAGGCAAGACACAATAATTCCACATTGCCTCTCTCTCTCTCTTCGAGGTTGATTCCATCTGGAATGAGTCTCGAGAGCGATTAATCTAAGTTGTAATAACTTGTTTCGCAATCGAGAATAAATAAATTAGTATAAACTAATAATAATTGTTCATCTGGTACTGAATCGATCAAATGCGTTTCGGTAAAACATAAGATATCGAAGTCTAGAAAATTATCTTTTACGTACTCCAACTTATTTCGAATGCTTCGTATATTTAAATGAACTACACTTAAACTATGGTTCCGATTTACAGGTCCCGGATTCAGTTCAACATCACCACATATAAATATTAAAAGAAGTAACAAATTTAGAAGTGAGTACGAAGCGTATACTGTGGTTGTTCGCACTTACCAGTAAGCAGATACTTATAATGTATGGTAAGTTTTGTAGTGAGGAATCATTTTTGTCTTAGGAAAACATATCTCTGTCAAGAAAATTATCTGTATCAAAAGACAGAAGTTGAGAAGAGAAGTAAGTAGAGTTACTTGAAAAGAGTAACGACCGATGTCAGTCTACAGTAAGCATCGTCATTGCCTAGACAATAATCCTAGTGTCTCAATATGATAAACAATACGTAACTGGGATATATGTGCATTTTTTGGAAAATATGTTGACGCTATAAATTGGATTGCTTGTCAGAAAAACACGTTGCGTTCTTATTTCTTTGAAACAAATCAAACATAAAGTGTGAAAAAGACATAACTTGTCGGTATCCTTACACAGTTGTATATCCTCATGTAAACCACAGGAGACTTAATTTCAAATAATAAATCAGGTATTACCTCTTCTAAGGCCGTAAATTTAGATTATTATACACAGAAATTGAGACTTACAATATTATATATCAGTAAAATATAAACATAAATTACTGTTAAATGTGACATAAAGCCCCACAGGCACACACATCATTCTATTTGCTTTGTATGTCTCCATGAAAAGATCACTAAGCACAATCAAACTTGTTATTCAGTTTTATTTGTCATTTAATTTCCTGAAAGTAGGGTGTACATGTTCACTGAAGATATGATGGTTCCTGTTCATTGAATATTTGTTTGATAATGATAAAATATAAAGCAGACCCTATCATAGTGTTCATAACTGAGTTGTCATACAGCTCATAGCTCTTATCATGAGTTATCACTTTACAGGACAAGACATACTGGGCATCATTTTTCAATCTCCAAATCAAAGTATCAACTGTGGAATTCTGAAGTTTCATACGGAGGATGGGAGTCTGGGACAAATGCACTTGATTGGAAAATGGCATCTAGCAATTAACTGAAAGTCTAAAACCCAAACAAATAAACATATTTTGAAAACCAATTCTCTAAGCTGCTCGTAGATCAAGAATTTGTTTTGATTCCTGTTTTATGAAAGACAATTCAGGAAACGATAGTATTTGCCCATACGAAAAGAAATGTGATGTCCAGGGTCTCTTTAACAGCGATGTATTATTAAGTACCAACAACAATCATAACAAGAGCACCGCCTGCGGGTGCCGGACGCTCGTCTGATTTTATCCTTTTACGGTTTATTTATTAGTGGTACAATTTTTTAAGTAACAGTTTTCATGACCTTGACCCAAAAAAAATCCCACAAAAGATTTTCGTAAATAATTACTAGACACTAAGTTTGGTCACAATAACTTAGCCAACGCCGACGACAATATGTGACTCGTGGGTTGGTCTTTCGATCTTTTTGAGGCAACCTATTTTTTAATTTAAAGCTGAAAAGAGAGGATATCACTGTAAAAATTATAATAATTATGATATCATAAAATAAACAATTTGCAGCAAAATTTAGCAGTGTGGACCTGTAGCTGTATATCTGAAACACCAAAGTTTTATTCGTGTTTTTATTTCATCTATTATAATCATCACTTTTATCACTGCTTTCATTATCGGAATATAAGAATAATAAAGGAAATGACGAAAGGTAAAAAGAGGTTTGGAAAATAAATATAACAAGCAGATCTATGATGACGCTGTATCGCTCACTTTAGCACCCGTTGCTCAAAGTGCGAAGTCAAGATTTATGAGAATCATATCTATTAGTAGTGACCAACTGTCATTAAAATCAGACGCAAAATGAATTGTGGCTTGTCAAACAAAGTTTTGTTATGGCTTTAAACTAACTTGACCTTATGCGTTCTTATCAGATAGGAATGTTATTAATTCTGGCTAGACTAGTCAAAAAGAAGAAAGACTCACTATATTTAGTAGAAGTGGAACTGATATATGCATTAATGTATTAAGGTTAAAGGTATTTCTTATAATTATGATTGTTACTTTGAAGGATAATATCACTTTAAACAAAACCTGTATCTATCCCCTGGGACACTTTGCTATACATGTATATCTGTGACACTTGCATAGGGCTTTTCAGTTATGTACCGGAATAATTATAAAAGTGAACGTTGTTAAGCAAAGCAGGCCACATCATTCAATTTATATCAAAACAGTAGTACATTCATTGTTAATGGACGTCTGAAAGCACTCACAAGCTTAGGCATAATCAAAATCAATACGACCTTTTCCCAATGTAAGTAATTGGTTTAATGATTCACAAATCGGACAAATGTATATAGCGAATATGATTCTGTAGAAAATCACTTTTCATGAACTTTGTATTAAATTAGCCTGTTTTGTTTGAAGTATTTTCTCGTCATTGTTTTTTTTCCCGGAGACAGTTTTATCATCAGATATTGTTTAAATCCAGATAAACACAAAAAAAAAAAAAAAAAAAGGGGAACCCCCCCCAAAAAAACGCAGCCTCCCCAAAACGAGCCCCACAGCACCCAGAAGTCTTGTGACAAGGACATTAATAATACATGTATATATTAGGTCCGAGTGCTGAAATTCTATAATATAGTGTCCGCCAAGAAAGTTCGTTGATTTGTTCGTACGTGCACGTAACACATATGTATTACATTTCAGGTTGGAATGTGATAATTTTAACAGTTGACTATGTTTTGAATTCTGTACTGACTTTTTTCAAGTACAAAATAATTAAATTGGTAATAACTAATTTCAGAGCGGAAACAATATCGCTTAGGGGTAAATAGCACTTACTATAAGTCGTTTTTAAGCTCGGTTGCTGTAATCAGTCTTACCTGCCAACGGAGCAAAGCTGTTGTATTTGACATGACCTCCTAACTAAATGTTGTTGGTACCCGTGTCATGTTTCACAAGGGGATAAAAGGAACATACAAGTATGTAAGAAGACATGATTATGTTAACTCGCTCCGGTTGACATTCGTTAAATATAATGTTAAAGTGGTCGCATTTGTTGCAGAGGTTTTTATTTCATTGGAGTTTATATTTAACCTTGAAGGAATAAATAAAGACCAATAACTTTGATTGTTGATCTGGGAAAACACTTAAACCAGATTGGCCTTCATTCGCGGTATTGAGTGACAAAGCCATATGCACGTTGTCATAGAAAGGAAAAATGCTCATGCTTAGCTAATATTGACCAAAAAGCGTGGCAAATATGTTATTATTGGTTCTTGAAAGATGTTGTAGTCGCAGATGCGACAAACTATTTTCATAGCATGTATTGTAAAATTATTCATTCTGTTTTCGACATATTTCTGTTGATATTAAAGGGGCACTCCCTACAATTAGCAGATTCATCCAAGCATAATTTTGTTCAATGAACGTAAATGATCAATAGATACAATTTCAAAGAACAATGCTTCATTTAGCACCAATAATCGACAAAGAGATGAAATGGCTGTAAAGAACCGCTAACCGCCCATTAATAATTACAGAGATAATTCGATGTTTTAAAGTACTGAAATATACTTTAAAACTCTGAATTTACCGATGATGTCTGGAATGTATATATTAAACCTTTAGGTTAATATTTGCAAATAGTGTATATGTACAATTAAGGATTTTATGCCCCCGAATGGTGGCATATTAAAATCGCACTGTCCGTCCTGTGCGTCCCCACTTACAAATTCGTGTTCGGACTGAAACTCTGTCATGCATTGAAGGCTTTTAAAATAACTTGGCACAAATGTCAATCCAACAAGACGACGTGTCGCGTGCAAGACCCACGTCCCTTCCTCAAAGGTCAAGGTCACACTAAGAGTTTGAAGGTAATGGAATCCTCTATATATGCACACATTCGTGTCCGGACTGTACAGTAACTTTGTCATGCATTGAAGGATTTTAAAATAACTTGGCACAAATGTTCAGCACATCAAGACGACGTGTCGCGTGCAAGACCAACATCCCTACCCCAAAGGTCAAGGTCACTCTTAGAGTTTACGGTAATGGAATCCTCTATATATGCACACATTCGTGTCCGGACTGTAACTTTGTCATGCATTGAAGGATTTTAAAATAACTTTGCACAAATGTCTAGCACATCAAGACAACGTGTCGCGTGCAAGACCCACATCCCTAGCTGAAAGGTCAAGGTCACACTTAGAGTTTGAAGGTAACGGAATCCTGTTTATATGCACACATTCGTGTCCGGACTATAACTTTGTCATGCATTGATTGATCAAAAATAATTTGGCACAAATGGCTAGCACATCAAGACGATGTGCCGCGTCAAGACCTTAAAACTACCTACCCAAAAGGTCGAGGCACACTGGAGAGGACAAAGACTATGCGACACCTTCGTGTCGGGAATGCAACTTTGTCAGCATTGAAGGACTTTAATTTATTTAGCACCAGTCTTATGGGGGCGATGCTTGCTGCAAAGACCTCAGGACCCTATGAAGGTCAAGGAAACTTAGAGGGAAGGTCATGGAATAGCTCTTTATTTTCACACATTCCCGGCAATCGGAGGTATGCATTGACAGCGAGTTTTGGAATAATTTGGCACAAGTATCTGGACCCAAAATGACAATTCGCAAGACCCACGTCCCTACCTTAAAGGTCAGGTCATACTTAAATTTGAAGGTAATGGAATCCTGTTTATATGCACTGCAACGTGTCCGGACTATAACGTCATGTATTGATTGATTAAAAATAATTTGGCCAATGGCTAGCACATAAGCGATAGTGTCCGTATGGATTAAAAGTTTTGTACTGTATGAATTTTAAGGCCATGCCGACAGGACAAGACTGTGGAAAACTCATTCGGGCACGTCCTGAGGGCAGTTAATGCTGACACCTTTTATGGGGCGACCTTTAAAATCGACCTTGGATACAATTTTAAATTGAAAGAGACGTCTGAAAAGCTTCATTTTAAATCCCGGCAACGTTGGAGTAACAGGCGCTTTGGGCATTGTAGGTATTGGGCCGTGCAAATAAGCATTTTCACAGTACATACAAGCAGACATGTGACCAAACCTAGGTATATTGACATCTTATAGCAACCGCCTGAAATTGACCCCGTTAGCAAAAAAAAAAAAGTCCATGCGCAAGTTAGCAGGCAGGGTGTCCGTTGCGCGTGACATTGTAGGTGGGCCAAGAAAATTTACTTCCAACTGTACTGATTATGTACATGTAGATTTAACCAAAGTTTGCCAAAACGTGATGTACAGTGTTTACAAAAAGCGCATGCATTTTGTCGAGTTTGTACAAGACGGTTTTCAAAGTATAATTTATACACCAACTATGGTAACAGTTGTCCGTTGTGCAATAGTTCAGCCCACTTATTTTGTAAATTCATGCCATTTTGTTTTATTATTCTAATTTAACATATAAGGACATAAATTGAATGTCATTATTTTTTAATCATATTTGTTTTATTATTGTAATACATATAAGGACAATAGAAGTGTAAAAATTTAGAACTGGTAATGGCTGATTTCAAACAGAAATTGGAAAATCTATACGATACACCCTAAAAGGTATTTGGCCATTGTGTTACGAATACTATTACGAAAACAAGAGGCTATACAGGACCTGTTTCGCTTTACCCCTAAAACAGAAGGGGTCATATACTCAGTAAGACCAATCATCCTGTGAAGTTTAAGACGGCTGTGCGTGATATATTTCTTAAAGTTACCGAGCGGAGAGAACTTTAAAAGTTCGGGTCACTGAATTTGGTGTCAGTGGGTCAAATGTCAAAATAACAGTGACTTCCGTTAGCTTTTTCTTAATAACACTTTACAGCTCAAACTTTACATTTGACTTTAATGAAACTTGCTCGGAAGGTTATATGCGACCTGTAGATGATCTCTATTGTTTTTGGGATCAATGGGTCAATAGGGGTCATTTTTTCCTTTGTAAGAAACATTTGACTTATTTTGATTTCATCACCAAGTATTGTGCCGAGTTTCTTTGATGCGCATAGTTAATCATAAAGACTTTTATCCTCCGAGCGCTTGGTTATATTCTATCTTCCGATCTAGTTTTAGAACTTGGGGAAGCAATTACAAAACTCCCCGCAGCAGTAACTGCCACTTACAGCAAAGCTAACGGAGTCAAATCGTTGTGAGTACTTTAATCACGTATAGGCGAATTCAATTAGGCGGATTCTAATTCGGAATAAATTTATTATTTGCTATTTTGCGGCAACTATACGTAATTTGAAATGACATTTTTGTACGTATAATATAAAACTAATGGGAACATTAGTGTCAATACGGGAATATTGTACTTTTCCACATATAAAATGCAGTTACGTGCTAGAAATAATTATTAAAATTGATTTAATTTAAAATGTCCGTACAAATAAAAAGGTGGAAACTTTGTCTTTTTGCTTAATGACCTCAGGCAAGAGCCCGAACCCCCAGATGTAACACCCGTGCTATTGTGACCGTTCGTCAACCTGTTTGTGAGCTTGGCTGAAGGTTAATGGTCCTGTTGCAGTATGGTAAGCTTTCATTCATAATTCATATTAGAATTTAATAATCTCTCAGCATCGACTTTTCTCAAAGGATCCATTCTCTAACACAGATCAACTAGAAAAGAATCAGCTGCAAGCTCCAATGGTTTGAATTCCAAACACGATTTGATTCTCGTGTGAGCTTATACGGCCATCATGGCTCTCTTGTTTATGCATCCTACCAATGCGACAAAACCCACTGGATGCTTTTTTAACCATTCATTTTCACAATAAAAGTTGATGAATACCTCCTGGAAAAATAAATGCCGACAAGAAAACAACTTCAAAACAGGCTTATTCAAAACAAAGTTCATGAAAAGTGTCAAGGTTTTCTACAGAATCACATTCACTTTATATATTTACAATTACTTCGATTTGGAAAAGGTCTTATTAAATTTAATGATTATTCTTTATCTAGTAAGTGTTTTCAGACGTCCAATAACAATGAATTTACTAAATTATGGTAAATAGTTATTTGATTCAAGTTGAATGATGTGACCTACCCTACATAACAGCGTCCATCTTCATAATTATCCTGGTACATAACTGAAAAGCCCTGTGTCACAGATCAATGTATATAGCAAAGTGTCCTAGGGGACAAATCAAAGTTTTGTCTAAAGTGAAATTATCCTTCTAAGAATCCAATCTTAATTTTAAGAAATACTTTTTCTTCCTCTTGACTATCCTAGTCAGAATTGATAAACCAGGTTTGGTTCCATTCATATCTGCTATTGAAGATGATAAGATTTCGTCAGTATATTAATGAGAATTTACGTACAGTGCGTCAAGTCATTACAAACCTGTGCTACTCCTTTTCAAGTCACAGTTTATTGTCCATCTGATTTCCATGACAGTTGTTACAGTGTAGTATTGTATATATACAAGCAATAATGGTGAAACAATCGGTTACTCAGAACATCTACACTAGTTTTGATTTTTCACAAAACTTGACTTCGCATTTAGAGCAATGGCGCTCAAGTTACCAATACAGGCTCATCATGTCCAACTTTTATATTTTTTAATCTCCGACCCTCTTTCTTTCTTAAATCATGTCAGTCTATATTTTTATCTCACGATTTTACTTTATATTTTATATAATAATAGTCGTGTGCAATTGTCAGCTGCGGACACCTGCAGTTTCATACGGAGGATGGGAGTCTATGACAAATGCAGTTGTTTGATAAAATGGCAATCTGACAAATTGAATTTTGTTGAAAGGGCTTTAAACACCAAGAAAAATAAACATATTTTGAAAACCAATGCTCTAAGCTGCTCACAGATGTTTCCTGTTCCATGGAAATTTATAAACGCAGATGTTTCCTAGAGACAGACTGAAGTATGATAAACAGTACTTGAGTGGTACGTGGTCTATCCAGGCTATGAAAGAAGGCCTTTAAAATCTGTCTATAACTGTCAATGAATAAAATAAATCTCAATGCAAGAGGTAATCAGTACAAACAATATCAGAACTTAATATCAACGAACTACGTGAAATACTTGTCGCATGTCATATTTTAGGTTGTCACATTCAGACTGGTTATTCGATCTTTTTTTAGGCTACCTATCTTTTTTGAAAATTAGGTAACAAGAGAGAATATCCCTATATAATAACATATATGTTACCTTAGTATTATATTATAATATAAAATATCAGCAGTAGAAATTAACAGGGTGTTGACGTTCTATTTAGCTGCGTACATCTTAGGCTTTGAAGTTATACATTTTTTATTTTGATTTATTGTTATATTTTACTTAAGAAATAATAAATGTCTTCCTGTATTTTATCGTTGAATAAAATATAGTCAGGAGTTTGGACGCGTAGTAATTTCGCATCCAAACGACTGGCTGTATTTTATTCAACGATAAAATATAGGGAACAATTTATTATTTCGATTCTTACATGTGATTCTCTTTGAAAAATATCCCGAACTTTATTTAACGCGTAGTAGTACTTCATTGTAACCTTAAAACGCGAAATACGATTGGACGCGCTTGTTTACATACGTCAAGTCGCTACGTCATTTACCGCACGTTGTCCTTGGAAAAACGTACTGTATTTTATCGTAAAATAAAATACAGGCTTTTCCCTATATGTTTATATAGGAAAAGCAGCCGCTATCCATACCGTAAGTCTCAATGTTGTAACATAATTATATAAAAATATGACCTTACAGTTAAAACAGTGTCATTGTTGTATATATATATATTATGTTCACAATCTATATCACAATGACATGTAAATATTGATAATAACGCATATGACAAAAGATTTATATTATAACAAGTTAATTACGGTTCTCCCCTGCGACCTTACAAAAGATAATAGGTGATTTACAATTTAATGTCAACTCTCCCGTTGTTTACACTAAGATGTACAATTATGTTAGGATACAGACAAGTTGTTTCTTTTTTGTACTTTAAGATTTACTTTATAATCGGGAAACAAGAGTGTATCGGTTTTTTCTGACAAGCAATCAAATATGTAATGTCAGTGTCGTAAATAATTCACGAAACAAATTGCACTTATTTCCCAGTAATATTTTGTTTATCGCATTAAGGCATTCCATTGTCAACTATGATAAAGACTGTCTTTGCTTACTTGTATAGTTCGCACGGAAACTACGCCATAGGAAAAACGCTGAAGGAAACGTATATTGATCCTTCTTATATATATGATGCAAAAATGGAGCTTATATAATTATATATATATTGAGCATTACATAAGCGAAAGTTTTAAGTGATTAAACGTTAATCCAATATATTCGAGTAAGCTGCGAATAGTTGATAATTATCAACAACGAAATAATTGTTTCCTAAAGTTACATGCATATGAAGGAATATTTCTTGAGAGTAATACTCACGAATTTGTCACTGTAAAGAATTATGTATCTTTGAACATGATGTAATTATCAAATTTATTTCATCGCATACAGGCTTACAGTAGTCGGAACGTAACAGTTGTCAAAATTTGCGTATATCGTGCGTATAACGTGCGTGCAACGTGCGTATAACGTGCGTGCACTCATCGTGTATTTTGTCAATCGTATATCGTGTATCATATCGTATCATTCATCGTGCAACGTGCACCATAAACTATACACGATATACGATTTGCGATAATCCATACGGTATACGTACGATTCGATGGTGTATTTCGTAGTTAATCGTTTTACTTAGCGTGCACATCTCCCCCAAAAAAGTGCTGATTTCAGTTTATATTATTTGGTGTAGTTGCGAGCGAGAAAGACTTCCGGGACAGGTCGAAGACATGTTCACCTCATATTCGAAATTTAAGTCTATTTTTGCAACGGAAAGGACATCTTTTTTATCTAAACTGCTGTTGTCAATGCATTCCTTAAAGTGTAGCAGACAAGGTACGCCTGTATCGAAGCAACATATCGTGGGTATGATGTTAACAAGTGTGTATATGTAGATATAGGCTATAGATTTGTATTCAGAAAATATTGCATGTGAACTGCTTTGCATTAACTAGAGCGCCATGATGGCCCTATATCGCTCACCTGAGTACTACTGCACCAACTTGTTTGGAAAGTGATTGGTTGCTAAAATCTCACAGGTAACTAAAGGACACAAGCTGCCAGGGACAGTCATGGGTTGCTAAGGGAATTACTGGTCACAACGGGAAGTCAATCATTGCCAAAGACAAATATTGCTAGTTGCTAAGTATGTCACTGGTGGTGAAATGACGATTTAGGTAACTTGAGGTCATTGGTTTCTAGGGGCAGTCACTGGTTACTAGGGGTAACTAGGGATAAAATCTTTTCTGAGGATGTCAATGGTTGCTAAGGAAGTCACTTGGTCCTAAGGTTAGTAACTTGTTCCAAGGGGAAATCATTGGTTTCTAGGGTCAGCCACTTGTTGCTAAGAAAGTCGCTTGTTTCTGTAGGAACTCACTGGAAGCTAGTTTTGTCCTAATTCTCTGTACACAGACAAGGGACCACTACCCCCTAGCCGCCGTGGACAGGGGTATAATTTGAACAAATTTGGTGGAAGAATACTAGACAATGTTACATATCACATGTCTAAGCTCTATGCTTTGTAGTTTTGAAGAAATATTTTAAAAGTTTTCCTATATAAGTCTATGTTAAACAAGTGAACCACAGGCAAGGTCATTGTTGACCACAGGGGCAACATGTCCCATTCAGTTCAAGTTTTACAATGATTGATTCAGATATGTAGATGCTAGCGTATAGACAATATATGGACGAACAGACGGACGGACGACGGACATTTAACGACCCTAACGACCTTTAACTTCGTGCCCATGTTGCTAAAAACACATGCCTTTGTGATGTAACTTTATCTGTGCGAGGTCAAAAGTCTGCTAAAGATAGTAATCAAAGGACTGAAAGTGCTGGAGGATCGATTGTCTCTGAACAACACGGTCTGCACACATACGTGCGTAAATATCAGGACCACATAGACTGTACACATACATGTGTGAATATCAGGACAACCCTTTCACGAGTAAAGTTATAAACTGGAGACACAACTGTCCACAAATTTTGACCTTTCACCATTTGTGTATACTTTACTTTTGAGATAGGAACCCATGTGCTTACTTTATGTCATTCAGTGACTATGTTCAACTTCCCTATGAAGTATTAAGCTGTGAATCGTAACTGAGAAATGGATTTTGACAAACCTGAACTGAAAATTTATGGTTTGAACAACTTTTAATGTCATTCAAAAGTTATGGGATATGCCCATAAGGTTGATTGTATTGTGCCAATTAATTCGGATTTAACGTCGCACCCAACAGCTAAGGTCGTATTGCAACTTCCAGCTTTCATGGAGGAGGAAGACCCTGGGTGCCAACTCCCTGTATCAGAATTTGGGGGTCATTTAGAAATTCCGAGGGTCATACCCTTTATTGTAAAATAATAAAAGGCATGACTATATGTTAAAGAAGTTTTATTCAGTTTACTTCTGTAAAACTGCATGTGATACATCACAAAATGGTGGGTAATCAAACCAGGTGTTTCTCTTTGGATGCTTTCCATTTTGTCACTGCATCTCAAAAGTCAAATTTGTCCACAAAGCGAATTTTTCATAAGTGCATTCAACCATAGACATTAAACTTGGATATTATTTGGCACACTTAAACCCCTTTCAATAGTGACAGTCTGATCGAAATGACTACAAAATGATCATTAAAATCACTCAGAAAGACGTTTTTGTTTCCCCTATTAAAGTTCGTCGACTATCTCTTGTTGTGCGTCTACGATCTATGATGACGGTATCATAAGAATCAACTCACACTAAAGCGCAATGGTACAAAATGCGGGTCGATCCGAAATCAGACGACAGCGACGACGGAGTAGGGTCAAAATTAGACATATCCCATACCGGAAGCGTATTTTATCAACAATTTATCTTGCATTTCGAAGCGTTTTGAGAGGTTTTGAAATGTTGTTTTTGTAGTAATTTGATTATATACACATTTTAATTGCGTCATAGAAGACGCTCTTTGCTATTTCTGTTGCGTCATTGACAAAATGAGTGCGTCAAAACCACAGAAAACGCGCTCTCGCGGAAACACTGAATTTAGTGTATCCGGTGTAGCGATATGTATTTCACGGGTCTTACATTTCTCATGTCACACCGGTCTGACGATAAAAACCGCGTAGGAAAATAGTTCTATACAGAACAGATACTTCGTTGATTTACTTTACAAATTATAAGAAAAACAACAATATAATATTATGCTATTCTGAAATGTTTTGATATTATTTAGATCTGTTACTATATAATTTTTTAAAACAGAGGACAGTATAATTCGTAACAACGGATTATATGGAACTACATGTTTGTATGTAAAGAGTTCGGCAGTAAGAGTTATACTATGTAACTTTGGATCCGATTGAATAAATCCAATCGATCCAAAAATGAAATAATAACAAAGATATGGAAGAAAAGTGAATCTTACTTTTCAAGATATATTACACTTCCAAATTGACACATCAAATAATGGTCAGGTCACTTTAAAACGTTTAATGTTCCTCAAAATATAAGTATCAATTATTGATAAATATCTCGTTTACAGTCATGATGGTGAATTTGAACATTGTTATCACTTAAATGAAATGTAAAGCACTTGATTAGCAAAGTTAGCAAGTAGTACTAACAGTAAATACATTTACACGAATATTTGACATGTACATTTACACGATATTTGACAGTATTAGGTCTGTGAAGTTGGCTTGTACATCGTAGTTGGGTATTCAAATGTTTATTCGCGAATATCAAGCTGGCAGTTGGTTATTCAGATGTTTATTCGACAAAATACATCCAGCTTGCAGTTGGTTATTCAGATGTTTATTCGACAAATTGCATCCAGCTTGAAGTTGGTAGTTCAGATGTTTATTCGCGAATATCTGCAAATTAACATTTGAATGTCCAACTACAAGCTGTATATTCGCGAATAAACATCTGAAACACCAACTGCAAGCTGGATGCATTTTGTCGAATAAACATCTGAATAACCAACTAACAGCTCGATAATCACGAATAAACATTTGAATAACCGAGTACAAGGTATAATTTCGAATAAAACATCTGAACGACCAACTGCAAGCTGGGTGTATTTTGTCGAATAAACATCTGAAAAACCAACATCTAGCTCGATATTCACGAATATACATCTGAACTACCATTTACAAGCTGTATATTCGCGAATAAACATTTGAATACCAAACTACGATGTAAAAGCCAACTTCACAGACCTGAAAGTATTTCCTTTATAATTTATTGAGAAAATATTCCATGTCATAACGTTACTTTCTAATTTAACAATGCTGAACAGAGTTCAATTAAAATTACAGAAAGACATAGATTATGTCTCTGAATGGATTAAAACTTGATGTAGACAAAACTAAATCCTGCATAACATCACAAGAAGGATAACAGTCTGAAAAGAGCTGAACAAGCAAAACCTTGAGGAGAAGCTCAGTATATACATGTATCAACATTTCTGTTATATGGAAGCAAACATAGTGTAGCCAAATCAGAGAAGATATCTCGAGGTAGCATTTAACATTACAAAAACAGTGTGCTAACACAATCGAATATGCAGCGACAGTATGGCTGACCAGCAATGATGTAAACTGTTTTGAAAATATATACAAAGTAAAGGGTTGAGACTATGTCTTAGTCGTTTTGAACAACATTAGAGATACATTCTAAAGACTGTGTATTTAAAATATCAAATCTGTTTATTCATACGTTGGGAATCTTTTTGTTGTGTCGGATATCTTTGAGGATTTTAGGCTTAAATGCTATATTTGGTGATCGTAGACGCTGAACAGATTGTTTGTGGATAATTTAACAGGAAACAGAACTTGTTAAGATTTTAGCTTTGGGGAGCTATGAAATGTATTCAACTAACAAAGGTATAATCAATGACAGTTGAATCTTTTTTACGTAGCACTCTACTTGTGAACCTGAGAGCTGTTGAAAGCTTTATCATTAGTATACGAAAACTTTAATTTTAAGATAGATTAATCGTTCAGGATTCATTGCAAGCTTAAGATGCTACATCAGAGATAATACGGTGATATACTTTAGCTGAACTACGATTGTATGGGAGCTAATCTAAACAGGGATTTCCCTTATAACTATTGTTAAGAATATTGCCATGTCATAAGGTAAGTTAGATTGTAACAATCTGAACAGAGTTCAATTACAAAGGGTATTCATAAAGACATTGATTCAGTCTCTGAATTGATTAAAACTTGATGTAGACAAAACTAATCTTCAACATGACACGAAGGATAACGAAAAGAGCTGAACAAGCTTGTGAATAGTCTAAAGAGGTCCCAGAACTTTTAATAGTATATGGGGAAGAGTATGATTTAATTCGATTCCAAAGGGTATTCTATCATTTTTTTTTTTTTTTTTTTGGGGGAATTTTTCTTCCTGAGACAACTGAGAAGCTGTTGTGGAATTTTAATTATGATCCCTCATCTGAGATAATACGGTGATATATTTTAGCCGGACTATATGGAATACCGTCTTTACAGGATTTTGTGGACTGGAAGAATATTCAACATGATGAATATTGGTATTTATATCATTGCTTTTAGTCAGCATTATATAAACATCAAGGAATGAGACATCTGTGTCAGATATAGTGTGTGTAAATTTGATACTTGCATGGACAGAATTAAGACGGTTAATAAATTCCTCTAATTCTTCTTAGGAATGATCCCATATCATAAATATGTCACCCAAAAAGCGAAGCCATACAGTCACTTGGTTTAAGAGAACACGAATTTAAAAGCTCTTGTTCCAGTTTTCCCATAATTTTGAGCCATAGCGTTACCCCTCAGAGCCATATGTCTACCCATAGCAGTACCCATTATTTGTGCGCAATGCTTATAATTAAATTGAAAACAATTATTTTCTAGAACAAGTCTTATAAGTTTGCAAAATATTATAATTGTGATTCTCTAAATTCTCTAGGAAATTTATCAAATTCCTCAGACACGTGACTTTCTGTCTGACTAGTGTCATCTATACAGTTTAAGATTACATTTCTAATATCATCAGACTTATTTTTATTAACTTTTTTATAACCTTTTGTCAGACATTTGCAATAAAGTCAGCGGTATTCATCATTACTACAGTAGATGATTTATCAGCCTTTTTGATAATGATACTTTTGTCTGAAGATAGAGATTCGTGACTTTGGATTTCTTCTTTTGTAATGTAACTGTAAAACTTACGTTTTTGCGAAGATTGTAGAAGTTCTTGGTTTACAGCTTCAATATAAAAGTCCTTGTTTTGTTGATAATGTTGACTGTTTTTTATTAAAGAAATGTAAGTCTTTATAGTTGTCGTCGTCTTGATTAGCAAAATATTTCTTCAAGCGAACAAACCTTAACCTAATAATACTAAGTCACTGTTAGTCAGTTTTCTTCTTGACAAATTGTCTTTTTTCCACCCGTAGTATTTGTTGTTTTCGTTTCTTCTTTTTGTGTCATTCATTATCAGTTTGCGTTCTGAGGAATCTTTGCACTGCTTATTTTCACAAGGTCTGTTATTAGAGACGTTTTGGATTCACACTCTCAACAGCGACCTCTTGTTTAAAGTTGTATAGACAGTAATTTTCGATACTGTTTTTATGCTTGCATTTAAAGAAAAGTATCTTTTACCATTAAACGTTTTTGCTATATTATGTTTTCTGATCATGACTAAACGTTGCGTTTTATACAAAAAAAAAATTAAAACAGGTACTAACTCAATCTTACTTTCAATAGTGTTTACAATTCTGAAGGGATTTTTTAAAGGAAGCATCACTTTAAAGATAAACTTTGTTAAAATATTTACATTTTTGTGTAATATCTGTTCTATTTAAAGAATAAAACAAATACCATTTTCAGTTCAAAGCACTAAATTGTTCGAAGAGTGTAGAAAGAAGTATATCCCATAGTTGCATGGCATCTAACTCTGAAATTGCAAAATTTCTTTTTAGAGATGATAGAAAACGTAAATGTTTGTGGAGTTTAAAGCGGAAAAAAAAAGCTTCAAACGAGAAGTGAACATAGGGAAAAAAAGGCTCCAGATAAATTTATGTCACGTGTATCTCAAATTTCAAAAAAAACGCTACCAAATTCAAAAAGCGGCAAACGCTTTGAAATTTCAAATAAACATATAGGTAGGGTGCCGTGAACCGACCTTTTCAACGATTTCGCGAAATTCCTACCTAAGTTTGCTATTTTTTCCCTATCCTTTAGTTTTATATTAATGAATAAGAATGTCAATTTTTTTGAAAAATATTTTTTTCAACAGTAACTGAGAGCGAGCAGCTTTAAACGAATTATGTTTTCAAATTATTGAAATATCAAATTTTTCAGTCAACAACATAGATCTTTCTATTTTTCGCAATTACATTTTGCAATACAACATTCAATTTCATAACCCAACATACACATATTATCTCATTCAAATCGCATTTACATAGTCAATAGCACACAGTTATATAAATTTAATTGTAGTTATTTCGTTGTCATCCATAACAGTAAAGAACTTAATCTTGTTGTTTAATGTGAAACAGATACTGATTTTATATACTGCATGAAAAGTTATATGTTCAAAGTTCGTTGGTTGGTACTGAAGTCGGCGATATTTGTATGTACCTTCTCCGAGGGTGAACATGCAGTTGCCGCTTTGTCCTTCCGCCCGTCCGTTTGTCGTTTCTGCTGTCCGTCATATACTTAATGCCAAAGATATTCAAAGGATTGTATTAAAACATCAAAAGATGGAGCACATTAAGAGAAAGTGTAGTGTAGAAGAACCATAGCTCCATCTTGCCTATATCAAAAATGTAATCCAATATTAAATTTTAATTTTATTTAGCTTGCCAGCAATGTAACTGTTACAATTTTCACGCAAATGAATTGAAACGTGTTAGTTTTGATCTGCAGGAATAGAAGATATGTGTTATTTATTCGGAAAAAATTCTTCTGGGAGCATGCATCGGTGTTACCTTGTTCGTCCTGGGTGCTGGATGTACGAGGGCTATGGTAATTTTTCCACCGAATTCACACGAATTATAGCATTAATGGTCTTTCTATATTACATGTAATGTCTTCTTGCCTCGTATCATTATACTATATCAATGGATTCTTCGAAGAAAATACCGTAGACTGAAGGTGCGTATATCAATTCTTAATTCATCCCTAATTTCCACAGCTTGCATGCTCGATCGTTTTGCCTACATTATTCAAAAGAATAATCATATTTGCTAGATTCTCAATGTGGAAAAACAGCAGTGTCTACAGCCACCGTCGGGCTACAAGCTGTTGGAATCTTTTTATTAGACGCTCACACACCACATTAATCTTCGGAGGTCTGATCATTATATCTTACTTTAGATTGAACTTTTCGTAAAAAATCATATAGCAAGCGTTAAAACTACAGGGCTCTTTTAATTAACAGCAGAAAAGTGCGATGCCATCATGGTGTGAAAGTTATAGACAGTCTACTTTATAAGAATTCACTTAAAGACTGTATATGAATCATTTATCCAACATTTCTAAAAGTCAAACGTGACTTTCCTGAGAGAAAATTTGCCAATCAGAAATATTTATCTTTAGCATCCAGTCTCACAATTATGGCTGCAACGTTTCACGCTGATATATCTCCTGTGCGCATATAATTTGTTCTTTAATTTATCATTTAGCAAACATTTTTAAAAGGCAAAACGTGACTTCCTGAACGAGAGAAAATTTGCAATAGTTATCTCATTTCCTTAAAATTTTTTATCATTCTTATAACGATACGAAATGCCCTAATTATGTGCTTTTAGACTTACAACTGTGTGGATAGTTTGAAATAGGATTTCGTTATTTCATATTTAAGCATACAAGTCTCTAAATTGGTTGCAAAGGTGCACGATGTTATCTCTGCTATGCACATATAATTTTATTTTTTAACTTAAGATTTTAAATAAACTGTCTGTTCAATGGCTAGAAAAAAGAAACATTTGTCGAAAGCTAAATATGACAGACCTTACTGGACAAGACGCACACACTACCTCGTGAATGGATTAATAACGACAAACCTAGAGGTAGTAACCATCTGTTTGAAAATTATACATCCAAAAATATCGGTGTGTAAAAAAGATAAAAGATAGAAAACAAATTTCCGTCCAGTACGAGGAGCAGCTGAATGCGATAATGAAGTGTGTTGTTTTACGTAAGTCAAAATGTGAAAAAATAAAAATAACTCTGAACTGTACGCAAATAAATACAGGTATATCACGTGACCCACAAAACATTCAAACAATTGCAAAGGCTTTTACAAAAGTTTATCTGCATCTGTACATCTTAAGAGAAGAATCATTTTGGCAAACATCAGTTTTCATGTTTACAATATATACAGTTATACATTTGCACACACTGGTGTTATACATAAGATACATGCATGAAAATGGATCAAAGCCGGAAGTAATGTCAACTTATACATATTATACCATTCTTTATCGTGCAACGTTCATCACATGGAACGAACGATACGTTACATGATACATGATCTGAATGTTATACGATGAATGTACGAACGATACACGCATGACGAATGCACGATACACGAACGATACGCGAAATTTTGCAAAGCTACACGTGAGCACCACTGTTAAGGTCCTCTTCTCCTATTATGTATTACTGCTAGTATATACGGCATGGCAGTGTTGCGATCCAGTCTGAATTTTGAAAGTTTAGTTATTGAACTTTCAATTAGAAAACTTAACTTAAAGTGACAAAGGTGTAATATAACGTATATATATTATAATGGATTTAATCGGATAGTTTAGAGCAAGCTTGAGACTTTGTCTGCTTAATACATGGATGTATTTTGAACTGCTTGAAATATTATAGAAACGGCATTGATACCGCGGTCGAGCACTTGAAATTTAATAATTATTCACTGCCAAATTGACCTGTCACCATTATCCAAAAAAACAAAAATAATATCAAACAGGGAATGCCAGGTACCAAGCCTCATCCACACTTTCCTAGGAAACATGTTAAAATTAAAAAAAAAACAACAACAATAAAGCGCCTTTTTTGACATATAGAATAATGAGGATATGGTCTTTAGAAAACTTTCTGAAGTCTTTTTTCTAGTTTTGAATACAGATACAATCTTGCTATAGCTAAGCAACTTTTATGTATATAGTGATATTAAAACGCATCGTACTGACATTAATTTACAGTTAGAAATAGGTGACCGCAGTTGCTTCTTGAGTTAATTTGTTACAAATTGAAGTCATTTATGCTTTCAGTTGTTATCAGGACTGTTCAACTACACAATCTATACTTAAATATTGAGATGAAATTTCTCCAGCTCTGGAACAGCTGTGAAGACAGCTTTAATAATACACTGGCATTCACTAAATTGTGTATAATATTGTCCACAAGAAAATAAAGTAAGGATTTTTGCACCTCAATCTTTGCAAATACAAATAAGGATTGAATTTTGCAAGACATAGGCTCAAACTAATAAGGATATGTCACTGGATTAGGCAATAAGCACTTCTGTCAAACTTCATTTTCAAACAAGTTAAAGATAATGAAACTTCATCACCATGCACCACGCAAGTGATATTTATGTCACTTATTAGGCCGAATGAGGTTTGTTTCAAAGTGTTTCTTCGTCCTTGGGAGAAACACATAATCCTGAAACACTCGCAAATTAAGTGTGGTATCTTCACTAAATATATAATTGATTGTCTAGTTTATAATGTTTGTCTATTTTTAAAGGGACACTCTATATATCTAGCAGATTATATTCTCCAAACATGAATAATGTATTCAATGAACGTAAAACGACAAATAAATACAATTTTAAAGAATAACATATATCGTAAAATGCCTCATTTTAGCACAAATAATCAACAACTTCACATAGGTTATCGAATGTTTGACTGTAGGCCTACTGTAACATATTTAAAAGCTAATTTTACCGATAATGATTTAAATGTATGGCATAAACTGTTAGGATAAGTAATAATACTTACAAATATTCTATTATTTATGATTTTGATGTTATTTAATTTGACACCAGTTTTAGGGAGTGCCTATTTTCATGTACTGTCTCCGCTGAGGTACTCTACACTCATAATTGAAATAAGTCTGGTGTTAGTAACATACTACTATGTTAATGCATATGAACTATTTACGTAACTACAATTATAAAACCATTCATGAAAGTCTGAAAACGCAAGTGTATTTTAGTGACATTTTTTATACATTTTTATCCAATTAAAAGATTCCATACAGAGTAAGTTTTCAATCCAAAAATGTTTATTACACTACTTGTCATTTCATTGGCTGTTGACAGGTTAGCAATTTCCGGTCAAAGCGAGCTTAATACAGCTGCGCGGAAAAAACACTACATGAGAAACATACAATCACATTTTAACCAGTAAATAGAATAATGTTCTGCACCATAAACAAATGTTTTCACCATGAACTGTGATAAAAGAGGCACTCCCTACATTTAGCAGATTATATTCTCAAAACATTGATTATGTGTCCAATGAACGTAAAATGATAAATAAATACAATTTCAAAGAAGAACCTATGGCGACAAATACCCCATTTTACCACAATTGATAAATATGTAAGCTTTCTGTAATAAATCGCATAAACCAACAACAACTCTAAATAGGCTATTTTATGGTTCACGCAGTATATTATAAACCGCTGATTTGGGAATGCATAACTGAAACCTTTAGTATTAGTTATAATACTTCCAAAGATTCTATTATTTATGTAAAATGAGGCATTTTTCGCCATAGGTTCTTCTTTGAAATTGTATTTATTGATCATTTTACGTTCATTGCACACATACTATATTTCGAGATTATAATCTGCTAATTGTAGGGAGTGCCCCTTTAAATGCAGTGTAACAGTCCTTTATCTCTTTTTAAAACAACTGTCAGAAACTCAGGAAATTGAAGGGATGAACTTATAACTTGAACATATCAATACATCAGTTATTAGGATGCAAATAAGTAGGAACAGGAGCATCAAAATGATTGATGTATATATAATGTCTCTCTTGGGTTTTTCAGACTTTAAACTACCCTCGGCAAAACAGTTGCTTCAGAAAACATAAGGTATACTACAGTTACATATGACTGTTACAATTCATAGAGGACATATTGAAAAGCTGTTTTCAGAAATAATGAGGTAGGAGCAGCATATGTATAAGTCATGCTGCCTGTTCACACATTGAACAGAATATAACCCCTTTCACTGGAGTTTTAATCGAGTGTCTACGTTATTTTGAAAATGAAATTAGACCTTCTTGTTGAACACCTCATCACTTTATGTCTGTGAAAATACTCAAACGGAACAGGAAAGTTAAAAACGACAAGATCATATTTACATGACTGTTAGTGAAAAGTTTGGAAGGAGTTCATAGAAGGCAGTTACATGGCCGAATAGTTTGATGTACGACATCCTTTGTTATAGTTTTTTGATCACCTACTCATTTAAATATGAGACTTTTAAGGTAATTGTCAATCTAATAGTCTAATAAAGACAGTAAAGACTGTCCTATTTGACGTCATACAAATGACGTCAAATAGTACTAAGTTTATTACTTGCCAAATAATAATTGATGATCTCAGAGCATGGTTGGTTCGGAAGCGCTGCACATAATTATGTACCTTGTATTCTAACATGTCTCACGAATTTGTCTCTATATACAAAGAGTAGAAAAATTATGTTATACTAAACCATGAACAACGCGGGAACCGATATGCTGTAAACACGACGTCATATTGCGCCGCATGGCGTTAAATGAGCGTTCGCATAGAAAATACAGCTTTGCATTTATTCACCTTTTGTAATATCTGGTCATGTTAGAATCGAAATAACATTCTTTTCAACGTTGTTATCGTCTAAAACACAATATAAGTCGGATCTTAAAGTTAGACGGACTAAAATGGAGGAAATTGCATGTTTAAATCACATTATGCAGTTGGCCGAGACGAGTTTTGCTTCCGAGTAATCAACTTAAAGCAGGAAAACAATAAGATGAAAAAGTTATTGAACGCATTCATGGTTGCGAATGTAAACATCGCTTAGACATGAGTTCTTTATCATAAATGATTGAAACACCGAAGTTGATACTCAATCGTTCATCGTCTGTTTCAGTTTTCCTTACTGCATGTATGGCAATTTGTTAGATCAAATAGCTGTACGCACACATTTTGGTTCCTTGAATAAACTGAATAGATCTACATTTGTATGTGACAGACACTGTAATGCTGAAATAACTTCTAAAAAATATTTGTAATTAATTTCAACACACAGTCATATAAAAGGGAAATTTCGTTAGACCCATATTGATGATAGTTCCATATACCGCCGTGTTGCACTACATCCATTAGTTTTGCTTATATTCCATCTTGTTCTAACTGTTTAGTTTACATTACAGTACGATAAAAACGTAGAGTATATAAGAAATATGGAATATTGGATGCGAGTATTTTACTCTCCCGTCCCCGCATAATTAATTTCATCGGTGCTGTTGTTAAGCTACATGCTTGTTGTCATGCAGGTTGCAGTTCAATGAATTGTCTGTCCGTCCATTCGGTGTCGTATAGATAAATGACATAAAATTTTGCATCTTCGTTTGGTCCTCCTAGAAAGAGAGATGGTCCGTAGCGGTGCTCGAACCCATGACATTCAATCAGTGAGAGATTTAAACTATTTCAAGTCAGCCAATCCAAACCACACGACCATGGTGGTGGTCTATGAAATTAAAGAAATTGCAAACAATATTATACCCGACCTGAACTGAGCTACATTCACATACCAGAATAAACAATGTAACTTCAGGCATCTTTTCCAGAATCATAATTATATCATCAGGGGACTCATTTTGTATCAACTAGTAAGTCGAAAAGAAACCAATCAGCATCCCCATTTTTTGAATTGACAATTGGAATTTACAAGCCAACTATGAAAGAAACTGACGAAGACATTCCAGTATAATTGACCGGAATATATTTTCGGAATAACGTTCCCATTCATGGACATACATGTGGACTGCAATGACAAAGTATATTGATTGAAGACGATATCTTAACAATGTACGAATGCACAATTGATGGATGTGTTCCAAGACAACCAAATTTCCAACAAAAGTTGGTTTCAATATTAGCATTATCAAATATCTGCCTGTTAAGACTCCAGCTTTGAACTATCCGAGCTCGAATGGTTAACACCTCTAACTTTTTCCAGGGTATAATATTGTACAGTTATTGTATCGAACCTTAAGCCATTCGTACACAAAAAATTGTTTTGCTACGGAGTATATTTTTTAATTTGTACTCGTTCAAAGATGTCGTAAAACAGTATAGCATGGTCCTATATTGCTCACCTTGGTACAAGTCCACTTGCCTGGTGGAAGATCAGTAGACAATTTTATATACCAAATAGGTTTTCCTATATACATCTTTGTAAAACAAATCATGCCCCCTCCCCCCAGGAAAGGCCAATTTTAATCCAAGGGGCATAATTTGAACAAATTTTGAAGAGGTCTACTGAGCAAAATATATAAGCTCTAGGCCTTGCGGTTTCAGAGAAGAGGATTTCTAAAGTTTTTCCTATATAAGCCTATGCAAAACTAAGTGACCACCCGCAAGGGGTCAATTTTGACCCGGGGTTATAATTTGAACAATCTTGGTAGAGGTCTAGATAATGCTTCATGCCAAATATCTAAGCTCTAGGCCTTGTGGTTTCAGAGAAGAAGATTTTTAAAGTTTTTCCTATTTGTTGCCATAGCAAACAGAGTTCTGCATTGAATGGAATTCTTTGAACAATTTTGGTAGAGCTTCATGCAAGGAACATTCCTGCATAGTTTCATCAACATTGTCTTGGTGGTTTCAGAGGAGATGTCATTTGAATCAAAATGCTGACGGACGACGGATATTCATATACGAGTCGAAAAGTTCAGCCTGGCGAAGCCAGGCGAGTTAAAAAAAATACTGACCTGAAAGTTTGTTAACACTGCAAATGGCAACAATTTGAGTACGTCTTACTTTTAGACCTGACTTAAATTTCTAACCGGTACACGTTCGACCTTTTGCATCTTGTCGTTTTTGTTTACAATTTGTTTAAAACGTCCATGGCACTCTGTCTTTTATAAACAATAAGTTTACAAACGACGAGCTTCCGGGTAGAAATTATTAGTCCAAGAACAAGAAAGCACACAATGTACCATTGGGGGTAATCATCGGCTAGACGCTAAGTGTAAAACTAGTTGACCTAGTAAAAACGGTACTAACAAAGTGCAGATAATATCCGGACTTTAGTTTTATCATATTTAGTGTGTTTCTTTGGATTATTTTAATTAAATTGGCTTTGGTACATATGTGCCGCGAAATATTGTTCTTTTCACTTCAGATAAATAGACCTTAACATTAAAGCGGAATAAACTCAAATACTGGCTGTATTGTTGTCCCTTCGTGAATAAAAAATCTGAAAAAACGAACGTTCGCACCTCGTTAAGTGTGAAGCCAATTGACTCAGTAGTAACCGTCGAAATATCATTTACTGAAAGAACCGATGTATAGAGAATATAAGGTTACTGTCTTTTGATAACAGATGATATCGGACGAGGATGATATCGGCCAGGGAAGCCGAGGCTTGCCGACGCTTGCCGAGGCTTTATGGTCGATTTTCATCCGAGTTCGATATCAACTGTTATCAAAAGACAGTAACCTTGTATTCTATTTATTATGCAGCTGACTTCAATTTTCCCTTTTCACAATTAAAATCAAAGAAGTAAATTAAGTGATTTACGTTGTGTTTGTGACGTCATCAACGGTTTGAATCGGCGTTTTAAATCCAGTACCGTTAATCATGTTAATGTTATGCTTTATAGGAAATGCTGAACATTAAAACATACCTAAAAAGCATTTGTACAAGTTTTAGAAGCGGCTTATAACGTTTCAGCTCATATCATTCAAGTAATAAGACGTTAGTGTGAAAAAAGGAAGGGGGTGAAAAAATGAAAATCAACTTTTTCCCGAAAATTGCTTCAAAATTGCTATACTGGATGGATAGATAATGATCTAACTAAGAAAATGAATACCCACAACACTATATTTAATTCAAAAATAAAAATTCTACAGTCATTTTTCGATTTTATGTGATGTGCGGTTTGCTTGTATTCCCAAAAATTTTAATGAAACGCACCTCTGTAGTCTGAAGTCGCTACCGAAAATTTAATTTATTGTGTAACGTGTAAGAAATCCACAATAGCCTAGATCTTATTTCATAAAACTCACTTAATGTCTAAAGTGGGCGGGGCCTAAAACGTGATATCAGGACAGTGTCATAATAACACTGTCCTGTGATATCAGACGTCGCGATATCAACAAATATCAGACCGGCGTTATCGGGTCGTCGTCATGGCAGTTGCTAATAAAACAACGTTCTATCAATCTGTTCACTGGAATAACTGCGAAATATCGAACCTATTGTTAATTTAGGATAATGTGATAGTGACGTTTTATATATATATGTATACACAGAAGTTTACGCTCATTGCATAAAACGGTAGATCATGAATGCAAGAAAAATCTAATCGGTATCGATCCAGTGAATTGTTCGCAATAATAAAGGACTGTTCCATTGCGTCACTGTAACATTATCTTTAATAAACTATAGCATTATTTGTCCGTCTTGATTTATCAGTAACAAGGAAAACAGCGGATTGTACATAGGTCAACTGGTCTATATGTCTAGTTCTTTTAATCGAGATGTCCTTGTACGACAAACTGTTTTATCAGAGAATATCCTTGAAGTGTAAAATGATACAGTAGAGGAATTAGTTTTTTTTAGAAGTCACGTTTTATACCTTGCTCAAATGATATCGTAGGTCGTATTACGGAAAAGTATATTGGTCTCGTCATGTTGTCTTGCGTCTGGTATATGAAATTAGTGCATCATGGTCGATAGCTCCACAAGTGTGTTTTTGAACACATCAATCTTACTTAGTGAGGGGTAACAATCAGTTCATGCACTCGTCTAGGGCAGGAAGCTACCAAGGTCGGGGGAGCAGATTTACCAACATGAAATTACATAGCATTGTGTCCTATTACCATAGAGTTAAAGTAAATAGTCGTGTTTATTTTAATTTTCTATATATATTATATAGTAAACTCCGTATATAACGAACTCATTGGGACCATTAAGATGTGTTCCTTATATCCGGAGTATGTTATATCTATAATTAAAAGCGTTTTCATATTTTACGAAGAATACGAAACTCGAGCCCAGAAAATGTGTTCGTTATATCCGGAATTTCGCTATATCCAGAGTCGTTATTTCACTATATCCAGAGTAGTTATACACGGAATTTACTGTTTCTTTGTTATCTGTAAAATTGGATACTCAGATTTTGGCCATGTAAAAGGTTTGTTTGAAACTTTAACATCTGATCATTTACACTCATTTACGTTCACTAAGCGCTTAATTCAAGTAAGAGTCACTTAATAATTTTTAAAATTTGATTTCCCTATCCTTGTTGCCAAACCAAGAAAGAGGTTTTTTTTATCATAAGTAGAAACTTGAATCACATACTTTGCCTAAGAAAAGATATAAATATGAGACCTATTGATTATATTTGTAAAATATTTGCATTTGAAAATTTATTATTACCTCCCTTTACCTATCTTGGTAGCTATCAAGATAGATCTGAAATAAGTGAATTCAGAAGCTACACGTAGTTTTAAGACTTGCCTTTTGGTTCAGAATGGAAAAATTTGATGAATTCTAGGCCAGTTTTGAAACTAGGCCACCACGTCGAATCATAGAAAAATCTTGGAAAATTCGTAAATATTCATTTTGAACCCAATCATCTTGAAAATTATTCCGAATGTTTTTTGTATTTTCGAAGAAAGATATGTCAAGTTCTACCTTGATTCTTGTAGGGTCCAAAACTAGGACATCATAAAACACTTTTGGTAACCCTCCAAACATCCATTCATTTTGAAACCTGGTCAGAATGTTTGTCTTGAAAAACTTGATACATGTAATACGGAATCAAAAATAAAGTCATGGGTTACGCTAAACTTGGCCTTTCGACCTATTTTATTTTGTTTTTGAAGCTACAGTTATAATATTTGGAATTTATGTCCTCGGCTGACCTTGGTCATGGCCTGTCAACCTACTTTTTGTTTTTGGAGCTACAGTAATTAATTAGAATGTGTGTATAGTTTTACCAGCAGATTTAAAAATTGATGTCTCTAAAACTATCATTTTAAACCAAGTCGAAGACAAACTTCATTTATACAGAATATCCTCGAAGTGTAACATGGCGCAGCTGTGGGATTTGTCATACTAGACAATTCACGTTGGTGACATTTAAATGAAAAGACATCAAATTCCTTCCATTTAAAAATATAATCGTTTATTACCTGAAGCAATCAAAAATGATTTCTAAACAAGAAAAAACTTTTTAAACCTTCGTTTATTGAAAGTGAAATGGTTTGTCTGTTGGCCTTCAGGAAGTATCTAACTGAAAACGAGAGTGCGAGTTCCCGGATTAAGATAGCGGGAAGTCAACATCCATTTAGGACAAAGATATTCTATTATGAATATGGTAATGTCAACAACAGTAAAGTTTATTGAACTTTAACATTTTACATGACCGATGATCGAACGACTTCATTGTTAGTTTGAAATGTTCGTTAACACACAGTTCTTAAGCTTATTAGCTCACCTGGCACAAAGTGATTACTAGGTATTTGGATCGCTTTCCGCCCGGGGTCCTTCGTACGTCGTACGTCCGTCCACCATTTCCTTCAAACGACATCTCCTCTGAAACCACTGGGCCAATATTGATGAAACTTTGCAGGAGTGTTCCTTGCATGAAGCTCTATCGAAGTTGTTCAAAGAATTTCATTCCATGCAGAACTCTGTTTGCTATGGCGACAAATAGGAAAAACTTAAAAAATTCTTCGTCTCTGAAACCACAAGGCCTAGAGCTTAGATATGTGGCATGTAGCATTGTCTAGTGGACCTCTACTAAGATATTCAAAGCTTGCTCGAATCACACCCCTGGGCGGGGCCAATATTGACCCCAGGGGCCACTTGTTTTACAAAGACTTATATAGGAAAATCTATTTGGTATGTAACATTGTCTAGCGGCTTTCGAGCTACTTTGACCACACCCATCAGGTAAGTGGACTTGTATCAGGTGAGCAATTTAGGGCCATCTTGTTTCAAATAGGTCCATTTCTAAGGCCAAAAAATTTTATTTTAACAAAAGAATTGATAAATTATATTTTGCATTTTCAAAAACGAAAGTATGTTTTCCAGTTTTCAAGAATCTTTGTAATTTCCCAAAACATCTGACAGAAAGAGGCTGGAAATAAATTGTATATGAATAATCATGCTTATCTTTAAATAACGTTGAAATAATTTAACTTCATATGACCTGCAACGTATATTTCTGACTGTTGACTACATGCAATAAAGCGAAAGTAGGACAAAAAGACCGCCCACGTCAATCTAAGGAAATACAAAAACCTTCGCTCGTTTTTCTGCAGCAGTATTTCAAACTAGGAAATACTCCACAACTATTGTAGTTCTAGAAGCCAGTTTCAAACTGTAATTCCAGAAAAATTCAATTTGGTCTTAGTAATGTACCATTAATAGATATTTTGTAGTTTTTGATAGGGTCTCTTTTATAAGTAATTTCATAAGAAATTTCCCTGTCTGACGTATTTGGTCCGTTTAAATGTTTTCAGGTCAAAAATTGCAAAGTTTATCCTTTTATACTCTCGCAGAACTTAGAACTAAACACAAATCCACTTATTATTAATAAACTGCTCATGGGTTAATGCACTGTGTCAACATGATATGCATGAGACAAAAGCACACTTTATCTGCATGCTTATTTTGCTGTGTCAGAGGAAATATTTGAAAACGACGGAAAGCAATATTCATAAACAAAATATGTACATTGGCTACTGCGGCCGTGTGTCTTATTTTAAGATACTTCTTGTTAGCTTAAGAGCATGTGGAATAACATCCCGTTTACAATACCTTCAATTTTGTCAATGAATGAGTGGATCACTTGGTTTGTATTAATCTTTCGTAAAATGTCATTCATTGACTTTGTTTCGAGCCTTACATTTTAAGGTAACTTGCCTCTGAACAAAATGGCCACCAGTGAAAACATGATGATATCACTAAAATGTAGTCTGGTGGTATTTTGACATAATACACAATCAAATAACTGTTATATAAGCTTTTAGAACCTGTATTGGTGTGTTTTGTTGTAAATACTGTTAAAACATGTCATTTCAATTCTTGGGTTACTTACATGAAAAATATCCAATTTTTGTGCAAGTTTCCTGACAAAGTCAAATGATGAAATTATTCAAACTGGCACTTGTTTATTAGTTCAATGTCTCCTCCAGATGCTCGACCATAGAAATAGTTGAGCAGTTTTTCAATCTTACACATCAACAGTTTATAACACATCACTAAATTGTGAAGTCCACATGCTTGAGTTATGGTTTAAGGTAGAGCGCTATTGTCTTTGGTGGGTGGGTGCATTCTTTTTTTCAATTTTTATTTTTCCCTTTAATGTATACTGTGTTTGTTTTGGTCGGGATGTCATAATATTGTAGTATACTGACACTAATAATTCATGTAAAGAGAACTATAAATCAGTGAATTATTATAAAGAACGGATACATTTTGAAACATATTCTTGCTAGTTGACGAACAAAGACTCTGTGACACATTCAGTGGAAATAAAGAAACTAAAACATAGTTTATACCATATAATCAACATACTCTTGTTGTAAAAATTTTTGTTTACCAAGCCATATAAAATACTGCAAGACACTCTTATTGTCTTTACATATTTTTTCAAATTATGTATTTGATACAGAAAAATTAAACAAAATTATGTTAATAATGGTGTTAACTATGTTTTAGTTTCTTTATTTCCACTGAATGTGTCACAGAGTCTTTGTTCGTCAACTAGCAAGAATATGTTTCAAAATGTATCCGTTCTTTATAATAATTCACTGATTTATAGTTCTCTTTACATGAATTATTAGTGTCAGTATACTACAATATTATGACATCCCGACCAAAACAAACACAGTATACATTAAAGGGAAAAATAAAAATTGAAAAAAGCATGCACCCACCCACCAAAGACAATAGCGCTCTACCTTAAACCATAACTCAAGCATGTGGACTTCACAATTTAGTGATGTGTTATAAACTGTTGATGTGTAAGATTGAAAGAACTGCTCAACTATTTCTATGGTCGAGCATCTGGAGGAGACATTGAACTAATAAATAAGTGCCAGTTTGAATAATTTCATCATTTGACTTTGTCAGGAAACTTGCACAAAAATTGGATATTTTTCATGTAAGTAAATCAAGAATTGAAATGACATGTTTTAACAATATTTGCAACAAAACACACTAATACAGGTTCTCAAAGCTTATATAACAGTAATTTGATTGTGTATTATGTCAAAAGACCACCAGACTACATTTTAGTGATATCATCATGTTTTCACTGGTGGCCATTTTGTTCCGGGGCAAGTTACCTTAAAGAGGCACTCCTTATAACTGGTGTGAAACTAAATACCTACCAGAGCATAAATACTATAATAGTTTCAAGTATATTTTACTTGACCTAAAAGCTAAAACATGCCAGTCATATATCGATAAAAACAGCATTTTCAAAATGTTGCAGTACCGTAAACCATTCAATTATCTGTGCGAAGTTGTTAAATAAAGGGGTGGATGGCGGCTTCTATGATGATAATTTGACCTAAAATGAGGCACTGTTTATATATGTTGTGCTTCGAAATTGCATTTATTCATCATTTTACGTTCATTGAACACATTGTAATTTATATTTAGAGAATATAAGCTGCTAGATGTAGGGACTGTCCTATAAGACTTCTAACTACAATTATATACATTTCAAATTAACTACTTGAGCAATTTTATTCAGTTTGTCGCCAAAATTGGTCATAATGTTTATAGGCACAATTTCTCGACCAACTACGTAGTTAGCAGTAGCAGTAGCAAAAACGTGAAGTTGGCAGTATCAGTAGTATAATGTATAGTATTTAAAAATAGCAATTCGAATTTATTTTTTCTCGATCACGAAACAATCTCTTACCGCTTAGATCAATCATTTTCGTGACTCACTCCAGACGAAATGCCTAAAAACACTACTTGCATGGCAGTGGTGGGAATTACACCGATAACCCTGCGATCCTGAGGCGAGCGTATAAATGCAGACCCGGCGTTTTCTGGAAAAGAAGCAACGAAGGAAGCTAAATATGCTTAGGAAGATCTAAATAGGCTTTGCTTCAAAAGAACACTTAACCAGCAAATATGCCTACAATAAACAGTTTTATAGGCTTATTTTATTCGGCATACCGGCTGGATTACGTGAATCAAGTTAATATTAAAATATATTGGACGAATTAACCTGCCCCGTAAACGGCAGCAAGTGTTTTACGATAGGTTAAACGCCAGTAGGGGAGTGGCACGAACATTCCGCCAAGGCGGACTATCATGACCGAATCATGTCAAGTAAGGGAACACATTTTGACCGGCGAAAAGAAAGGAATAAACAGTACCAGATATAGTGCTTACTGTAACATTATAGCCTACAGTCATCTGCTAGGATGTACATTGATTCCCGAGTTATATCCGCCGGTACTTTATATGTGCACTCCACCCCCCATTACCTTTAAAATACGTTCCAAAACAACTGTAAATCATTGCACGCCTTCTGTTAGCAATTACGTTGACGGATATTTATTGCCAACTCCATCTCGGTAAAATGTTTGACCACACTATTTGTGTATGAAATTTTTTAGCAAGTCCTGTACAAAATGCTTACTGACTTACTTCCTGTGTGAAGACTAAACCCAAATCATTTCCATCACAAGAATAACCAAGATCACAAGCGGACAATTAAGTGCAAAAGATATTCTATAGAGTCTTAGAAATCTTCATTCCGCTAACATATTCCCAAAGTAACTTGTATCCTAAATTGCCGAGTCTCATACTAGGACCCTCTGGGCTAGAAAATGGTGTGCTCATCTCACGAAAGAGTCACCAACTATCCAAATCTCGAGACTTCTCCCTGAAAAATATCTTGAATATTAATATCACATACTCGAAATAAATTTTCCTTCGATTGCAGCGCAAACATATGGGGTTAGAATATGCACCTATTTCAACTGTGCTGGGACTGATGCGTGTCAGATTCTAAACTGTGTTTAAAGTCATTTTTATTCGTCAACGGGACTAAAGTGAGTACCTTAAAGCGCCCTAAAATATTGTATTTGACAAATTAAGTCAATATATGTTGCCGGCATTCACATGACAGCATATGGCAACTAAACCAACATTATAATTTTGAAAGAAATCCAGTAAGTTATCAACGCTGAGATGTCATACTCCCCCGTAATCCCAGCAGTGCTTTTAAAATTACATTTTGGATGAACTGCTTGAAAAAGTAGTATGAATATGTTCCACTATAGAGGTAATATGACACATTTTTCAAAGAACATAATTATAAGCTCAGACAGATATAAGGTGATTAGGACATATCCTTCAGAAAGCTCGGATAACCACATAATGCATTTCAATAAAAGCTATAGCTAGAATATCCTTCTAAAGACTCGGATATCTGCAGTAGTATTTATTCCACATACTACAATTCACAACTATAACTCAATTCAGAAGCTCGGATAGTTCTAGTCGAAAAGCAAATTCACACAAGCATTGAAATGATCCATTAGCAATAAATGTTGAAATGCTCATCGTGAATTAATTGGAAGAATAATCGGACAATATTTCAATACTTTGTCGGCCCTGCTTATTTTGGTATATGATTTATATGCGTTTGACCGCCATCTTCTGCGATATGTTATTTCAGAGGCTGATAACCCGGACATAAACATTGACGTTGTCCCGAAAGACTCAATCGGAAGTCCTCGACAGATTCCGTTACCCTACATAAGATTCGAAGCATTCTGTCGAGGTGTTCCGATTGCCGAAAGACTGTGCTTTAAATCTCGTGTGTTTTCCAGACCAATATGTCTTTCTAACGACAGCATTTAATTGAAAGTATTTCAATGGATTTCCGTTGAAGTGACAGAAAAACAGCACAGAAACTTTTGTTCCTATGTGCTAGATACATGTATATGGATATATATTCGAAGTACGGACTCACTTGTGGTGGGGTCAATCTCAATATCTATAACTGTACCACATCTCCTTTGGTCGGTTTTTTACTATCTAAGATATAGATCTGATCATCTGACTGCCAAAGATAATGTCTTGTAGTTTCATGACATACTTTCTGAAGCTTTTATTTGGCAAGGTAAACCCACTTAAGCGAAGAAATGCGATAAATGCCAATGAAAAAAAAGCAGCAAACAACACGGTTTAATACTGAGACCGACAGACGAGTTTCGCGAGGACTGAATGAGTGATTTGGTTGCTTTCTTTTCCGATGCAGACCCTTTGTGCATATGGCTTGATCATAAAGTGTTTAGTGATATCGGTATATCAGCTAATTTTGTTACATTTTTAACATAACTTATCGCTGCTACGCATGCGATACTTACGGAAGCCCGGCTTCCGTAGATACTTCTTTTTTAATTCGTAAAAAACAAATATTATTTTGTTAAAACGAAATACATTTCGTAAAAACGAAATAACATTTGAAATTACGAAATCTTATTTCGTTTTTACGAAAGGTATTTCGTAATTACGAAATAAAAAAAAACGTATCACATGTCACACGACGCTATATATTGATAAAGAACAGCGATATGTTCGGATAAACATGTACATTTGTAGTTTCAATTGTTGGCGGAAATGAAACTCCAGAATTTAAATCGACAGCAAGGGCAGTAAAAGTATTCATACAGTAATTCTAATTCTTTTTCTGTTATCCGACAGATAGGCTTATCTTTAATATCGTCTAGTTCGATTTAAATGTCTGGAATCGTATACATGTACATTGCTCGTGAGCGCCTCAAATTCCCCCCCCCCCGCCCCCCCCACTGAAATCGACTGATAGAATCAGCAGTTATCGGGAATATGCCTACAGTCGACTTGAATATTTTATAGGTTCGCGTAATAAATGCATCACATTTTTGTTTTTCAAAGACTTATTTTATTTATAATCTCTACATTCAAGGGCAATGTTGTCAGATCTATTTCTTTTTGTTTTGCAAAAACTCACCACATGTAAAAAACGATATCAAAATTGGAACCAATTAAAGGTCATCCATATTCAAAAATATATAATTGTTTCAATGATATTGCCATTTATATTTTAGACAACACAAACCGTTGAAGTAACAGTCACAGCAAAGGTTTTTCTTGACTAAAGCATCGGTCAAGAGTTCGATTGAATAGTCATTTAACCAGTCTAGGTCGTGAAAATGTATATGAGGATGCCGTAATTAACCAAGTCATTGTATTATCTCTCATATTTTGTGTAATTCCAATGTGGGTGTGTTTTAGCATACGACATTGCGCCGTAAAGACGGCGTTATACACACGACCTGTCGGTATTGCATCGGAAATGAAATTTAGTTGTTCTACGACAGAATTTAGCTGTTTTGAAGTTATTTTATTTATGTTTCTTAATGGCGGTTGGAGTTGTATATTTTTTCTTGTCTGACCATTATCAGCTCATTTGAGTCTGTTTTAGACCTAAGTAAGTTAGATACTGGACAAGCCCGACCCATTTGTCTTCATATCTTCACACACGTATTTGGATGTATGCATTTTTCTCCGAGAAAAAGAAATCGTCTTAAAAAATCTACATTTTTTATCCCACCTGTTGCTGTGCTGACCACTGAATAAATTGCGCATTTTTTTTTTCAAATATAAAGCGCGAACAAGAGGCACCTTGAGGTACAGTTTTCTGTATCCATTAATCGTCATCTGATTTGATACCCATCTGGCAAATTCGGACATAAAATGAATGCAGAGTTTATTTCTGGCTTACCAATAAAGGCACCAACCCCAAGATTGTGTACCATTTTTTCCACATGATCAAATTGCGAATATTGAACCTTATAGAAATTCAGATAAATAATGAATATTTTGGTTGACGCTATAACCATGAGGATTAGAACGATTTGTAATTTTTCTCCAACCACCTGAATTTTTCAATTCTTCTGGATTAATGCGTAAGTTAGATAGATGAGGGGTACGGAAAAGACAAATAATTCTATCGAGATCTCTTTCTTCGAACAGTTTAGTTGATAATACAGATTTGTAATGTCTAGCAGACGACAAATTCTTGGACCTGAGTAACTGATCTTAAAACCAAAAGAAAACCCAACATAAACAAAAAATGCCTTACCAACAATAGGATAATGTGTTAATCTTTCTTCATTTACAGACTTTATAATGGGAGTTCTGACCAGATTCCATAGCTCTTGGGCCTTGATGACGTGGTTACTGTTGACAGTATATCGCAGGATGACCACCAGAAAATTTTAAACATTTAAGAGTGTAGTTAGATGGCTTTTCAAAACATTTATTGTTGAAATTAAAGCACTTTAATTTTTACTTAACTGTAGCTGGCCGCTCTGCATGGGTTACACGTGTTACATCCATAAAACTGGATGATGGTCTTCAAATTTCGACAATTATAATCAGCATGTTCATTAAATGTATAGTGAATTTGTCTAAGCTACCTCACGGCCCGTTAACGCGCACCACCTTCTCCGCTGGTGAAGCGGGGAAAGTTTTGTGCCAACTTCCGGTAGAGGTGTAAAAACAGAGATAAACGGTGTTTAGGCAGGTAAGTGATTGCTTTCTTTAATTAAATAAAATGTTTTAAAAGATCTTTTAAAAATCTAAGCTTTCGGTGTCCCCATACGAAAAACCCAAGATTGATGAAGTGATAAGAAAACTCCCGCACTCGAATGGCAAAAACAAGCACCCTTTTTAATTTTCAATACTTATCTTCTAGCAACGGCTGTTTTGAAAGCGCTTGAGTAGGCACATATATGAATCCAGCTGCTAGACTGTCTCTGATCGTAGTTCGTTGAAGATATATATTATATTAAACAAAATGCTGCCGAAAACTGTTGATGTAGGTGGTGCTTGGCCGGTAAAGGTTGTGCTGATAATAAAAATAATACAAAAAAATATTTCTTGATAAATTTCTGTAGCATGCTCACTATGAGTAATGCTCACTGAACAATGCTCGCTGTGAGTAGTGTGAGTACTGTAAGTAAAACTCATTGAACAGTGCTCGCTGTGAGAAGTACTCACTGAACAATGCTCACTATGAGAAGTACTCACTGAACAATGCTCACTATGAGAAGTACTCGCTGAACAATGCTCACTATGAGAAGTACTCACTGAACAATGCTCACTATGAGAGGGGGTATGAGTAGTAAGTAAAACTCATTGAACAGTGCTCGCTGTGAGAAGTGCTCACTGAACAATGCTCACTATGAGAAGTACTCACTGAACAATGCTCACTATGAGAAGTACTCACTGAACAATGCTCACTATGGGAAGTACTCACTGAACAATGCTCACTATGAGAAGTACTCACTGAACAATGCTCACTATGAGAAGTACTCACTGAACAATGTTCACTATGAGAAGTACTCGCTGTAAGTAATACTCGTTGAAAAATGGTCACTTTGAGAAATGATCACTGAACAGTACTCATTGTGAGAGTTGTTTGAGCAATGCTCATTAAAAAAAGGTCATGTGAAATTGGGAGAATTCTTTAAATGAAATTGAATACTTTTTTTTGTATTTAGAGAAATATATTTTGGAAAGATGAGGCTGCTATGCGACCGTGCGACCACATACACGCAAACGGGAACAATTGCTAACTTACAAAACCTGGCAATCCTCGATGGGGATTTGCAAACTGGTTAAGAAGTTAACGTTTACATATGTAACATCGAAACTATTATTTCAGTATATATATCAGATTTTAGTATCATTTCAACAGTTTTCGAAGTTAACATTAAATTCAATTTTTATTGAGCCATTTAGATTTTTAAAGTGTGAAACGAAAAGGTGTTTGATAGATTCAAAGCGATTTAGTTTTGCTTGTACGTATCGTGTACGTATATCAACTACCAAATCACACCTTACATTTGATTGTATACAAATGATAATATACATGTTCATGTTATATCGAACCAATTCAAATGAGCAACTTATGTGAAAGAAATGTGTCAATTGAATATATACTTAATAATTTATGTTGTCAGGATAAAGTTTTAGGGGCTAAATAGAACACTCTTCAAGGATTGTCTAACATTTCAAATTTGAAAGATACCAAAACAAGTTGTCCTTGTTAAATTAAAAAGCTCCTAGAGGTCAAAAATGGCTGTAGGTTTCCTTTCGAGTCTCATATTTGGTATCCCTATTGACTGAATAATTCCAAGTCTAATGAACAAAATTAACCGTGAGAAGTGCTCCCTGAACAATGCTCACCGTGAGAACTGCTCCCTGAACAACACTCACTGTGAGGAAGGCTCACTGAACAATGCTCACCATGAGAAGTGCTCACTGAACACTTCTCAGTGTGAGAAGTGCTCAATGAACAATGCTCACTGTGAGTAGCGCTCACTGAACAATACTCACCATGAGAAATGTTCACTGAACAACACTCACCGTGATAAGTGCTCACTGAACAATGCTAACAGTGAGAAATGCTCACTAAACAATACTCACCGTGAGAAGTGCTCACTGAACAACACTCACCGTGAGAAGTGCTTACTGAACAACACTCACCGTGAGAAGTGCTTACTGAACAATGCTCATCGTGAGAACTGCTCACTGATCAACACTCACTGTGAGGAGTGCTCACTGAACAATGTTTACCATGAGAAGTGCTCACTGAATACTACTCACTGTGAGAAGTGCTCACTGAACAATACTCAGTCAGTAGTGCTCATTGAACAATGCTCACTGTGAGTAGTGTTCACTGAACAATACTCACCGTGAGAAGTGCTCACTTAACAACACTCACAGTGAGAAGTGCTCACTTAAAAACACTAACCTAGAGTAGTGCTCACTGAACAATGCTCACCGTACAACACTCATCTTGAGAAGTGCTCACTTAGCAACGCTAACCGTGAAAGTGCTCACTGAACAATGCTCACTGTGAGAAGTGCTCACTGAACAATGCTCAATGTGAGTAACGCTCACTTAACAACACTCACTGTGAGAAGTGCTCACTGAACAAGGCTCACCGTGAGCAGTGCTCACTGAACAATGCTCACCGTGATAAGTGCTCACTGAACAACACTGACCGTGATAAGTGCTCACTGAACAATGCTCACCATGAGCAGTGCTCACTGAACAATGCTGACTGTGAGAAGTGCTCACTGAACAATGCTCAATGTGAGTAACGCTCACTTAACAACACTCACTGTGAGAAGTGCTCACTGAACAAGGCTCACTGTGAGCAGTGCTCACTGAACAATGTTCACCGTGATGAGTGCTCACTGAACAACACTGACCGTGATAAGTGTTCACTGAACAATACTGACCGTGAAAAGTGCTCACTGAACAATGCTCAATGTGTGAAGTGCTCACTGAACATGCTTACTGAACAATGCTCACCGTGAGCACGTGCTCACTGAACAACACTCACCGTGGGAAATGCTCACTGAACAATACTTACTGTGAATGCTAGAACAAGCTCCCGTGGGACGTGCTCACTGAACAACACTAACTGTGAGAAGTGCTCACTGAACACTAATCACTGTGATAAGTTCTCACTGAACAATGCTCACTGTTAGAAGTGCTCACTGAACAATGCTCACCGTGGGAAGTGCTCACTGAGCAATGCTCACCGTTAGAAGTGCTCGCTGAACAACACTCACTGTGAGAAGTGCTCACTGAACAATGCTCACCGTGATAGTGCTCACTGAACAATGCTCACCGTGATAAGTGCTCACTGAACAACACTGACCGTGATAAGTGCTCACTGAACAACACTCACCGTGAGAAGTGCTCACTGAAGAAGTGCTCACCGTCACGTGAAGTGCTCACTGAGCATGCTCACCGTGAAAAGGCTCACTGAACATACTCACCGTGAGAAGTGCTCACTGAACAATGCTCACCGTTAGAAGTGTTCACTGAACAACACTCAGCGTGAGAAGTGCTCACTGAGCAACACTCACTGTGAGGAGTGCTCACTGAACAATACTAACCGTGAGAAGTGCTCACTGAACACTAATCACTGTGAGTAGTGCTCACTGAACAATGCTGACCGTGATAAGTACTCACTGATCAACGCTCACTGACCAATGCTTACCGTGATAGTGCTCACTGAACAATGCTCACCGTGGGACGTGCTCACCTTGAGAAGAACACTTAACAATGTAAGTGAAAGTGCTCACTGAACAGTGCTTACCGTGATCAGTGCTCACTGAACAATGCTCACTGTTAGAAGTGCTCACTGAACAATGCTCAACGTGAGAAGTGCTCATAAACTGAGTGAGAAGTGCTCACTGTAAGAAGTGCTCACCGTGACAGTGCTTGAACAACTCACTGTGATAAGTGCTCACTGAACAATGCTTACCGTGATAAGTGCTCACTGAACAACACCCACCTCGAGAAGTGCTCACCGCTGCTCTCGTGAGAAGTGCTCACTGAACAACATTCACCGTGAGCAGTGCTCACTGAACAACTCACTGGGAACATACTGAACAACACTACCGTGAGAAGTGCTCACTGAACAACAATCACTGTGAGAAAGTGCTCACTGAAGAAGTGCTCACTGTGTGTGTATGAACAACACTGACCGTGATAAGTGCTCACTGAAAGCATGCTCACCGAATGAAAAATGCTCACTGAACAATACTCACCGTGAGAAGTGCTCACTGAACAAAAATGCTCACCCGTTAGAAGTGTTCACTGAACAACACTCAGCGTTACAAGTGCTCACTGAGCAATGCTCACCGTGAGAAGTGCTCACTGAGCAAAACTCATAAAAAATAAAGATAGCGTTGTGAAAAGGGGGGGATACTTCGTAAAATATAAATGAATATAAATCATTTAACAGTTTTTGAAAAAAAGGGACAGTTTAGCGACCGTGCGACCACATACACGCATCGCAAAGGAAACTCCCGATTTCCGAAGAAATCGGGAAACAATTGCTAACTTTAGTAACCTGTCAAGCCTCCCCGATGGGGATTTGCAAACTGGTTAATAAGTTAACTTTTACATATGTAACTTCGAAACTTTTACTACAGTATATATAGCAGAATTTTGTAACATTTCAAACAGTAAATATATTTCAAAATATCAACAGATTGAAGTTAACATTAACTTATAGTTTTACTTTTAAATGGAATTGCGCCAATTACATTTTTAAAATGTGAAAGAAGAAAGTGTTTTGATACAGTCATAATGTTTTCGTTGTGCTTGTACGTATCGTGTACGTTTTAGCTAGAAAATAACACTTTACATCGTATACAAAGGAAAATATACATGTTACGTCGAATCAATTCAAAAGTACAACGTATGTGAAAGAAAGGTGTCAATATGTCTGAATAAAATCTTAGGGACTGAATAGAACACTCTTCAATGATTATCTAAAATGCTTAGTTTAACAGACAGCGATACAAGTTGGTCTTGTTAAAGAAGATAGCTACCAGAGACCCAAGATGGCTGTGGTTTTCCTTTCGAACCTCATATTTGGTTTCGCCATTGACTTAATTATACCCAGTCTAATGGTGTAACGCTGTCTACAAAATAAAAGAGCACAGTCATGAGTATTTTGATGATTTAATCTACTATATCATAAAATGTGTTTATAATCATTGGAAAGATCCATGAGCGCTGAAATACTTTATAGAATATGAAATATATAATACTAAAATTTATTATGACGCATATGTTATCGCTGCAAGTCGTAGTTTCAAACATATTGTGACAAGGGGAGCAAGTATGTACAATATTTCTTTTTATTGTAACGTAGTTATTTCCCTTAGCCCAAAGCGTTGTAAACGCTAATCGGTTTAAACCTTTATTACGAACGGGGCCTTCTCCTCTACTAGATCAACAGCTCCAAATTCGTCCAAATAACGAGATTGTTAAAATAATGAACAAAAAATGTCAGAATATTTAATGATATCTACTTGAACTAAAATATACTATAGACCTTACAACCTATGCATATGCCTTTAATAAGGATAAGTAAGTTTAACGAATATGACAATTACCGTCAGCCTTTAATTCACAATTTTACGCCTGGACAATATTGCGGAAACATAATAAATTATATTGTACAGTTTTGTTACATTGCCTTATCATATATTAGTTAACATACCTCTTGTCACTTAAACGCTTAAAGAAGTTGAAACTCGATCTTTAATTGGAGTCCAGCAAAAATAAAAATGTATAAAGGTTTCTTAATCGGTTCAAAACCAAACTCGTTTGCGAACGAACTACTGTAACAGTATGCATGACCTGTATTTAAACTCCAAAAGAAATTATATAAAAAGACTATGCATGTACATGTACTAGAACTCTATGTACATCGTCAGTAATTTTAGAACGAGACGGTTGAAGACGTACCAACTACAGGGCGTATTTGACTTGTGAACATTCATATGGACATTAAGTTAATGCAGAGATGATTAGTTTATACTAATTTATTTTAGCTCGATTGTAAAGAAAGCTTGTAGCTTATCAAGTCACTCTCGAATGCGCTTCCTTGAAGGACCAGTACTGGTGCCATATGAGGAAGTACGGTCGTGACCCCAGTGGGGCTCGAACCCGCAACCTCCGGGATGAGCGGTCGACACCTTAACCTCTGCACCACCGTCCCAGGGATGAGTGTGGACATATTCAAGAAAAGAAAGAGTCTGGCGTTTGGTCTTACGTTTTCAGAACATGCAAGACTATGTATGCTTAGAATATGATTTAGAATTATTTGAATAAACACCGTGATAGTTTTTAACTTTTTCTTCATGTTTATATCCCTTATGATTAATAACAATTCATAAAACGAAGAATGGTCCCACTAACAGTTACTAGTAGGGGGAGCGGGCTTCTAGAGAGTTGGTATAAGGGCCATGATTTTCCAAATTAAAACAGTTTTCACATCACATAGACTGGGAGAGAGAACTTTTCAAAGTTTGACAGTTCTGTAATTTCATTTCATATCAACTTTTGTTTTGTCTACATTAGATACATTGGTTCTTTGAAACGCATCTGAATTGTTCAGAAATTGCTAAAACCACAGAGCTTCCGGGGGCATCGGCCGCTTTGCCCTGGACCTACCGGGGGTCATACGGCCCCATGGCCCCAGTAAAATCTGTGTGTACATTACATAAAGGTCTAGCTACGCCCCTGATCAGAGGAATATATATGCCCCACTGTATTTGACCAAAACTACGCCTCATATCAAAATGTGTTCAAGAATTTTCAATTTTAACGTATAAAATCTACTTTATCGTAGAATATGTGTTCTTAATCATTGAAAAGATCCATTAACGCTGACCTATTACATAAAAGAAGAAAGTAAACGTGGCCTTAATATTATTTTACGCTAGTTTAAACGTATTGTGAGAAGGGGGGCAAATATAAACAATATTTCTTTTCGTTCTAACGGTGTTATTTTCCTTAGATCAAAGCGCTGCTAACGCTCGTTTGGTTATTGTTAAATGTTTAATTTTAAAGGACAGTCTACTAGATCACCCAAGCACTTACGAAAAAGCGTTATTAAACATGCACTCTAGTTTTGTATGTCTGAACTGCCTTTCGGAAGATTTTCAATATGTACAAAGACATATTAAGTAATATTATTACAAACGTTTCACAACTGTCAATATAACATGTATTTATAAATTACAAGCCCCTGCTTTGATGTAACAAATATACTTTAAAGTCACAGGAGCACAATTATAACTTACTTTTATGTTACCAAGAAAGATATTCTACCGGCAAATGACATTTACTTGTACTAAAACACTCCTAACTTTGCCTTTTAAATCGAAAAGTACATGTTAGCAATACTGTATAGCGCAGTATTTTTTCAGTGATATTGTTAAAAAGGCTTTCCAGCAACTCTTTTTCGTAAAGAAACGACTTGAATCCGAGAGAAAGGCATATATGTCAACATTGTTTTAGAGTGAATGGAATAGTGAGCCTGGGATTTTTTTGTACGATATAACTCAGTGACAAGTTGTGCACGAGTGTGGGACCGTGACGACAGAATGATGCGAGACCGTGACGGTCTTTCACTGAACGAAAGTGCACACATAAACACTAACATTATTTTCGTGGAAGACATGTTGATGTATTTAGCAGGCAAAACTTTTGCAAATGGGTTTACAGCACTTTTATGGTTAAAGTATGATTTTTGACGTATATGAAAAAATCCCCAGTTCTGTCGTGATACCTTTGTTTGCCTATTTCAACAACAAATACAACCACACGCTTATCAAACATGTATTGTAACAATATCCGTAAAGTTGGTTTGCAGTTCGCAGTTCGCAATTCGAATCGCGAACTGGCAACTAAAAAAATCAGTTTGCAGTTCGCGATTCGAATCGCGAACTGGCAACTACTCTGCAGTTCGCAGTTCGCAATTCGAATCGCGAACTGGCAACTACTCTGCAGTTCGCAGTTCGCAATTCGAATCGCGAACTGGCAACTACTCTGCAGTTCGCAGTTCGCAATTCGAATCGCGAACTAGCAACTAGTCTGCAGTTCGCAATTCGAATAACGAACTGCGAATTGGCAACTACTCTGCAGTTCGCAGTTCGCAATTCGAATCGCGAACTAGCAACTAGTCTGCAGTTCGCAATTCGAATAACGAACTGCGAACTGGCAACTACTCTGCAGTTCGCAGTTCGCAATTCGAAAAGCGAACTGGCAACTAGTCTGCAGTTCACAGTTCGAAGTTCTTAATTCGAATCGCGAACTGGCAACTGGTCTGCAGTTCGCAGTTCTTAATTCGAATCGCGAACTGCGAACTGGCAACTAGTCTGTAGTTCGCAGTTCAAACTGCAAACTGCGAACATGTTTGCAGTTCACAATTTGAATCGAGAACTGGCAACTAATCTTTATTCGAACGGCTAATTGGGAATGAGAAGTTGTTTGTATTTCGTTATTCGATTAGGAATCTCATGTTAGGTTTGCAGTTCGCAAAGTTGCCTGCAGTTCTCAACTTGAATCGCGAACTGCAAACTGCGAACTGGTTTGCAGTGCAAAATGCGAACTGTCAACTAGTCTGCAGTTTGTGGCAACAGTTTGCAGTTCGCAATTCGAATTGCGAACTGTGAACTGCAGACTAGTTGCTAGTTCGCGATTCGAATTGCGAACTATGAACTGCAGACTAGTTGCTAGTTCGCCATTCGAATTGCGAACTGCGAACTGCGAACTAGTTGCCAGTTCGCAGTTCGCGATTCGAATTGCAAACTGCAGACTAGTTGCTAGTTCGCGATTCGAATTGCGAATTGCGAACTAGTTGCCAGTTCGCAGTTCACGATTCGAATTGCGAACTGCAGGCTAGTTGCCAGTTCGCAGTTCGCTATTCGAATCGCGAACTGCAAACTGATTTCTTAGTTGCCAGTTCGCGATTCGAATTGCGAACTGCGAACTGCAAACCAACTTTACGGATATATTGTAACAACATGTGAACCTTGTGAAGCCGATAATGTGTTTTAAATTCATACCCATATGTGATTTTGTCGTGACTGCATGGCAGCCGTATTAAGCTCGCTTTTGACCGGAAGTATGGTCAATGAAATGACAAATTGGATGTATCAAATTTTTGAATTGAGAAATTTACACTACACTGTACCTTTTACGAAGATAAAACCTTTAACTTTCATAATTAAGACATTAATTTCACTGAACCTGTAATTTCGCTTCTAAATTAGATCTAAAAGTTATAGTTTAAATAGATAGCTATTTCCAACCTTTTTCTCTGAGAAAAAGAATAAACCATGTTAAAAATGTGCTATCTTTGTACCTCTTGTTCAGTATCGTTAGCGGAAATACAATGTACAAACAAAACCGCAAATGCATTATCGTTTTTATGCAATGTGCTAGTGACTGTAAGGTGTATTTGAAATATCAAAAGCTGAAATCCCGTCTTCTTTTGCTTTGTCAATGGTCATATTTACCGATACTGAATACATGTATATGCTCGAACAGGGTAAATTCACTCACACTGTATCGGCAAAACGCACTGGCTCCAATCTAACGATAATTGTCCAACTAACGTAACGAACCGGCTCCAATAAAAAATGGCTGATTTAGTAAACAAAACCCAAGTCAGTATAACAGATTTGTGTATTTTATATGGTAAATGGCAACTTCTGAAGAAACGAATACTCTTACGGAATGCTCACTTCTTCCTGCATGGCCGTAGCTAGTCGGCTGTTTCAGACATCGATGCGTGTGAAAGTAATGCAAGTTGAATGCAGAGGATTCAACGGTAAAAAGTGCAAAACACACCCAAAAGCATGGATTTTGCTCAAAATTATCGAAGTTAAGGTGTTTAGCATAAAAAGATTTGCATTGGCATAACTTTGGGTCAAATGTCTAAGCATGTACCAACATTTTACCGATCGCTATTTTTATAGGCAAAACTTACCCATTTAAAACTACAACGATTCAGGCTCCAATTGACGATACAACGAAAATGTTCCAGTTCGTGTTTCACGGATCATTTTCAAAGACGTTTATGAACAATTACAAATATAAAAGTATCTCTTATGGGACAAATGTATGTGTTTTCTTAGTGAAAAATTGAAAATTCAACTCAGAACTTTTAAATATTCAAAATACTTTCCAAAATGCAGGATTCATGGACACAGTGTTTAAAGCTGCTCGCTCTCGCAAAACCATTGACATTCTTATTCATCAGTATAAAACTAAAGGCTAGAATTAAAAGAAAGCAAACATCTAGGTAGGAATTCGCAGAAATCGATTGAAAAGGTCGGTTACACGGCACCGCTACACTATATGTTATATTGAAATTTCAAAAGTGTCTGCAACGCTTTTGAATTTGGTAGCGTATTTTTCAAAATTTAGAGATGTACGTAACATGAGTTTATACTGGAGCCTTTTTATATCACCATATGTTTTAAAATACGTTATTTACATACGGTTTGAAGAAATTATTCTTCTACGAATATCTGAGAGCGAACAAAAAAAGTACTGGTGTCATATGAGGAGGTACGGTCGTGACCCCAGTGGGGCTCGAACTCGCAACCCCTGGATGAGCGATGTTCTCCTTTAAATATTTTTTTAAAAGATGGTACAAGGTGACATAAACTCAACATTTTGTTCGATAAGAGATTCTCTTATGTTTGTAATTGTTAAAAACGTCTGTGAAAATGATCCGTGAAACACGAATTGGAACATTTTCGTTGTATCGTCAATGGAGCCTGAATCGTTGTATTTTTAAATGGGTAAGTTTTGCCTATAAAAATAGCAGATCGGTAAAGTGTTGGTACATGCTTACGACATTTGACCCAAAGTTACATGCCAGTGCAAATCTTTTATGCTAAACACCTTAACTTCGATAATTTTGAGCAAAATCCATGCATTTTGGGTGTGTTTTGCACTTTTTAACATGCACAAATTTGTATTCCCGTCATAGTTATATCTTCGGCGCCGAATGTCACAGGCCGAAAAAAAGTGCAGCCGGTCATCCGGGATATTTCGCTTATATGACCAATGCTCTACCGGCTGAACTATCCGGTCGCTTACATATTGTCTCCCCTTTTCACGACCAAGTTCTTAAGGACTAGGTTCTGGCGTACATTGGAAGTTGCATGCGTACGCTACCCTATGTGAATTACCAGTCTGTGGTTAATATGGAGTTTTGAAATTTATCTCAGTCTGTTGTAGTTTTCTATAGAGCAATCTTTGTTGGTATCTTTCCTAGTACAATATACTAACAAGAAAACTGTGGTACAAAAGTATCACAGTGGGCCTTACAACAGTGCTAGTTTTTGCCTTTCGAGAGACAGCTTCATAATTTTCTGTAACACGAGCAAAACTGTTTCACATATTACAAATTTTATCTAAACGAAAAAATATATTTTCACACTACACTCAACAATCGAGTAAATATGTTGTTTGTTGTTCAGTTACTGTGCAGTCATACTTACATTTAAAACCATAAAAAACACCATAATGGATCCACTTTACCCGATACCGGAAGATAACGGCATAGTTGGTCGAAACCGCTGTCTATTCTTGCCGAACACTGAAAGCTGTTCAATCTTTCTTAACGTTTACATTAAGGTATTACATAATTAACGTTTATAGGATAAAAAATAGATATACATGTATCAACCTTTTGATACTTTTAAAGTTACTCATTGAATAGTAATGTTAACCCTTGTTTCACCCGTATTATATTATGACGGGCTGATGTGACCCTGTGCTGTGATATGTAGACTGTTAGAGGTTGACTGTTTAGATGATCTGTAAATGACACCACAGATGCTTGCGGTCTGGACCTCACCCCCTTAGGCCTGACCCTCGCACCTGCTCACTGCAGTATCTTTAAAAACATCCTACAACTGCGTGTAAGCTAACCAATTACAGATGCAATTCCTTATTCTACTTACCTACTGATCACATGTTTATGGTGACAATGTATATAAATACAAGATTTGAAACAAATCGATTTCCTCTATCACATCTCACCTATACTGTTTATGTCATTTTCTGCTTTAAAATTTACCGCACAAGACAAACGTAATGGTACCCCGCGCACGCTATTTCATATACTGCGAAGCGGGAAACCTATTTTATAACCTCGTATATACTAAATCTGATTTGTGCAGAAGTGACAGAAGTGTTTTTCCTCGAATTTTTTTTAATTAAACCGAATTCGATGCAGTTTGGGGTGGGATTTTATTCAGAAAAGCGTTTTGCAGTGGAAAAACCGGTTAGTTATTCCTTACTTACACACATGCCTTAAATATGCGATTGGAGTTCAGTTTACTTCCCCACAACAAAAAGCGCTGAAACGTGCATTCTATTTTACACGATGCCGACCGGAAAAAAGTCATATTTAATGGTACAAAAACACGTATGACCTATTACTTGAAGTTGTAATATATACCAATGTGTGGATGTGGTTTTCTGTAAATTGAGAAGTATCAACAATATTAAATCGCTTTAGAAAACTAAATGAATAACAAACCGGTCATAACCTGTTCGAAATTTCCTATCCATGCACGAACAGCAACGTTAAAGTTATGCTGAAGTAGTTTTTTTTCATGTTTAGAAGCATTTAGTGCATCATAAAATATTGTTGTGGTCAACCGTAAAACAACCGATGACCTTGTTTGTGGTGCTTTAAAAGGGTTCAAATTACAACAATAAGATGTTGTTTACATCCTAAATGACGGAAAAATTCAGAAACTGCATGTTGAGCTGGTTTGAATTGGAAAAAACTAAGTAGTCCTCCCAAGTGAAGCTGAAAACTTATCATCCAATGAAATCTCTGTTTATCTGTTTTTCCTGCATTCTAAAATCATACAACATCTATAAACCTGCTCTACGTTTAATTCAGTTCATAGTACATATTACGCCAGGCGGGTAACATAGTAAAATAAGCGACATTGGGTGAAAAGGCGCCTTTAATCTGTCATGTTTTCGACTTTTCGCCCCGCCAAATTGATAAAAACAGCAGCACGACTTTTTGAAATTTTAAAATATCTAAGTAAAGATGTGGATTTAAAGCGACTTTAAAGCTAGGAAAGCATGGTTATTAAACTGGACAAACCTAATTTAAACTTTTTAGCAAATAGTTAACTTTTTAGCAAATAGTGTACAAGTTACTTTCTAAAATCTGGCGCATGCTCAATTCGTTTAACACTGCGGAATATAAATTAATGAACGAAACACGAAACTCTTACGAGCTCAATAATAAGACGGAAAGATGAAAGAGTTTATAAACAAAAACTAATGACCAAAGAGAATGTTCACAGCACCGTAAAATCTGTGTTAAAGACCGCCTCCGAATAAAATCCATCAGGGAAAGAACATTGCGCTTTTCACCTATTATGGAAACACCTGTGAATAAAGGCCACCTGAGAACAAAGACCACCATAGGCTCTTTCGGTCAGGAGTTTTTGTTCACACGCCGTTTGACTTTACATTGATTTTCACAGGAAAGTAATCAAAGAAGAGTAAAATGATGCTTGTCTGGCCGCTCCTAGTGGTGTTTTACGTGTCTATTCGTCAGATTTTAGTCAGTTCTGCCATGAACTATGATGATGTGGTCATGCCGAAGATTTTGAATTATTCTTTATTGAGACACCGGGCATTATAGAATTCAGTAAAGGTACTGCTTAGAAAATAAGTTAAGAACTAATTCTAGCCGCATGCGAGATCTTGAGTTATTTTTATATATAAGACAATATCTCCATTTAGTGTTTGAGTCAATTTATGATTTACAAAACATAATTAAAAACATTAAGTTTTTGATGCGTTTGCGCAAATAAATTGGTCAGGCGCTGTCTATACTATATCGTCAAAATATTTACAATCTGGGAGTCTAAAAACTAGTCATATAAAAGGTTTTGTCTTCGTGATACATGTATTATAACAGATTGTGTTCTTTCCGTCAATATAATACACCGTTTCCCTTGTCTAAAACAAAGATGACAAAAGATTTCCGTAATACAATAACAAAAATGTTAGCAAGTTTTCTGATGGATTTTATCGTCTTATATCAGATAACGATTTAAAACAAGGCAACAGAATAACAACAATGTCTTACAAAAGGTTTTATCTGGAAAATCTGTTGTAAATTTTTAATGAGAAACAAGAAGATCAAAATGATACAAATTAGTTACGAGCGTGTCAAACACGCGTAGATTCCCGGTGCGATTAAGTGCGCCGTGTTAAGCGAGTACCTGAGGGCATGCTCGATTACCCGTAACGGGCGCTTAAATCGTACCGGTAACAGAGATTTATCCATAACTGTTTTTAACATGAATCGAGCGAGACGTAACTGAAATTAAATTTTACATATATATAAATCGAAGTTCAACATTTGAATAAAGAGAATATATATTTACATCAAAGGAGAAAGGTATTAACGAAATTTTGAGAGGGAAAAACTATTGTGCTATTTGACGATAAAATTGATTTAATTTTCATATTTGATCTATGTGACATTTTATAACCTAGTTGATGGAGGATTTTTTACCATTGCAAACATTCATAAAAGTTTCGATCACACATGATTGTGTTCAGTTTCTGTTATCAAATGTATGACATATGGATTTAACTGACAAGCGTGGGATATAGATAAATACATTTACTCTTTTCCTTATAATGTCAGGTATTCGGAAGTCAAAAAAGTAAAAATTGAAAACACTGAAAACTTCTGATATGAAATGAACATGGAAACTTACTTACGACGCACATACGGACAGAAGTCAGCTACTGAAAAGGATGATTTTCCATTTTGGGATTACAGGTAATTTTTATTTTGTTTTAAATATATGAAACATGGCTTGCAAAACATGTATAGGGTCTTTTGTGGCCGGTTTAAAAGGCATGCGTTTTTAAGGCATCCAGGACTGAAAACTGACTATTATCATTTCAATATTCAGTTACAGTCCCGAAGTTTTTTGGCGTCACTATAAAACAGTAAATACATTCGTAGTAAACTTCCGTTGCCACTAAACGAACTTTATTAATTTTTATTCTCTTCCACTAAATTCGAATATGCTAAAACTCCTTATTACCCTGTTGCTTGGCAGAGAATATCGTTTGAAATAAAGATATTAGAGATGTGAACTTGACGCGTCTACAGTCTAACCTGTCTTTAACAGCCATTCCAGGTATGCATCAAAAGTTACGAGTGCCTGAATAATACACGTGTATTTGTATGAAAAAGACCTAAACGCGAAAACATTTATTTGCCTCATGGATCAGATTTCTGCTTAATCAAGAGGCCACTAACACAAGTTGGACTGTAGTTTGTTGTATGCAAAATGCCTGAGAAGTAAAATGTTACTCTTTTTTATCAGTTTTCTGTAATTGGCGCCTGCAAGTATAGAACATGTACATCAAATAACGATTTTGTACTCTGGTAACATTTTGTACACATGTTGTATTAGTTACGTAAAATTTGATTGATTATTCGGTATTCTTTAAACATTCGTACCGTAACTTCATTTACATAAACCATACGGTTTAAACAACTGTTTACGCTTCCTTTAAAACAAATAGTATCTAACGCGTTGATAAATGTGTTGTTTTATTGAATAACTGACCGAGTTATTAAGAAAAATTAAAATAAAGATTTCTCTCCACCTTCCCGTTTATATTGCTGGCATTTATAACAGAGACAGACAGACGCTCACACAATCATTTCGTTATGAAAAGATGTCCCATTACTGATTGAGAGTCTTGGGTTTAAGCCCGACTACCAACACGACTCTATGCGAGGAGGCTGGCAGTTTCTTGCGAGAGATGGGAGTCTAATACTGGACCTGTTGAGTAGATTGTTCGCCTGTGCATAACTGAAATGCTGTTTGGATGAATCGAGCCCGAAAATATTAAATTTCGAGTATATTTCGAAAGAAGGATCTCTGGACAATTTTCTCAAAGCAGATTACATCGCCCAAGTATAATCAATAAACGCAACTGCGGCAAGTACATGGTTAAAACGAAGTATTTAAGAGGATTTACTTTCGGTGACGCATGTATAAAAACATATTTTTTACTTCGGCTTTACATAATCAAATGTTTAAATGTTATCTAGTTTAGAGAACGTTCTTTGTCCGTTAATTGACATCAACTTACAAATCGTATATTTTGCCAAAGTACTGCCTGAGTCATCTGCAAATTAAGTCATAAAAAGTCAAAAGTTGAATCGAAACATTGGTGAATAATAAGGGAAAAAAGTAAAGTTCAAATCATCGCCCTAAAATGACAGACTTAATTGTTTATCTAATTAAGCATGTGACGCAGGAAGTGTGCCATTTTGCCCCAATTATCTTTTGTCTGTTTCGTCCCAAATTGGATTTTAATTACGGAAAATCGATGTGTGTAGTCAGTGTCCGTTTTGGTTCTTTTATTTTTATTGTACTTTTTGGTAGTTGTTTTATGATGTGGTTTCAAAAAATAATTATAACGGTGAAAACAAAAGAAATGATTCAATACTGTGACGAAAACGTATAAAAATAATGACGTAAATAAAGTAAATGACAGATGTCTATTTTTAAGGTGGCGCCTCAATTTATATCAAAGCTTTAAAAAGGTCGAGATAGATGTATCGAATAACCGAATTCTTTTTATTGTTGTCAATTGAAACACAATCATGTCAGATTTTAAATTATGGCCTTTCGGAATTACAAACCAAAATGAAATTAAACAAGAGGCACGGTATACCTGCAGGGCGTAAAGAAAGAACATCCCTGACATGTCCGAATCTCATATATATTTCAATTAAGACTTTTATCCATCTAGTGTGATCAGGAGATAGAATGAAAACTTTACTGCTGGGTTGGTCAAACGTTCAGCGAACTTAATTAATAAGGGCTGTGAAAGCATGCCTTCTAAATAGGCTTATTCAAAACTAAACAAATATTTGAAATCACTTTGTCGTTCAAAGAGTTATTCGGTGCGGTGTTGCAAACCAGTCCATTGCAATACTGTATTTTCTGTGACTGCACCATTGTTTCCGTTACTTATCCGATACACCTGTGTACATTTTGAAAAGAATGCCTTTATTCCACTGAAAATTTCGCTGTATCATTTTGTTTGAAGTAGTAAGCATTGAGTAAACGTTGAACTTAAAATAATTTCATTATTGTTAACGGAGTGTTTTGACAATATAATACATATGCAGGGAATAAGAAAAGAATAAAATTAAATACAATCACAGTATACAGAAAAGAGAATTTATGTTTCTTTCATTTAATACCTTAGAAGTGGTTTTACACTTTATTTACCTTCAAAGTTAAAAGTCACAAAGGCTATTGCAGTATTTGCTCTCTTTTGAGGTTATTTATACCAAGTTTGGCCACCTTTCAGGATACTATTATAGAGTTATGGCGAAATTAATATTTGATTTAATCAATCGTGATAAAACAGAATCGGCAGTTGACAATCCTTTTATGTCAAGGGGAAAAGATTTTTTGACGTAAAAGAGGGTAATTTTGGTAACCCTAAACTATTGACTTTTCGTGGCTATATTTGTCTTTTTTGCCAAACTGTTGGTTAAGGCGTGACTCCTCGCGATATTTGAATTGGTAATCTAAGAGTGCTCAAATGGCCAATAAATCATGGCAAATAATTTTCCCTTTATAACAAAGGTTAAGTATTTGCATTTAAACCTGCAATTACGTTCTGTGCAAGGTTACCCTAGCCTTTTTAGGGTTAGTATTGAATACAAAATTTAAAATATCAAAACAGGAGATAAACTTAAATGACATAAAATTGTTACTTTATAAGCGATTTCAAATGCTCTGTCATTTGATCTGATCGACCGGCTTCCTGTTTTACTGAGTCAGTCACACTAAACAAGCTAAAGGCACGTTATTCCGCTCAGATATGCCGATGTAACGGATCCTGTCTAGTTGCTCGCAGCAAAGATCATGTTCTTGCATACAATAAAGTCTAGTGCATTTTTGCGCCGTGACTTATAACCATGATTCTAACGCAGGTTTGAAGCTGGTGGCCTTCCACAACGTTATAATATATTCGACGGCAGTACAAGACGCACATGACTCATGGAAGAGTTAGGACTTGATTTCGAACAGAATGACTTTGCAAGCAATCAAGCCATTCAAGTCATCATAACAAAATGATTCAGTATTTTCATCAATGGATTTTCAAATTTCTGTTGTCATATTTCTAAAACGGACAAGCAGTTCATTCTTAAAAATCCTGCATATGGTCTCCTATATGGTGATGTATAACAATTATACGTATTATGTTGTCCCATTTTGAAACAAAATACAAAATATAGCCTTGTTAATACAAAATATAGCCTTGTTTTGCGGTACAAAACAATCAGTAATGCATGTTGATATCTTGTTATGATAGTGTGTGATCTTATCGATACCTTTTGCTCACCACCGGCCGTTTGGAACACGGAGGAGATTAATTGCCCCGTAAATATTTTAATTATGAACTTGGTTTTGTTTCTAGTGGTATTTTACAAACGTGCAGATGGAATTCTTAAAGAACGCTTGTCCGAACGCTTTACCAGTCCAGTAATCGCCGTTTGTATGAGTCAGATATTTGTCACAGAGGTCAGAAAAGAAGATGAGGAGGGTGGGGGAACTTCTGACCCGGATATTTCTCAATTTTTGTTTTGTTTCACAGTTGTGCTATACATTTTTGCATACTTCCCATAATCTTTTATAGACGTATTTGATCGGTCATATACGTATGTATACTACTTAACGATCTGACAATGTATCGATTAAATTGAAATTCCGAATTCCTTTGACTAAAGTATGATAAAAATTCGGCCAATGTACCCGACACATACATCAATCTAACCGTTCCGTTGTATGAATTAATTACGCCCACTGTTTAATTCGAACACACACCATTCTATAACGAGCAACAAGTGTTGTCCTCATTAAATTTCACTTTTTAGTACATCGGCCTCCTTCAAATCGGCCTTAAGCAAATTTTTCTGTCCAAATTTAAATAAACTGTTTTCAATTCCCGCTTTGTTATGTACTGTTAAATAGGATATTAGACAGATAAACATTTGAAACTTCACCCCTTGCTATTGACCAAAGTATTAGATCTCCACGATGAATCTTAACTACCTAAGTATTATATCAAGCTTTAAAGAGGTGTTGTTCACTCTCTTTTGATAGCAAAAAGTGTAACATACCTCAAGGAGACAAAGGGTGGACCCTTAATTGCTGAACAGGTGTACATACGTTATTGTTGTATTTTCTTTCTTCTTCTCCAGTAGATTGTTTACTGATTCAGATAAGATTTGTTATTTGTTTAGTATTTTTTCTTCCATTTCACTTTCCTTCAAAAGAAGAAAATTTGGTTTTATGGTTACATGCGTGAGAAATCTACCTTTGTTTAAAACTTGGCGGTTTGCAGATAAGATATAATTGTATTTGAAGTTTTGTTGAAATTCATATTCTTTTCCGTTTTATGGTATGAGTGTTTGTCAACCGAGGTCCACTTTGATTGCCTTTTCCCCTGGTATACATGTTTAACCTGAACGGACGTTTGAACTTCAGTAAGTACTTGTAAAGGTGTGTGTTTGACCCAGACAATGACATCATAAAACATGCAAGTTCGTGAGTTCACCAAACATCTTCGCCAAGCTCTCCCTATTCAGCAACGTTTAATTTGTACATTTTATTTCAAAAAACGCTCAATAAACCGGTCCGTGGATTTTAAGTTTGTTTCATTGCATCGATAAATACCGAGAATAGCATGTAAAGGCACGACTCATTGACTACTGTCGAATTATACAATATCATGATTCTTATTTAAAGTGAAAGTGTTTACGCACCTGGTATATTTTTCAATTTTTCGTGGTAATTATATATATGGTATCTGTCACGAGACAATTTATGGCTAATTTACATTTTTACAACAGAATGAACACTGATTTGAAATTGACGTTTTTCTCTTGCAGTCGTTATTATCCAAATGTCAAGGTCAATTAAGTATTAGTTTCGCTTTCCCATAAATCTTACTTCTGTTCTATTTCAAGCTCATCTTGCAATAAACGCTAATTTTAATGGCAGCATTTAAGTTTTTAAATGCATTAAGCGGTCCCTGAATAGAATCTCTATTACAGTGCATATCAAAAATAGAAGAAAGTTTCGAATCGCGAAATTTGAAACTTATGAATGAAAAGCGAACCGAATTTGAAAAATGTTTCTTTCTGGCCTGCAGTGAAACATTAAATGTTTGAAATTAAATTTGACACGCGATTGGTGGCATGTTTACTATAACACCTGTTTGGTTTGAAACAACGGCCGATTTTAAGAAGAAAGTTTTATTATTTTACTTCACGGAAGAATGTTCCTTTGATCGAGTAGAATTTAGAAATATGTTTTTTGATATCGGCTCAGATACATGTGTGTGAATGAAACGTAATTTTGACAAAACGCCATAGTATGGTGCACCATTTGGGTCAAAAGTAGCAATTAATAAACTACAATACATGCAAATCGTAGTATCGTAGTTGCAGTTTCGATTTCTTTGTGCCTGCAATTTACAGTTGCAGTTAAAACTATCAATTTACAGCGCACACGTTTACCACTATAAAACATGCTACGTGCACTGTCCAACTCTTCTACTTGTTACTTAGATTAATTTTTCAAAGAGGCTTATTTAAATTTAAAGAGTTAACTTATTTATGATAAAAGTTTGCACCAATAGAAGAGAACTGCTTACAAAACATACGCACGTATTTACTTTTCAATTTTTATTTTAGTAGACCGTTGTTGATTGTAAAAGTAAATATTTACCAAAGCTTTACAAACTTCATTTAACATTTAAAGTAGACATGAAGTTAAATTTATTATGTCTACCCAAGGTATACACTGCATGTATCGTGCTGGGTTATTCACGTTTAATCTATTTGCTGCATTTATGTACTTTTTAAACCAATAAAACCGAAGTCCCAGTTCCGCAATATTAAAGGATATTTGTTTATATAAAATTAATAAATATTGACGATGTGTACGTCTTTAGGTTAAAGGGTGTCCTGTGGCTCATAATGAGAACTAATTGAATATAAACATTCAATAAAAACAGTAAACGGTTCGTCATATGGCGTATACAAAATGCGTCCATCTTGTAAAACATCAATCTGGTGCATGCCAGATGTTGTGGAAGAATTACGATATGCTAGAGCCAATAGAACGGCCTGTATGTCCATCTGTCCGCACAGTACTAAGACCTGATTAGAATTATTTGAGAGATGAGATTACCCGAGCATTTTGCCAGGTGAGGCAGATTTTGCCAGATAGTGAGGCAGATTTTGCCAGATAGTGAGGCAGATTACCTTCACGAATACGTACAACATATCGTCACAATGATTACGTTTTCAATCAGATTCAAATACAAGACATTATCCGAACATAGTAACACGTGTCTCCTGAACGACACTATTATTCATAAGTATATCAGACGCCAGATATAGTATAGGGTTATCTTCTGCAGCCATATATGCGCCCACATAACAAAAGGGCATACTTGTAGGTACAAAAGGTAATCCCATTGAAAATACCACAATAAACACGTCTCAAGAGTTGAGATGCCAATGTCGATAAACATGCGGCCTACGAGTATGTAGTAATTTGATTAACCTGACTATACTATATCGAACTCTGGTTATAAATAATACATTGATGAAGTTAATAAGTGTAAATTTAATTAAGATATAACCCTTATGTATACTTGATTCTGTAATTTTGTTATGCCGTTTTTCTTTCCTTTGTTTGCCGTTATACGCATTCACCAGAATATTTGCACATTTATATTACTTAACCTAAACATTCTTGTCGCCATCGGTAACTGTAGGCTCGAATTCTTTCATCCTACGTTAACTGCACCTAAAGCATGTCTCCTACATATTGTTTTACCACTTCTCGCGCCGCAAGAAATTATTCAAACCCTGTTCTTCGGGTCGGATGTCTGACACTCTATCCCTGCACCACGCAACTTCCCCAACGCCACATGTACTTTTTGACTTGAATTAAACTACCTATCGCCAACCACCTGTTTGTTACTTTTCTCCATCAACGTTTATGTTTAACATTAACACACATGTCGACAGATGTTTTATGTCTTTTTGCGAACCAGCATTGCTGTAACTGTCAAGCTGAATGTTTATAGACCTTTCTCTTTTAAAAACTGCAGCATCACGTTGTGAACATTTGTAATGGTCAGAATGATGTGACAATATTTTGATGCGACTTACAATGACAATATTGTTTAACTGTAATGAACATGTTGATATTTGTAAATTAATAGGTACCGCATGTTTATAATTATAAATATACTGTTGGGCCAGTCAATAAACCAAGGTGGGGTCAGTTAATAAATTGTTTTAGGCGGGGACCTGATGTTCAAGTGTAGAGCATACCTGAGGCGGCGACCTTTAGGTCCCTTTAGACCAAGACCTAATTAAGTCCGGGTCCAAAAGCAGCACAAACGAAATATTGTAACATTTTACATTTTTTACAGCAGTTGAATTGGGTATTTTTTCATTTTTAGTAGTTTAATTGGGCTTTAATTTGCACTGTGTCTTACTTTCCTTTCTCTTCATTTCAGATCTAGACGCGGTGCTTTCTCGAGTTCGAATTCCAGCTTTACATCTAGTTCATCTTCTTGTGATGGTAAGTTTTCACTTTACAGTCTTATTTTATACACTATGCGCGTGTTCTTTACGATCTTTGTACAATGAAATTAGACGTTTTATATCAAGCAGTATCGATTTCAGTTGAATTTAAGAGTTTATTTTCGATAAAAAGAAATCTTTGAATTAGATCTATAACAATTTCAAAAGTTGCAGGTATGAACTTAATCTATCTGTAGTGCTTGAATCAATAGTTCACATTGAACTGGTTTATAAAGACTGCTGATCTGATTATGCAATTAACTTCTGTGTGAATCTTTCTGCGCACGTCAAGAAACGCCTGCACACCGGTACTGGTCGCTTACCCATCGCGGTCAACTACTGATAAAGTACCATTGACCTATTTTTTTGGTCGTGATTCAACATTTAAATGCTTATTTCTCGTCTGGTGGCAATGACTGCAGAAGTAAATAAACTTTGGTTTTCGCACAGCGTGGCTCAGTTGTCACACAGTTTTAAAGCATAACAAGTTACAATCATGTATCTTTTACAGAAACTTTCCTACAGACCTTGAAAATGTCTTTCTTAAATGACTTGAAATGTTCCCTGTGTTATGCAGACCGGGACGTTGAAATGTTTGCTTTTAAACGTTTATGAGTTAAGAATGAGAATTGTAACAAGGGGTTACTTTTTTATTTCAGGAAGCAGCATGTCCTCGGTGAGTTCAAGGTCAGACACCGGAAGTGAAAATATCAGCATATCAGATCATTCAGATACTGACTCACTTTTGCCATTTGATCAACAAAAAATGACTATACAGTTCCTTACAGACACGCACCAGATGTCCGACATGGAAAACGTGTATCAACCAATCATAAACTCGATCGATCCCGATTTGAACGTTCTAAAAATAGTCGACAAATCAGAATGTTTGGACAATGGGTTTACATCACTTCCGGCAGTCAGTGCGCAGATTCCCAGTATGGCGATAATGGTGTTTCTGCAAGAGGCAGGTATGGTTGGATTTGAAAGAATTCAGACTATGCAGAGATATTTTGAAAAATCTCCCTGGAAATTTCACCACTCGGAACAGGTTCATCGCGGCGCTATCAACCCATACCCCTACAACAGTCGGGACTTTTATTACACATCTGAAGATCTTCCGTTGTGGGCTGTTCGTCAGGTGCATACAGGAAAAGAATTTTTCCGAACTGTTTTGTTTGTTAGTGAAAACAGCTGGCAGTCAATGATGCAGTTTTACAAACTGATTTTGGGTCGTGAACCGGATGTTAAACGAGAGGATTTTTGTCTGTTTACTGTTTCATCTTTCGCCGGCTTTGACATTCAGCTTGCACTAAAGAGGCTGCAACAAGACACCAAGCCACGTACATTGGACAGTGTAAGACTTCATTTCCTAGTCAATGATATAGGTAACATTGTTTCGTTTTTGCCAAATGTCTGTAGGCCATTGTCCGACACTCGTTGGGAAACAACTGACAATGATGGCAACATGGTTGTCTTGGAAACGCCTCGTATTCTCAGCAACAGTACTTTCAGTGACATGTGTTCAATGTCGGACAAAAGCTCGTTGTCAGGTAGAAACTCTTTTGGGAGACCAAACTCGTTTAGCCAAAGAAGAAAAACAAATAATGCACGGATTGTGAACGATCTATTCAGACAGCGCTCGGAATGCAGACGAACAGTTACCGCGCAAGATCAAAGGCCAAGTTCGTTTAACTGCGATCAAAAAACTTTACAGAAAATCAAAACGGATAATATGTTATATCGAGAAAATGCAATTAAAGCAATTAAAGAAAAGCATTTAGATATACAACAGGTGCATTCACACAGTGGACAAAACGAGCTTCTCATTGAAGATAATATGATTGACATTAAAAAACCAGAACCAGTAAAAAGCTTTTACGTTTAAAATGACATTTTTTGTATACTCCGTTGTGATCAGGTATACTATATAGGCGAAGTTCAACTCTTAACTTTTGTTAAGCTATAGTCTGAATATTACCCTTGAGCTTCGAACTTTTTGGTTTCCTCGGTTTTTACCGTTGTTTTACCATAAACTAAAATACAGTCACGGCTCAGTGCTCGAAGTCGAACTATACCTGCTGGAAAATTAGACTTTTTTTTTAGATTTGAGATTATTTCCATATACGGTGTCAAATTGGGGATGATTTTGGCTTTACATTAATTTTTCTATATGTTGGTTAACGTGGCCTAATGGCCGCTAAGACTAACACTGTTTCCAAATACTGTCCTCTGATATTAATTTTTACGAGTAATTAGAGAGAAAAGTATATGCTACTTTAAGCTGTACTTCTGACGAAGGTTGCTGAGTGCACGAGATTAGATGCTATTTTGCTGATCTGCTAACGTTTCAAAAGTACCTACGTGAGGTGATTCTGATATTATTTCTCTCCCGTCTTCTCTTTTTCTTATTCTTCTTCTTCTGTTTCTTTTTCTTATTTGCGTTGCTTATTTTTTACATCTGTCAATTCGAAATTTAGAATTGGAGGTATACTTTCGATCTTTCATTGAAGACAGAACCATTTATTGTCAGTGTTACAGTTAATACTGTTGTCAGTGTAGCCAAGTATATTGTCATCAAAGCTACTACAAATCATATACACGAAAACAAAAACACTTTAACATGTAGTAACACGTTCTGATATTAAAAAGAATTGTACGGGTTGTCCATTGTGAAAGCATTTCTGTGATATGTAATACAGTTAACTCCGTGTATAACGATCTCTTCGAGGTCATTTAAATGTTTTGCCTAAATCTGCAGTACAAACATGTACATTGTATATCCATGTAGTATTTTTATATCAAATAAAGAAGGAATAAAATTAGGCTCAGGAAATAAGTTCCTTATATCCGGAATTTCGCTATATCCGGAGTCGTTATATACGGAGTTTACTGTATACCTGTTAGTGATATTTCATTCTGTTTATTAATGTACATTTATATGTTAATGCTAAAAAGTGCAATATAACTATAATACAACACAAAACATATTCCTGACTTGTTGTGTATTCTTTACAAAATTAGTGTTGTCTGCAGTACCATGGACTGAAGCAGCGTGTCCGCCTCCGTGGTCGATTGGTTATAGTCGCTGACTTGAAATCACTACAACCTCTCATAGATTGAGGGTCATGGGTTCGAGCCCTACTACCGACCATGTCCCTTTATGTGAGAAGTTGGCAGTTTCCTACGGAGGATATGGCTCTAGTACTGGTTCTTCCAAGGAAAGATGGTAAGGTAAATTGTACCCCTGATAAAATGACCAAACGGTTGTAACGGGCGTAAAACACCAAAACAACAACAACACCGGTATAATCATTTCAACGCAGTTATAAAATGAATGGCAGAAATGAGCACTGTCACTTCTTATGTTGAATGGCTGTAAAAGGTGTCCCCGCTTAGGCTGTATGAACGAGCAATGTCTATTTTAGCCATCAAAGCTGTTAACGGGACTGTGGTACCGCAAAGGAACAACGGCTGTAAGAATGAGCAAACCCTCTAGTAAGATGAAAAGTTTGTTAGGGTAAACTGTTGTGCGCTAAGAACAAAGGCTTATAAAATGAGCTACGATGAAAATGCTGGCTAAAAGAGTAAAATTTGGTCCCGCTTAGAAACTAAAGCATGTCTGTTCAATGTGAAAAGGTTTGGTCCCGCTTAGAAACTAAAACGGGGAAAAGGATTTGGTCCCGCTTAGAAACTAAAGCATGTCTGTCCTAAGGTGAAAAGGATTTGGTCCCGCTTAGAAACTAAAGCAGTGAAAAGGATTCGGTCCCGCTTAGAAACTAAAGCATGTCTGTTCTAAGGTGAAAAGGATTTGGTCCCACTTAGAAACTAAAGCAGTGAAAAGGATTTGGTCCCGCTTAGAAACTAAAGCAGTGAAAAGGATTTGGTCCCGCTAAGAAACTAAAGCATGTCTGTTCTAAGGTGAAAAGGATTTGGTCCCGCTTAGAAACTAAAGCATGTCTGTTCTAAGGTGAAAAGGATTTGGTCCCGCTTAGAAACTAAAGCAGTGAAAAGGATTTGGTCCCGCTTAGAAACTAAAGCATGTCTGTTCTAAGATGAAAAGGATTTGGTCCCGCTTAGAAACTAAAGCATGTCTGTTCTAATGTGAAAAGGATTTGGTCCCGCTTAGAAACTAAAACAGTGAAAAGGATTTGGTCCCGCTAAGAAACTAAAGCATGTCTGTCCTAAGGTGAAAAGGATGTAAGAGTAAAATTTGGTCCCGCTTAGAAACTAAAACAGTGAAAAGGATTTGGTCCCGCTAAGAAACTAAAGCATGTCTGTCCTAAGGTGAAAAGGATGTAAGAGTAAAATTTGGTCCCGCTTAGAAACTAAAACAGTGAAAAGGATTTGGTCCCGCTTAGAAACTTAAGCATGTCTGTTCTAATGTGAAAAGGATTTGGTCCCGCTTAGAAACTAAAACAGTGAAAAAGGATTTGGTCCCGCTAAGAAACTAAAGCATGTCTGTTCTAATGTGAAAAGGATTTGGTCCCGCTTAGAAACTAAAACAGTGAAAAGGTTTGGTCCCGCTAAGAAACTAAAGCATGTCTGTCCTAAGGTGAAAAGGATGTAAGAGTAAAATTTGGTCCCGCTTAGAAACTAAAACAGTGAAAAGGTTTGGTCCCGTTAGAAACTAAAGCATGTCTGTTCTAATGTGAAAAGGATTTGGTCCCCTTAGAAACTAAAACAGTGAAAAGGATTTGGTCCCGCTTAGAAACTAAAGCATGTCTGTTCTAATGTGAAAAGGATTTGGTCCCGTTAGAAACTAAAACAGTGAAAAGGTTTGGTCCGCGTTAAGAAACTAAAGCATGTCTGTTCTAATGTGAAAAGGATTTGGTCCCGCTTAGAAACTAAAACAGTGAAAAGGATTTGGTCCCGCTAAGAAACTAAAGCATGTCTGTCCTAAGGTGAAAAGGATGTAAGAGTAAAATTTGGTCCCGCTTAGAAACTAAAACAGTGAAAAGGATTTGGTCCCGCTAAGAAACTAAAGCATGTCTGTCCTAAGGTGAAAAGGATTTAAGGTAACATTTGGTCTTAGAAACTAAAACAGTGAAAAGGATTTGGTCCCGCTAAGAAACTAAAGCATGTCTGTCCTAAGGTGAAAAGGATGTAAGAGTAAAATTTGGTCCCGCTTAGAAACTAAAACAGTGAAAAGGATTTGGTCCCGCTTAGAAACTAAAGCATGTCTGTTCTAATGTGAAAAGGATTTGGTCCCGCTTAGAAACTAAAACAGTGAAAAGGATTTGGTCCCGCTAAGAAACTAAAGCATGTCTGTTCTAATGTGAAAAGGATTTGGTCCCGCTTAGAAACTAAAACAGTGAAAAGGATTTGGTCCCGCTAAGAAACTAAAGCATGTCTGTTCTAATGTGAAAAGGATTTGGTCCCGCTTAGAAACTAAAACAGTGAAAAGGATTTGGTCCCGCTAAGAAACTAAAACAGTGAAAAGGATTTGGTCCCGCTTAGAAACTGAAACAGTGAAACGGATTTGGTCCCGCTTAGAAACTAAAACAGTGAAAAGGATTTGGTCCCGCTAAGAAACTAAAGCATGTCTGTTCTAATGTGAAAAGGATTTGGTCCCGCTTAGAAACTAAAACAGTGAAAAGGATTTGGTCCCGCTAAGAAACTAAAGCATGTCTGTTCTAATGTGAAAAGGATTTGGTCCCGCTTAGAAACTAAAACAGTGAAAAGGATTTGGTCCCGCTAAGAAACTAAAGCATGTCTGTCCTAAGGTGAAAAGGATGTAAGAGTAAAATTTGGTCCCGCTTAGAAACTAAAGCATGTCTGTTCTAATGTGAAAAGGATTTGGTCCCGCTTAGAAACTAAAACAGTGAAAAGGATTTGGTCCCGCTTAGAAACTAAAGCATTTCTGTTCTAATGTAAAAGGTTTGGTCCCGCTTAGGAACTAAAACAGTGAAAAGGATTTGGTCCCGCTAAGAAACTAAAGCATGTCTGTTCTAATGTGAAAAGGATTTGGTCCCGCTTAGAAACTAAAACAGTGAAAAGGATTTGGTCCCGCTAAGAAACTAAAGCATGTCTGTTCTAATGTGAAAAGGATTTGGTCCCTTAGGAACTAAAACAGTGAAAAGGATTTGGTCCCGCTAAGAAACTAAAGCATGTCTGTTCTAATGTGAAAAGGATTTGGTCCCGCTTAGAAACTAAAACAGTGAAAAGGATTTGGTACCGCTTAGAAACTAAAGCATGTCTGTTCTAATGTGAAAAGGATTTGGTCCCGCTTAGAAACTAAAACAGTGAAAAGGATTTGGTCCCGCTTAAGAAACTAAAGCATGTCGTTCTAATGTGAAAAGGATTTGGTCCCGCTTAGAAACTAAAACAGTGAAAAGGATTTGGTACCGCTTAGAAACTAAAGCATGTCTGTTCTAATGTGAAAAGGATTTGGTCCCGCTTAGAAACTAAAACAGTGAAAAGGATTTGGTCCCGCTAGGAAACTAAAGCATGTCTGTTCTAATGTGAAAAGGTTTGGCGTGGCCGCTAGAAACTAAAGCATGTCTGTTCTAATGTGAAAAGGATTTGGTACCGCTTAGAAACTAAAGCATGTCTGTTCTAATGTGAAAAGGATTTGGTACCGCTTAGAAACTAAAGCATGTCTGTTCTAATGTGAAAAGGATTTGGTACCGCTTAGAAACTAAAGCATGTCTGTTCTAATGTGAAAAGGATTTGGTACCGCTTAGGAAACTAAAGCATGTCTGTTCTAATGTGAAAAGGATTTGGTACCGTTAGAAACTAAAGCATGTCTGTTCTAATGTGAAAAGGATTTGGTACCGCTTAGAAACTAAAGCATGTCTGTTCTAATGTAAAAGGATTTGGTACCGCTCAGAAACTAAAGCATGTCTGTTCTAATGTGAAAAGGATTTGGTACCGCTAGGAAACTAAAGCATGTCTGTTCTAATGTGAAAAGGATTTGGTACCGCTTAGAAACTAAAGCATGTCTGTTCTAATGTGAAAAGGATTTGGTCCCGCTAGGAAACTAAAGCATGTCTGTTCTAATGTGAAAAGGATTTGGTACCGCTTAGAAACTAAAGCATGTCTGTTCTAATGTGAAAAGGATTTGGTACCGCTTAGAAACTAAAGCATGTCTGTTCTAATGTGAAAAGGATTTGGTACCGCTTAGAAACTAAAGCATGTCTGTTCTAATGTGAAAAGGATTTGGTACCACTTAGAAACTAAAACAGTGAAAAGGATTTGGTACCGCTTAGAAACTAAAGCATGTCTGTTCTACGGTGAAAAGGATGTAAGAGTGAACAGCGGTCACGCTTATTAACAACGGGTTAAGCTTCATCGACTTTGAAAATTACATGGTAGAAAGCACAGGCTGTACGAATGAAAACTGAATTACGCTACTAAGGTACTGCGGTTACACAAATATAAATCAACTGCCATTCAACAAATGTGTTGTTAATAGAATGTTCATCATCATCATCGTCATCACTTCATCATCATCATCATCATCATCATCATCATCATCATCATCATCATCGTCATCATCATCATCATCATCATCATCATTTGACAGTTTATTATAAGCCACGGGTCAGACTGCCAGTATTCCTCGAGTAGAGTGAAGTTTATCAAACCAAACACGTTGTCAAAGTGGTTGGGGATACAGCAAAGATGCCTACAGCAGGTTGTGAACAATGAAGTGTGGAGTCAATCAAGCTAAACCTAATGTCACAATGAAGTGTGGAGTCAATCAAGCTAAACCTAATGTCACAATGAAGTGTGGAGTCAATCAAGCTAAACCTAATGTCACAATGAAGTTTGGTCATAGTACAATGGCTACTTGTGAAAACAGTCGTAGGATTTTAGAATTAATTTAGTCATTAACGGGCATAGCGCTGCCGTTTAAAATTTCAGGAATCAGAATCTGTCTGAAGATACAAAACTCTATCAACCATTATTGATAGAACGTATGTCAAATGTTTAGAGATGAATAAATCCCCTGTTGTTTAGTTGCTTAACTTTTTCGTCGTTAACGCCACGTAATATCGGTTCTAGTTATAAATGTCGCCCGGTGTCTGCTGTGAAAATCACAATAGTGTGACTTTCACTTATAATATTGGTTTGTAATCAGGCTTAGTGTCAAGTCGTTATTAAACCTGTGTGAACCATAATAAAATATCTAAACCTGTATTAAATGTAACATTTAAGCCACTTAATGCTAACTCTAATATATCGATGTCATTTATGGATTAACGAAAGTAAATTTAATTTGTTTCAGTGATTAATGCGCTTGCCCAAACAATACATAGGGTGCCAACCACGTCAAATAATTGTCAAAGGTTGTTTTATTATTAAATAAGAAATGAATCGTTTTGTTGTGCACTTGAGACAGATTAACTTACTTTTTAAAAGTCACAAATATATGAAGTGTCGTGAGAATAAGATAATATTGAAATGAAAGTATTAATTTTTAAAAGGCAATGTCAAGTTGGCCCCGAACCTTGAGGCTCGCATAGGCAGCCCTATTTTACATTTGGTACTGACTGTATATCTAATATTAGGATTTTCACAAAATATGTGTGTCGTTCTCACTCAGGCCTTCATGTTACTCGTCATTAAAAATAAAAAGATGTAAAAACTCTTGTATTGCAAAACGCGATTTGTTAATCAGTTATACAAAAAACAAAATCAAACGTTCGTTTCCAAATATTCTGCGATATACTATGGTTATGACGCGGAGACCATCTTGACGTCAATCTTGTGACGTAAATACACCGTTTAAGTATTGAACTGAAATTTATAATTCTACTTTTATGGTACTTGGTCATGGTTCGATCAAAGTAATATCCATTTAGTGTTGTTTATCGTCTAATAAACAACGGATTGTCTTGCTAATATAGCTATTGTATTAACTACCTACAAACATTGTGGTTAATTAATGTGATGTTAATTGACCCATGAGCAACGTGTAGACGGATATTGTTTCTTAAACAACATGTTACTGATATCTAAAACAAAACCGCATGAAATCACAATCACCATTCTAGCCTACTGTTCAGTCTTCAAAAAATAATTTGCAATATTACACGAAGTCAGTTTAATCATGTTTTATGGAATAAACTTTTTTTTCAAGATATTTCAAAAGTTTCTTCGGTCATACATTTATTTCCATCGTTTAATAATGATATATGAGCTGACGACAGTATTCAGACGTAGATATCACTTTAGGTTTTTATAGAACAGAACAGAACATAATTTAATGTCCATAAGACTTGAACATTTCGAGTTCCCGTCTGCAATAGACTGTATACAACATACGTTATACAGCAACACTTGTATAATTATTAACAAATATTGAAGGAATACACTGTGTAACAGTTTAAGTCACTGAATATCTCCAGTCCCGAAGTAGCATCCCTAAACGAAGAGGGACGCCTGGCGCCTTGATGACATTATCTTTTGTTTGACAAAAACAAGGATAAACAATGATAAAACAGTATATATACATATATTTATTGTTTTAAACAATGTTCTTCTATTTTAGTCTAATAGGTATCGAGTGCAAGAGATAAGAACACTTTATTTAAAGTCCTTGGTATAGTATTTATCTTGGGTTTATGTCTAAACTACTGTTTTGTGAAGATTTTAAATCGGGATAAGAGTCGAGATCTTATCACGTTGACAAATCACACCGCCTTTTAACATCTGTGGGAAATTTTGTTTTGGTGTTCGATATTATATACTAAGACAGGAGAATGCCTTGACACGTTAGAGATACCATTCATATATATTTTAAGCCTGGGATTTTCTTATAATCCGACTTAAATAATCCCCACTTACTTTTTAAAGTTCCAGTGTGTTGAAAATAAACAGATCGCAGGAACAAATCTTTAAAGTAACAGTTTATGTAGTTCAATATTTTATTTATTTCTTAAGAGAAACTGGCTTACATTGCAAAAATAAAATTTACCGGCGCCCTCTGCGATACTGTTATTTTCGATGCCTTTTTCAACTTCAATGATTTTTATTTCCATGCCATGTGCTTTTGTAGCTATAAGGGATTAAAAGAAGAAGTCAGAATTATGTTAAATCTTAGTAGCATCAAAGAATCACAGATGGTAATAAAGAGATATATACATCCCTATCTGTCTCAGGTTAAACACCGTTAGTATTATGAACAAGAGGGTCATGATGGCCCTATACCGCTCACCTGAGTGACATTGATCACCATGAAAAATATTCTGACGCATTTTCATGATGATTTAATGCAACATGTGTCATCTTGCACGTTCACAAGCCTTTTCGTTTAGTTGATGATCTAGTTATTGACCTCATGTGGCCTAGATTCAAAACACAAAGACAAACATTCTGACCAATTTTTATGCCTTAATTGCATACGCAAGGTTTTCCTATGATTTTACCTGGTGATCTGGTTTCTGACCAAGTTTCATGAAGGTCATGTTAAAAAGATAGCAAATGTTGCATACACACTGTTAAGTACGGACTACAGACAGACGACAGACGACAGGGCATCAAGTGATCACAATAGCTCACCTTGCGCACTTCGTTGTCAGGTGAGCTTAAAAATTATGCTACCCATGTATTTAGACCAACACAAGAAACTACATCGTAAACTGCTGGCTAGCAGGCGACAACAACGTAAACTGCTGGCTAGCAGGCGGCAACAACGTAAACTGCTGGCTAGCGAGCGACAACAACGTAAACTGCTGGCTAGCGGGCGACAACAACGTAAACTGCTGGCTAGCGGGCGACAACAACGGGAACTACTTGTGCTACTGATTGAAAAACTACGTAATAATATCCAATGTGTGTCTCACCAGATCTGCGGTAAGTCGCATATAGAACAAATCAGTAATGAGCTAATATCCCATGTTATACTCCGGCTAAGTTGATTTTACTCAATATGAACCATTGCTTCTAATTTTTGAATTGTTAAGATGTTTCTGCACGCAGGGTAATTTCAAAACTCAAATACAAGTAACAACGCACTAATTCTGCAAAATTCACAATAAATGTGTTTTGTTAAAACCAACATTTCCCCCTTCATTGAAAGTAGGGTTATCTCCGCGCAAATAATCATACCGGAGGTTGCGGGTCCGAGCCTCACTAGGGTCACGACCGTTACTCCTCTTTCGACACTAGTACTGGTTTTTCCAGGAAGCGGACTCGAGAGTGACTCGATAAGCTACAAGCTTTCTTCACAATCGAGCTAAAATAAATAAGTATAAACTAAATAATAGTACCCACGCCATAATAAGGGATACTACTCGTGACAGTATTAGCATAGCGGGTTATGGCATGCACACAAGTTCTCTCCCATGGCAAATCACGTTCGAATTAAGCCGTACTTAAAACATTGTTAAAATTAGCACTAATTTACAAAAAGAATTTATGAGTATGTTCTAAATAGAATTACGTGACAAGTCACCTCATTCTCCATTCATATGTGAAATTTTTGTTCAATACTTCAGTGTATTTGTTATTACATTTGTTTTTGTTCAAGCAAAAAAGGCTGGCTCCGGTTTTTGTAGGCCGAAGAGATATATCAGCTTTATATTAGAAGTCCTTGCTTTCCTAGTTGCAAAGTTTTGGGACGAATATCAAGCCTTTGGGGGACTCCCAGGGATCGTAGTTAGAAACTAATTTTGAAATCAGACAAACTATTTCTATCGGGAATAATAATAAGGATTGCATTCATCCTGTCATGACATGCCCGACTGGTTCAGCAAGGACACGGTGGTCGAGTGGTGAACGCTCTTGACTACCAATCCGGAGGTCCCTGGTTCGAATCCCGACCGGGGCACTGAACATTTCAGAAACTCTTTTCAGTGTTTCCTACCAATTCAGAGATAAATTGGTTAGAAACCCAGAGATAGTATCGCATGTATCGGTGCTTGGCACCTGAGGAGGTAAAGATCTAGGGTTTGGCACCCGGATTCCTTTTTGTATCTGCATCTGTCTTTCTGACCTGTGCCTGTCAGAGGTCTTGGCAGTTTCACCTGAAGAGAAATCCTAGGGGTGGCCGGGACTATAAAGGATAAAGAAGGATATAAATCACTTAAAATTTATTTAGGACACTATGAACTGAATCAGTGGTTTCGTAGGAGGTATTGTTTAAAGTACACCGGACGCAGGATAATCATCTCGAGCCAAGTCCAGCTAAAACTTAATGAACGTTCAAGAAACACGCATTTACAACAACACTCTTTCAATAAATAGTGCTAGATATATTTGATGCAACGTTATTTTACACTTACTTCTTTCCAACGACTTTGCCGTTCTACATGAAGCACGATTAGTTCAAAGGACATTTGTCAAAATGATCTTTTGCCATTACTATCATTATCATAATATTATTAATTTTACTTGTACTATCACCATTAAGCAAAAATAGTAAAACAGCGCCTAGGTAAGTTCTTCAGTACTGAAAACTGGTTTCAAAAGAATTTAGTTTCCTACATTTGACTACAGGCAGTTTCCACAATTATTGGACAAATAAAACATAATATTTGGACAAAACTTACTGGGTATTCCAATTTTGTTAGGTAGCAATTTATATTTAGGAGCCATATTGGGGTCTTGGCAGTTTACCCGGGGAGAAATCTATCGGTCGGTCGGGACCATAAACAATAAAAATGAAAAATAAGAAGACTTAGTTTGGCAACATAATGTATGAATGCGGACTATATCGTTCCTGTCTCAGTGATAAAGATGTTTCGCTCGAGGGTTATTCCGCTAGAGGGCGCTACTCTTGACATTCTACACCAATATTTCCGTGTCAGTTGCAAGCAAAACTTTACACTTTAGAACAGAGTTTCAGAAAAAAATCTACAGCTTTATTTATATTTTAATAACAAGGACAACTGCTGTCAATCGTACTGTTGTGTAATTAATTGGTATGTTACTGACCATCCGAGGGAATATTTGAAGTTACTACGGTAATTGTATTTTTAGCCTTAACAACAAAAATCTACATACTATGCCGACCGGAGTGACACTGCCAAGACCCCTTCTCCCTTCTTTGGCTTTCTCTAACATGACAGTAGCACAAAGAGACATAAAACATTCATCAAACACCAAATACCATCAACACCACTTTTTAGTCGGTTTACTAACATGCCAGTAATGCTCCGGTCTTTAGATTTTGGTGAAAAAAACCAAGGTTCTTAGAACTGTCCGAAATGGACATATTCTAGAACGAATCATCAAATTAAATGGTTCGGGTACGAATTCCTGCATTGTAGAATAATATAGTGTAGCGTTATCGTCAAACCAAGCCAACCAACACCGAGCCAATGTCCTCGGCAAAGCAGTTCTAGTTGACTCTCCGCGTCCGATTCAAAATACTGCAGATATCAGTGTATCTTCCATGGATTCCATGCCTTCCAGTGTCTCTAGATGTGCCTAAAACTGAAGAATACAATTGACAGAGATAAGAACAGAGACAGCGGAAAAATGACAAAATGTTATTTGATGTACAAAAGCATCTAAAGTTTTTTAAATTCGTTCTTGAAGAGATGATTTTATCTTGTATACTTAGAAATCTATAGCTGAGTAAACAGAAAGCAACAACAAAATAAGCTGTTCCTACTTTCATAATCAAAATATTAATTGCCAAAGAAAAATGTGCACGCACTCGGCTTTGACAAAACAGGTCTTCTAACTACGACTATGAAAAGTCATAGAGGTACTCGGTACATTAACCATTAATCAACACAACGTACATACTTAAAATTGAAAAGAGAAAATGGGCAAACATTCCGCATTACGAAAATAGGACAAAGTCTTAAACAATTTATGAATATTAACCAAACTTGAAAACGCATGTATATACAGTCGAATTTTTTTGTTGTTGCTTTTTTTCATATTTATTTTATTAATTTAAACCCTGTATAAGAAACCTCGTATAACGCTTTGTGCTTTGCTACATGAAAGGAATAAGGGACGGACGTTATTGGACCATGTTTAATTCAAATGCAAGTTGTTCTTTTTCAATTTAAAAGTCTGTTTTTTTTCAAATCAATACACATTTTTAAATTTTATTGACGTTTCTGTAAAAATCGACACCTACCCAGTTAAGTAGACATCGCTGGAGGTCAACAACTGTCAACACCGCCGTGTGACTTGTCTACCCGGAAATAATCTGAACGACAGCACGGAAGTAAATTCGTATATAAACCCAAGCGTTCCCAGTAATCTTCACAACCTCTCAATTCGTTGTCGTGAAAAAAGAATCAAAACAAAGGTAAGAAATATTTATTTATAATAGATCTACATTTGCATAGATCCTATAATTTATAAATGACTGCAACCGACATAATACGTCTAATTAGATAGAGCAAAATATTCGAATTCAAAAGTTGAATTTTCATATGAAAATATTTCAATAATTCTACTTTTACACAAACCTATTTCAGCTGGATTTTTACTATAAATTCACATAATTCCACTTTTAACTAATTTATAAAAATTGAGGAGTTATTTTCACTAAGTCATCAACTAAATTTATTTACTTTTGTTCAGATGAAGACCGCCACTATTGCCGTTCTCGCCGTTATGATGTGCATGGGAGTCACACTGGCTGCCTACGGAAGCTCATACGGAAGCTCATACAGCTACGTGCCAGCATACACAGGTGGCTACGGCGGAAGTGCTGGCATGGACAACAGTTTCCGTAAGTTTATACTTTGCAATAGACATGAAAAGTCGCTGAGTTTATTATTTTACTCATTGTCATGTTTTTTCTTATTACAAAAAAGTCACACAACTGTGATTTTCCAAAATGTATCTTTTTTCTGATGTTTTCTGGGTAGCAAACATTGTCAAGCAGACGTTATCTTTCCACTGGTATCTTAATCCAGCATTTACTTTATAACTTCCTTTTTCATGTGCACAGATTCAAATTTTAAAGTAACTGCTTAATAATTTTATAGATTGCTAGTAATTTCTGTCGCAAACGTTTAAAATCTCTAGGGTTTCCAATAATACACAACAACGATAAATGACTGTTTGACAAATAGATGAAAACAAAGTAAAATACTCCAATATATACTTATTTTACATACACATTAAAGTTTCCGTTCTTAGCCGGAATGACTTTCAGTTTTCAAAATTGTCAGTATAAGTGTTTCCCACAGCAAAGTATTATACTAACTTTCTTTTTTATTACCGCTCGATGTCCGAATCATTTTATCGTTTTCTATTATTTCAATTTTTAATGCGTTTATCAAACACCAAATAAAATGCCCACTAATGTCTTAGTACAATAAGCATTTTCTTCCTAACATTAACATTTGTGGCGTCATTTTCAACTTTTTATCAGATGAGTTAATGGTTGCCTATTATAGACTGTTTAGTTTTATTACAATTTATTACGGAACGGTTTACATTATTAATAACAATTTATTACGGTATGGTTTGCAATGATTATTTCAGTGTACATGATTGGATTCCTGTTCCTCATCCTCATCCTCTTCAACGGCAACTTGTTCAACACCACCTCCACCGCTACGACCACACCCATCACAATCATCCAGGGTTAAACGTTCATTTAATGACGCTGGGATAGGCAAACAAAGACAAGGTGAGCAAAGTTAAATTACTCCACTTAATGTGTAAAGTGGTCTAATCCACTGTTCTTTATTTTGGACAGTATTCTTTTTTAGATATACATACTGTTTACTGACTGAAGATAAATTGTGTATACCATGATCAGATCTCATTGATGTGCGGGTTGATAATAGCTACACATGCACTATTTTGCTAAATCCTCTTATGCTTAACGGTAATACATTGCCTTGTGACCATAGTTTTAAACATCAAGATATTTTGACTTCCGTATCCATGAGTGCTTTACCTTCAATAATGTTTCTCTGGCTTAAAATAAGAACATGTTTTACACGTTCTAGCGGTTTTGAACTGCCATCATAGCATTTTATTTCTTTGTTAAAATTGAATAATTTTACTTTTTTTACGATACAGTTTGTGTTGTTTGTTAATTTGTGCAGCTCACATTATAACAATCTCCTATCTATCATTTCAGGTTACACACAAGCTGATACTTTCTCCAAGAAACCTTGCCGACTCAGTGATGACAGTTATTTATTGTTAAAGTCGTTATTGTTGAATAAAAAACCATTTCTAAACATCTGTAATTTTTGTTTCTCTTTAAATACCATTATGTCTGAATAGACTACTTCATGTGTTTGACTGGTAAACAGTAAGACACGTCGGCGTTGATTGTTCAAAAACTCCTATATAAATTCACAAACAAGCCGGGACTGTTCGTCAGCTTGTCTATGTCTAGCATAGGCACATTGATGAGCCGTTCTGGTGAAACTAGATTGTGACTTTTTATATTAAAGTTTTCGTACCCATGTTCACTTATCAGCCCCAGATCATTGGACAATTGACAAAAGCATGTTAATTGAAAAGAATGGTGATCCCGTCATGTGTCGTCTTGGTTATATTCTGAATAGTGCAATATTTCACAAAGTTTTACTCCATCAAAATTATCACTAGAGTAACAGGAACTGCACTACCCTTGAACAGTTTCTGATCAGGAATTACACCAGCCGTGAACAATGCCTGATCTGTAACTGCGCAAGCCGTGAACAGTTTCTGCTCAGGAACTACACTTCTGATCAGGAACTACACTATCCGTAAACAGTGCTGATCTGTAATTGCACAAGCCGTGAACAGTTTCTGCTAAGGAACTACACTAGCCGTGAGCAGTTGCTGCTCAGGAACTCCACTAGCAGTGAACATGTTCTGATCAGGAACTACACTAGCCGTGAACAGTTTCTGATCTGTAACTGCTCTAGCGGTGAACAGTTTCTGATCAGGAACTACAGCAACCGTAAACAGTTTATGATCAGGATATACAATAGCCGTTAAAAGTTCCTGATATGTAACTGCATTAGCTATGAACAGTTTCTGAACAGGAACTACTCTAGACGTGGACAGTTTCTTATCAGGACTTACACTGGCCGTGAACATTTGCTGATCTGTAACTACACAAGACATGAACAGTTTGTCATCAGGAACTACTCTTGCCATAAGTAGTTGCTAAACAGGACATACACTAGCAGTGGACAGTCTCTTATCAGAAATCACACTAGCCATGAACAGTTTCTAATCAGGAACTTCACTAGCCATGAACAGTTTCTAATCAGGAACTTCACTAGCCATGGACAGTTTCTGATCAGGAACTGCACAAGACATGAACATTTTCTAATCTGTAACTGCACTAGCCATGAAGAGTTACTTGTCGGGAATACACTGGCCATGAACAGTTGCTGATCAGGACCTACATTAGCCGTGAACAGTTTATGATCAGGAATCATTCTAGCTATGAACAGTTTCTGATCAGGAACTACACCAACTGTGAACAGTCTCTGATTAGAAACTACACCGGATGATGAACACTTTCTGGTCAGGAACTACACAAGTCGTGAACAGGTTGTTATCAGGAACTACACTAACCGTGAACAGTTTCTGATCAAGTAGGTCTCCTTTAGATTTATGGCAAGAACTGATCTTGTACATTTTACTGGTAAAAATTGTTCGTGGAAGCGTTAAGGATGACAAGGACGAAAATAAATGTATCACATGTCAAATTACGGGCTACGTGAATAAACGAAGTCAATTCTTTGTATGAAAAAATAAGTAAATTAAGGTTCAATAAGCATGACATGAATATATCATAACCCGGACTGAAATCACTGGTATGCACTAACCTCTTCCAGTTTGAAATGTGAAACATCGGTAAAGACATTTTATGACGTAACATAGTCATTTAGTATTTATGAACTATATATGCAATAAGATGCATGGCTGATTTAACTGAAGTAATTAAAGTTCTTATTGACACTTAGTTTGTTAAGACTAAACACTAGGATATACACAATCAAAGGTGTACTAGTGCAGGATCGACTCCTGTATTTATCAACAACACAGTCTACAAACATACATATGTAAATATCAGGACAACAAAAGATTCTGTTACGGACCGCATTTGTAAATAATTATTTATATCAATTATGACATGAGTAAAGTTAGAAATGCAGATACAACGTCCCCAAATTTTGACCTGTTAGGCTTTGTTTAGAATGCCTTTGGTAGGAACCATGTGTTACTTATTTTGGAATATGGTAACTATGTTAACTATCCATGAAATGGGATTAATCTGTCATGGTAACTTCGTAATGATTTTGAAAAACCTGAAACTAGAAAAGTCATTAATTTGACACTGGTTAGCCATATGAAACAGAGTTCATAAGGATATGCCCATAGGGTCGTTGTCTTGTGCCAATTCATTGATCGGTTTAAGGACAACAGCTAAGTTCATATTGCAAGGTGTCATCCAGGAGGAAGACCCTAGGTGCTAATTCTGGCATTATTTCAGTCACGAGCGGGCACTGGGTAGAACCTTGGTTTCCCCGATCAGTAAAAATTGACAAGTTAGGAGGACAATTGCAATGAAACTTGGTGTAGGGACAAGTAAACATCAGCAGACTTCAACCCTCGGCAACAGATTTCTTTTTGGGTCCAAGCTAGTGTCTGAAGTTTCAAGGTCACTGTTAATAAAAATAAAGAACGTGAATTTCCAGAGCTCAATAACCAGATTCAAGACAGAGTGACCAATTGACGCAATGAAAGTTAGGTCTGTTTTCAAAGCAAGCGCGGAGTAAAAGTTATAAATCAATCTTTTATGTTTACTAAATTGGGTCAAAGTAAAGACCTGTTACTAAAAAAAGAAAAAGCGGCTTCCGTTAAGTAACCCCAGTTAGGAGTGGCCAAAATACAATGAAGTTGGACTATACCGGTAGCTATTGCGACACATAGTATTAACAGCCTTGACCGATTTAAATTTTCATAACTTGGGTCATATTTTTCATAGGTCACTGTATACTAAAAACTAGAAAAACGGTTTCCGCTAACAAGTAACTAATGATGATGATTAGAGATTACAATGAAACTTGTGTTCTTAGGTAATTAATGTTTGTATGATTGTACACACCAAAATTTGGAGTAGCAATAGGGTTAAGGTCAAGTTTAGTTTAAACAATTTATCGAAAAAACATAGAAAATATAGATACCTAGCATGAAGGTGTAACAATATGACTGGAGTTACTAAAATAGGCTTTCAAATGAAACTCGGTGTATAAATCATTTTACTTTGGTAAAGGAAGTTTGGATTGCATTTAGGGCTATTGGGTTAATATTCTGTCAAGGGTACTATAACTAAAAATAAAAATTGGTTTCCATTGGAGTATTGCACCAATTGTAAAATGAAAGTTGGTGTGAAGGGAGCATTATCGTACCCAGGAGCGAAAGCTTCGGGTCAATGGACACTTTGGTCAAGGTCAAGGACACTATTTCTTAAAATAGATTTTTTGTTTGTTAGTTTTTAGATACTTAAAAAAATGGGGGGGGGGGGGTGTCATGGTCACTAGAGTCAAGGTCAAGGTCACTATTACTAAAATAGATTTTTATTTGTTTTTACTTTTTAAATTGTTCTTAGCAAAAAAAATTGTGTCAAGGTCACTAGGATCAAGGTCAAGGTCACAGTTACTAAAAATGAATTTAAGAAAAACATTTTTTTTTATTTTTAAATTGTTTAAGCAAAAATAACAATTTCTTTGCAGAGGGGGGTGTCAAGGAGACTTTTCAATTCTACAATTTCTACAGGCGCCGTTTAAACCTGCTTTCGCGACAATGCCGCGTCTTCTTGTTTTGTTCATGTGTCGAAAACGAAATGTTTTTAATAATTACGAAATCTTATTACGTAAAAACGAAAAGTTATTTCGCTATTACGAAATACTTTTCGTTAAAAGGAAATAAGATTTGAATTACCACACCATCAGGGAGATTCAGGATCAAGTCTTGTTTTGGCCGTGTAAAAATGTATTATGGCAAAAAATGAGATTTCGTTGATTTCGCAATAAACGGAATTCCATTAGTAAAATACATTTCGTAAAAACGAAATTTCATTTCGTTATTACGAAATTAAAACGAAATAACTGTTCGAAATTACGAAATCTTATTTCGTTTTTACGAAATGTTTCGTCGTTTTTTAGAAATCTTATTTCGTTTTTACGAAATGTATTTCGTAATGACGAAAATAAATGTATCACATGTCACTTTACGGGCTACGTATTAACCGAACTGAATTTACTTTCGGTATGCACTAACCACTTCCAGTTTGCAATAAACATCAGCACAGGTCAGTTTTTCATAACCCGGACTGAAATCACTTTTGGTTTGCACTAACCTCTTCCAGTTTGAAATAAACATCGGTAAAGACTTTTTATGACTTAACATACTCATTTAGTATTTGTGAACTATATGTGCCACTGGGTTGCATGGCTGATTTAACTGAAGTAATTAAATTCTTATTGACACTAGTTTGTTAAGACTAAACACTAGCTATACACAATCAAAGGACTGACAGTGCTGGAGGATCGATTGTCTCTAAACAACACAGTCTGCACACATACATGTGTAAATATCAGGACAACACAGATTGTACACATCACATGTCTGTTCAAATATCAGAACACCATTGCCAAGTAAAGTTATAAACTGGAGACACAACTGTCCACAAATTTTTGAAATTTAACCTATTTGTCTAAACTTTACTTTTGAAGAGGATAGGAACCCATGTGCTTACATTTTGCATTCAGTGACTATGTTCAATTCTACCCTATGAAGTATTAAGCTGTGAATGGTAACTGAGAAATTGATCACTTTGTACAAAACACATCCAATGTCAACAGAAAATTCATAGTTTAAGAACAACTTTTAATGCGACATTCAAAAGTTATGGGATATGCCCATAGGGTTGATTGTATTGTGCCAATTCATTGATTCGGATTTAACGTCGCACTCAACAGCTAAGGTCATATTGCAACGTCCAGCTTTCATGGAGGAGGAAGACCCTGGGTGCCAATTCTGGCATTAAATTTCAGTCACGAGCGAGGACCTAGGGTAGAAATTTCCTAGATAGCTCCCAGACATAAAAGAATTCGACCCCAGTAAGGCACGAACCTACAGCGGTGTAAGGACAAGTAAACATCAGTCTAATGACTTCAACCACTCGGCAACAGATTCCTTTTCTTGATGCCAAGCAATTTTCTGAAGTTTCAAGGCTTTAAAGTGAATTTTAAGAAAGCTTAACCAGATTCAAGACGACAGTGCCGACTGACGTCAAGAAGGTTATGACAATGGCTCTTCTGTTTTTCAAAGACAAAGCTAAAAATTGATAAATCAATCTTTTGTTATAAATTGATTCAGTATATACCTATTGTAGAACAAGTACTTGCAGCTTACATTAACTATCCCCGTGAGTGGTTCCAAAATACTTGCGAATTTCAATTATACCGGTAGTCTAAATATGCGCACACCTAGTCATTACCAGACTTTCTAAAACCGTTTTAAATTTTCATAACTTGTATAAAACAACAACTGAATGTTTTAATAGCAGCCTATTATCTTGTTCAATATTTAACGTATACTAGACTCTATGCAGTATTTCGTAACAAGTAATAATGATGATGATTATGATGATTACGATGATTATTATGTTCCTATATAATTAATGTATGTATGAATGTACACACCAAAATTTAGTGTAGCAAAAGAATCATGGTAAAGTTTAGTTTAAACAATATTTATTCTCGAAAAAACATAGTACATATACATACATAGTACGAAAGTGTAACAAATATAACTGGAGTCTGAAAATAAGCTTTCAAAGAAAAGTTATATAGAAATTCATTTCCGTACGAATTTGGTAAAGTTATGAAAGTTTTTGCTTCAATTTATATGTGAGTTAATATTTGTTCTTTGTAAATGACAGCATAATCCAGAGAAGATGAATTTGATTTTCCCTTTAGATTATTGCATTTGTCAATATTTAAAAATCGTAGTTAAGACATGTAAATCTATGTGATTTTTTACAGTTAAATTCGTACCCAGGTACGAATCGACTTAGCCGAAATGCGGACATTTTCGAAACATTTTCGAACCACGCATTTACATAAAATACAACAATTACAACGTGTTTGGGAAAGCATAAAAACGTATGTTGTCAGTATTTCTTAAAAAGACATCTACAGGTGCCTCTGTAGAGTTAATTTGCTGATAACTTTCAGTTTTATACCTTAACGCATGAAGGCGTATTTTAGATTAGTTTTTCGGAAAATCTTTAGAGACACTAAATGACAACTAGTCAGGCCGAGCACTTTTGATAATAGAGGCGTTGGCAAGTTACAAAAAATCGTTGTTTTTGATGTTGAATTCCGAGTTTTGTAATTTAAATTTCAAGAGTACCTAGTGGTTCGATAACGTATTACGATGTTCCGATAGTTTATGATCACAAACACAACATCGGATATAAGACACATTATTCGGCCTGACTAGGTGTCTTTTAGTGTCTCCGGTCTAACTTAGAAAACTGTTCTGATCAAAACCGCGTAGGAAACTAGTTCTATATACAGAACAGATACCTCGTTGATTTTTAGTAATTTTTAATGTTTTACATTTATTCATCAATATATCATAATGAAAACAGAATACAAGGTAATGCATTACAATTCTTTTTATTTCATTGAATATATAGAACTACTTTTCGGTCGTATTCGACAAAAAATTGTGTTAAGAGTTCGGCCGTAAGGGTCTGAAATACTCTGTTAACTTTGGATACGATTGAATAAATCCAATCGATCCAAAAACAATTCAGTAGTTCACTCTTTACTAAATATTTCGTAGGCCATTTAGTAAAGAGTGAACTTTAGAATTGTTTGTAAACACTAGCTGTTTAGTATTTCATTCTGAACGCTGTACATATCATTGTAAGTTCGTTTACAAATTTTCAATAAAGACGAAGCAAATTCAGTAAACATCAAAAACTGGCGTAGTGGTTAGTAAATGCATGTATAGGCAATTCATGCTTCCGTTCACGCTACACTCGGCAATCGAATGAATATATTGTAAGCTACTGATTACTATGGAACGCCATGACCGTCTTATCATGACTTATTTGCTTATATGCGGTACATATTTCATTATATGCAGTAGATCTTTTGTTATATGCCGTAGATATTTAATTATATGTGGTAGATAGTTCATTATGTGTGGTACAAGTTACTTTATATGCTGTACTTTCTTTGTTATATGTAGTACAACTCTTCTTATATGTGGTGGTACTGTCTTTATATGCAGTGCATTTGAATTTGTGTGCGGTACAAACACCAATATATGCAGTAGATTTGTTATTGTGTGTAGTAGATAAAACGTTATACGTGGTGCTTTTTACATTATATGATGTGCAAACATAAATATATGTGGTAGTTACTGTGTCATTATGTGTGGTGCTTTTTTCCTTATATGCAGTGCAAATCACATTATATATCGTACTTTCGTTAATATACACTGTATATCTCACATTATATGCTTTACGTGCGACTTCTTTATATGATGTGCTTCCAGCATTATATGCGGTAGTTATTTCTTTATATGTGGTAGTTTCGTCATTATATGCGGTAGTTACGTCGTTATGATGAGATGGTTAGGATATTTCCGAACGATGCCGTGAGATGCCGGATTATTATTATCCAATCAAAACAGTAAAAGTCTTTCTTTTTTATTAAAACCAACTACTGAAACCACTTAATTTATTAAGAATTCGCTCTTAATAGAAAGCACTTTAGCTCCGTTCACTATTCATGTCGGTGGCTATGCAAACACTAAGTAAGTTAGAGTTTATTAAGTCCAATTTTAACAATTAAGAAACCCCAGTCGCTTGCTACCGCTCGCTCCCTTAGGATTTCTCTAACTTATAAATAGTTCAACCCAGCTATCATTAAGAAGCAAGCACATCCAAACTCCTTGTTAGAAACAATTTTCTTTTATGTTTATTTCCATTCTGCATGATATAGAAAATGGTCTAAAAGTAAGAAAATTATACATTGAAACACAGCTTTTTATAATCTAGAGTAAATCCCCTTTCTCCACAACATTAATTAGCATCTACTAAGGTTTTCGGAGATAACTTAGAATCAGGCCTTAATTTTTGTGCCTCAATGTTTATTAGCAAGTTAGAAAATGTGTTCTTAGACTTTATATATTTTATTAAGTAGAAATAATTTAACCTACACCTATTTTTGCGCCTCAATTTTTCTTACGACTTACAAAATATGTTGGATTTATGTTTATGCCTATTGTAAATCTTATTAAGTATTAAAATTAAAACTATGTGTGGTAAAGTTAAAATACTTTATATATTCATGCGGTTATGACAATTTTATGAAAAGGGCGAAAAATAACTATAGTTGTAACGGGACTTTTCAATTACTAAACATTATATAGGTACTTTCATAAATAAACAAAAAATAATTTTATATTTAATAAAAATGAAACTGTTGATTTATGAATATTCTACACTGCATAAATTCAGAGAATGCAAAAATGTGATATCCCTGTACTAATAGACTTAAGTCGTTTTCCGTTTTGTCATATTGATATGTTTTGTTTATAGATTAATATATACTTTACTGCTGTTGTCCGCTTTATGCGGGACTCATGTATACACTTGAAAGTCTTAAAGAATTAAAGGCATAAAGTGATGAAAAACACTATATTTTACTATATGCTGCTAAAATGAAACAGTTACAAAAATCAAGGGCTATTAATAACATACTAATTAAAATCAAAACTATGTTTTTCTTAAGACTGCAAAAATGTACATTGTACATGTATATTAGTATACAAATGGGTCAGATAAGAGTTAAACCCGAGAGAAATTTAAAATTTATTAAGATAAATACAATTTTAAAGAACAACATATATCGAAAACTGCCTCATTTTTACAAATATAATCAACATAGAGGCTTTCTATAATAAATCGCTATCCGCTCATTTATTGTACAACAACTTAAAATAAATATTGAATGTTTTATGGTACATACAGCAACATATTTGAAAACACTTATTTTACCAATAACTGGAATGCATAGATTAAACTTTGAGGTAAGGTAATAGTATTTGCAAATATTATGATTTTAAAGTTATTTAAATTGACAACCGTATAGGGAGTGTCCTTTTAACCGATTGATGTGAATGTCAAAGTGACTTGTCTACCCGGAAATGAAATGACAGCGATAGCACGAAAGTAATTTCGTATATAAACCCCAGCGTTCCAAGCAATCTTCACAATCTCTCAATTCGTTGTCAAAGCAAAGGTAAGAAATATTTATTTTATAGTATATTTAATATTTATAAATGACTGCAACCTCCAGCAGATTTCTAATTATAAAGAGCACAAAATTCGATCTAATTTGACAGAAAAAATACTTCGAATGAAAGTTAATGTTAAAATAAATATTTCATTTCTTTTAACTAATCTTAAATTTTTAAGTATTTAAATGTTTTTTTCACTAAGTCTAAATTGAATTTACAATGTATTTATTTTTGTTCAGATGAAGACCGCCACTATTGCTGTTCTCGCCGTTATGATGTGCATGGGAGTCACACTGGCTGCCTACGGAAGCTCATACGGAAGCTCATACAGCTACGTGCCAGCATACACAGGTGGCTACGGCGGAAGTGCTGGCATGGGCAACAGTTTCCGTAAGTGATAACCTTTAAAATAGACGTGAAAGCTGAGTTTATCATTTTGCTACAAAATTGTTTTAGGTTATTGTTTGTCATTTTTCAAAATGTATTTTTTTTCTTCTAATTCTCAAAAGGAAACGTTGTCATAAATTTTAGATAAATGTCACATAGACGTTATCTTTCCACTGGTTTTTAACTGGTACCTTATTCCAGCATTTACTCAACATTTTTTTCCCGGTACTCAAATTCAATTTTATCGTTATTTATACTAAACGATTTGGGTTTCTCTCGCAAAAACATAATATCTTCTATGGGCTTTAAAGACGACATAACAACAGATGGCTGTTACATATACTAACGTTATTCCTTATTACCGCCCGATGTTCAAATCATTTAATCGTTTATTACAATTTAATACGGTATGGTTTGCAATGATTATTTCAGTGTACATGATTGGATTCCTGTTCCTCATCCTCATCCTCTTCAACGGCAACTTGTTCAACACCACCTCCAGCGCTACGACCACACCCATCACAATCATCCAGGGTTAAACGTTCATTTAATCACGCTGGGATAGGCAAACAAATACAAGGTGAGCAAAGTTTCTCCACTTAATGTGTAAAGTGGTCTAATCCACTGTTCTTTATCAAAGACAGTATTCTTTTATAAAGATGCAAATGTTGATTTACCGACTGAAGAGATAACAGTAAAGACAACGATCAGACTTCATTGTTTTGCGGGATGATAATACTTTTCACATGGACTGTTTTTGCAAACTTTTTGCACTGTGTTTTACCTTCTTCGATATTTCTATGGCTTACAAAAATAAAAACATGTTTTACGAGTATACTTACGTTTTCGAAATGCCATCATGGCTTTTTATTTCTTTGTTAAATTTGAATAACTATACTTTGCTATTGCATGTATAAACAGTTTGTTTTGTTTGTTAAATTGTGCTGCTCACTTTATAACAATCTCCTCTCTATCATTTCAGGTTACACACAAGCTGATACTTTCTCCAAGAAACTTTGCCGACACAGAGATGTCAGTTATTTATTGTTAAAATTGTTATTGTTGAATAAAAATTCATTTGTAAACATGTGATTTTCGTTTTTCTCTAATAAGCAGCAAGTGACTGGTAAACAGTATAACACGTCGTCGTTGATTGTTCGAAAACCTCTTCATAAAAAGTCACTTAGTAGTTAATCGCCAGATAGTTTGATTTTTGGGCACATTGATGAGCAGCTGTGGTGAAACTAGATTGTGACTTTTGGTACAACAGTTTTCGAATATATTTACACTTATAGGCGACATATAATAGCCATTCAATAGCAAAATGATCCTGTCCCACACTTGGTTTCATTCTGAATAGCGAGTTGTACTTCGTTGAACTTGTCAGCAGAGAAACAAGCATCAAAGTCGGGCACAGCAGAGAACAGTTTCTCAGGAACTTCCAGTAAAAGTTCTGACAAGCACTTCACCAGCCGTGGACAGTTTCTGATTATGAACTGTGTCGGGCGTGAAAAGTTTTGATCAGAAACTACACCAGTCGTGAACAGTTTCGGATCATGAACTACACAAGCCTTGAACAGTTTCTGATCTTGAACTATACTATATAGCAGCCATGAACAGTTTATGATCGAAACTTCACAAGCCGTGAGCAGTTTTGATCAGGAACTACACTAACCGTGACAGTCTCTGATCATAAACTACACAAGCCTTAAACAGTTTCTGATCATGAACTATACTATATAGCAGCCATGAACAGTTTATGATCAAAACTTCACAAGCCGTGAGCAGTTTTGATTGGGAATTTCTGATCAGAAACTGTACCAGGGGTGAAAAGTTTTGATCAGAAACTACACCAGTCGTGATGAGTTTCTGATCAGGAACTTCACTAGTTGTGAACAGTTTCTAGCCAGGAACTTCACAAACCGTGAGCAGTTTCTGATCATGAACTAAACTAGCCATGAACAGTGTCTGCTCATGGACTACATAAGCATTAGACAGTATTGCTCACGAACTACACCACCCAGAAAGAATGAAATAGTAGTTTCCTCAAGGATGGGTCTAGATGTTGTAGTTTTGATTGTTTATAGTCTCGGCCGACCGTAGGATTGCTCAACTGGTGAACTTGCCAAGACCCCGTTTTAATGTTTCAAGTGGTTGACCCTTACATTTATGGCAAGAACTGATCTTGTACATTGTACTGGTAAAACATTTATCGTTGAGTCTTGTCCGCACTTTTGTTTTTTGGGGACGGTTGTCGATAGACAGTTTACCCAGAGTGATCAAACAGATTTTTTTTTTTTTTTTTTTTTTTATTTTTTTTTTTTTTTTTGTTTTTGTGTTGGGGAGATAAATAAAAATTTTATTGCGCGCGCGCATTTATTGCTGTTATGTTGCTTTATGTAGTAGTGAGCTTTGTGTTTGTCTGTTTTGGTTATCGTTTTGTTTTGTTCGTCTTTATTTGACAAAATCTTTCTTAATGGAACCAAAATACTTGTTATACATCTTCAATAGCGGATTCTCGAGTACAATTGTTTTCCAAACGGAATTTGAATGTTTATTTACGACTTAGCATTGACACTCGCAGCAAATTGTGGAAAAAATATGGCCAGTCATAAAGGATGACAAAGTTGAAAATGATTACTGTCAAATTTTGTGATGATCAAGTCAAGATTAAAACGAAATAAGTGAAATTAAGGTACTCTTAGTAACTGAATATACAAAGTTGTATGAAACAACTGTATGAAACTGTGTGGAGTTAAAGCTTATATAATTAGTTGCATATGACAGACTTGCAGTTCGTGCACACATTGTCAGTTTTGCTACATACTAGGATTTATTTGCAGTTTAAGTATAGGATAGTATCTGTCCCGTATTTGTTAGACTAGCGTAGAAAATAACAGAAAGCAATTTCAGACATAAGCTACTGTTACGGAACGCGTTTTGTATTGAATAATTTATATCATTTATGTCATGATTAGATGCAGATACAGTCTCCAAATTTGATTTGCTTGGCTGTGTTAGACTGATATAGCAGATTTTAATTGTGTTATTTTGTAATGACAACAACTTGTTTTTCCTGAAATGGGAGATCTACCCATGTGCTAGGTGCACGGTAAGAAAAATAAATGGTTCTTATTCTAAAGACCTAAAACAAGCCTTTATGCGTACATCAAACCAAGCCATAACAGATATTGATTACTGGTTAGTACCAGACGAAAGAAAGTCAAAAAGTATGACAGTCTGGCATGTTCCTGTTGGGGGTTAATTGGCTATAGCAACAATAGGTAACCGTTAATTGTCTTTGATGTCATCGATTCCATATGTCTTATGTGGCTATTTTGGGGCTAAGTGGCTAAAAGTACAATAGAGGGGACAAAAAAATAGCCATACAACTGCAAAATTTTAGTACGTCCGTACAATTTTATTAACCGAACTGAATTGAAGTTACTTTTTGGTATGCACTAACCACGTCTGTTTTGCAATAAACATCAGCACAGGTCAATTTTATTACCCGAACTCAAATTACTTTTGGTATGCGCTAACCATTTCCAGTTCGAAATAACCATCGGCACAGGTAAATTCATACATGAAGACTTTTAAGCATTAATTTTTGTGTCGCCCATTCAGAGAGGAAGCGATACATATGGATCGCTTTGTCCGTCCGTCCGTCCGTCACAAAAACTCAACGTTTGCTGTTCCTTTGCAATTCCTTAAAATTTCTTCATCAAACTTTCAAATTGTATTGCTTATTACAAAAGTGTCGTGATGCTGCCATGTTTTGGAGGTCAAGGTCATATTAGACAGATTTATGGCCCTTTTTGTACTTGTCACGAAAACGTAATGGTGGCTATCACTTTGCAATTTCTAAAGATTTCTTCAAACTTTCAAATTGTATTGCTTATGACAAAAGCCGCTAAATGTTGTAGGCCAAGGTCATATTTAACACAGTTATGCCCTTTTTTGTTCTTAGATGTTGTCACGAAATTATTGGCTATTCGGGCGACTGAACACCAATCTAGCTATGACTTTACACACTCATGTGACACTTAACACACTACAATCTGAAACACAAGTTTGTGAGAATTACAAATCAATTTTCAATTCCTTGACATATGCCATTGTCTTGTTTCACATTTTTATGTCTTGGACTTTGGATTTGTCTAAAGGTCAAAGCGCAAGGTACACATTCGACTGTACAATATTGAAATAAAATTAAAAAACACTATACAGTAAACTCCGTTTATAACGAATTCTTTGGGACCATTTAAATGTGTTCCTTATATCCGGAGTTTGTTATATCCATATATCATTTTATAAAAAATAAAAAATAAAAAAATCTAGGGCAGAAAAAAATGTTCCTTATATCCGAAATTTCGCTATATCCGGAGTCGTTATTCACGGAGTTTACTGTAGTTGACAATACAGTTCTACAAAGTTGTCTACGACAATTTAAATTTACCATGGCTATGGTCGAAAACTGTGAATAAATCTTTAGACAGACAGCTTTACATTTATTCGCTTGCTATTTGATCTGATCGAACTTTACTGGTTGTTACATTTAAACATACCATTTGTAGTGTGGTAGAAACATGAAAACTGTGACGCAAAAGGAGCACAGCGGGCCTTAGAAAAGTGTCCTAACTTGATAAGCTTTTGCCAAGTCCCAATTCATTTTTCTCCCTCCTTCCAAGAGACAATTGTAACATGAGCAAACATGTTCTACATATTACAACTTTGTCTTAACGAATTTTTTATATGCTTAAAAAAGCAATGACTATAATTGATGATACATGTTCTAACACTCAAATTTCTAGTTAAAAAAGAAAACAGATGAGAACAATAACAGATGAGACAAGTCGAATGCTGATGCCTGGCATCAAGACGAGGCAAATTCAGTAAACATAAAAAAACTTGTGAAGTACAGTAAACTCCGTGTATAACGACTCCGGATTGAGCGAAATTCTGGATATAAGGAACAATTTTTTTCTGCCCGATATTTTTTTCTTTTTCTATTTATATAGATACATGGATACAACAAACTCCGGGTATAAGGAACACATTTAAATGGTCCCAAAGGATTCGTTATAAACGGAGCATACTGTAGTAAGTAAATGCATGAATAAACAAAGTATGCAACCATTCAGGCTACACTCAGCAATCGAGTGAATAAAATATAAGCTACACATTGAAGAGTGATGTTAACACATTCTTTATCTTACTTTCGTAGGCGATTTTCATTATCTACTACTTCACTTACATTCCCGTTTAACCGAAGCTGGTATACAATAAAAACTGTTTACTTATTTCTAAACGTGTGCAAAGAACTATTTATTTATTCACGTACAAAGCCGTCCTAAATATAGCGGGCCGCTATAATTTCCTGCAGCATTTGCGAACTGCCAAATGGCATTAACCGCGAACTGTGAGCTGGGAACTATTCGGCAGTTCCCAATTCTCTAATCGAATCGCAAACTAGTAACTGTATAGCATATTGCAATTCGCAATTCGAATCGCAACTTGCGAGCTGGTAACTAGTATATAGTTCGCAGTACGAGATTCGAATTGCGAACTGCGAACTATTCACAATTATCAATTCGAATCGCGAACTGCGAACTATAAACCAACTTTACAGATATCATACATGTAGGTGTTTCTTTCAGAAACAAAATGCATGGTTGTTACTGCTTAACGAAAACACACTCAAACAAACAAATATTTAAATATGGAATTAACAATAAGTGAATCCTTCATTGAAAACGTATGTGTCCAAAAGGTACTAAGTATTTTAATGGACACGAAATGTTCAAATATCCAAAACATGTGCTGAGATAAATATTAAAATTACACGAAATCTTATAACTATGTCGTCGTTTGGGGAAAGGGAAATGGTTGTGCAAATAAATTGAATAAACTGCAATTGAGGGCTTTAGAGCATGATATAGATGGGCCGACTTTTACCACTGATGCAACAATATCTTGCTGTTAAAAGTGATTGTCTGTTTCAGATAGGTATGCTTATCATACGACTGTGACAGTATAGAAGGCTATACATTATCTTGCTCACTCTATACATATATATTTATATATAATTTAAGAGAATTTCCCAGGTACAACACCTATAGCTTTCGCTCTGTAACTAACTATAATCTAGTGATACCAAAATTACGTACAAATTACCAGTGTACCGAACAAAATTACCGGTGTACCTAACAACTCCAGTGTACACATTTGGAAATATACACCTATCAATATTACTGATCTTGTTTTAAAAGAAATATTGACACTTTTTACTGATTCAATACAAACCAGATTCCTGATACAAACTTAGGACGGAATGAACGAATTTTAGTATGGTATATATGTCTTACATTATGAGTATTTGTAGAAGTTTATGTGTTTCTCATTTCATCAAGCATGTTCATATATTTATATCGTAGAACAGTGTACAGTGTATATGAGTGAGTGCATCATTAGTTTATTGTATCATTTTGTTAATGCTTTGTTAGTATTATTTCTTAAGAAGGCCACATTGGAGTATTAGATATATGTATGCTTATGTGTGTCTAAACGTCCACCCCTCTTAAAATAAAGTTTTTATTATTGATATAATTTTTATTATTATTATTATTATTATTATTATTATTATTATTATTGTTACTATTATAATAGTTAATATTATTACTTCCAGAATATCATAACTAATGTTTCTGACACAAACGTAGACCCGACTGTTGTTTACAAAAGAAGACTTTACATCACATTACAAAGCTGCGAATGGAAAAAAGTGTTGGTAAAATGTTACCGCTATTCAACATTCTGTAGCTCTCTGATCAACTATGTTATCATAATTATCATTAACCTACTCCTTAAAAATTCTGGGAAACATAGAAAACTTAAGACAACTTTGTAGGACTAAAGAGTTCATTACATATGAAATTATTTAACTGGCCAACGTAGCATTTAAAGGGGCACTCCCTATATTTAGCAGATTATATTCTCCAAGCATAGATACTTTTTTTCAATGATAAAATGGTAAATGAATAAATAAATTGATTAATTAATTAAAGAACAACATACATATAACACTGACTCATTTGAAGGTAAATAATCAACATAGACACCTTCTATAACAATATTAAATCGCAACCAAATCATTTATTGTACAACAACAATTTTACATAAATATTGAATATTTTATGGTAAGTACTACAACGTATTTAAAAACTTATTTTACCAATGACAAAAATGTATAGCTTAAACTTTTAGGGTCGTCATAATACTTGCACATATTATGTTATTTTGTAAATTGATCAAATGTAAATGTCAAACTGACTTGTCTACCCGGAAATGAACTGACAGCGCGGCACGAATGTAAACTCGTATATAAACCCCAGCGTTCCCAGTCATCTTCACAGCCTCTCAATTCGTTGTCGTGAAAAAATAATTAAATCAAAGGTAAGAACTATTTATTTTATAGTATACTTGATAAATATAGATAACTGCAACCTCAAGCAGATTTCAAATTTAAAAAAAAAATCCCAAAAAAAATCGAGTTCGACAGTAAAATACTTATATTGAATTATTTAAATAATATTTCTTTAAACTTATGTATAATAATTGAGTTATTTATCTGATTTTTCTTTCACTTTGTCATAAATTCATTTATTTATTTTTGTTCAGATGAAGACCGCCACTATTGCCGTTCTTGCCGTTATGATGTGCATGGGAGTCACACTGGCTGCCTACGGAAGCTCATACGGAAGCTCATACAGCTACGTGCCAGCATACACAGGTGGCTACGGCGGAAGTGCTGGCATGGACAACAGTTTCCGTAAGTGTTAACCTTTGAAATAGACATGAAAAGTCGCTGGGTTTATCATTTTGCTACGAATTTTTTTTAACTTCTCGATTTTTCAAAATATATTTTATTCCCTCTTATTTCTCAAAATTTAACGTTGTAATAAATTTTAGATAAATGCCACATAGACGTTATCTTTCCGCTGGTTTTCAGCTGGTACCTTATTTCAGCATTTACTCAACAATTTTTTTCACGGTGCTCAAATTCAATTTTTATCGTTATTTATACTAAACGATTTTGGTTTCTCTCGCAAAAACATAACATTTTCTATGGGCTTTAAAGACAACATAACAACAACAGATGGCTGTTATATATACTTACTTTCTTCCTTATTACCGCTCGATGTCCGAATCATTTAATCGTTTCTTTTATTTTAATTTTAATGCTTTTATCAAGCACGAAAGTGTGTAGCACCAAATAAAATCCCCACTAGTGTTTAAGTATTAAAACATATGCATTTTCTTACTTACATTAACTCTTGCGAAGTCGTTTTCAACATTTTATCAGATGAGTTAATTGTTGCACCTTACAATTTTAACGGTACGTTTCAGGTAACTTTAAAACAATTTATTACATTGTTTATAACAATTTAATACGGTATGGTTTGCAATGCTTTTTCAGTGTACATGATTGGATTCCTGTTCCTCATCCTCATCCTCTTCAACGGAAACTTGTTCAACACCACCTCCACCGCTACGACCACACCCATCACAATCATCCAGGGTTAAACGTTCATTTAATCACGCTGGGATAGGCAAAGAAATACAAGGTGAGCAAAGTTACTCTACTTACTGTCTAAAGTTGTCTTCTTTATTTAAGACAGTATTCTTTTATATAGATGCAAATGTTGATTTAACGACTGAAGAGATAACAGTGAAGACCACGATAAGACTTCATTGTTGTGCGGGATGATAATACTTTTCATATGCACTGTTTTTGCTAAATCTTCTTTTGCTAAGAAGTAAGTTTTCTTGTCACCAACTTTTTAAACATCACAATATTTTGACTTCAGTATCCACGCGTGTTTTAACATCTGCGATGTTTCTATGGCTTAACAAAAATATGAAAACATGTTTTACGAGTAACAAACGGTTTTGAACTGCCATTATGGCTTTTTATTTCTTTGTTAAATTTGAATAACTTTACTTTGCTATTGCATGTATAAACAGTTTGTTTTGTTTGTTAAATTGTGCTGCTCACTTTATAACAATCTTTTCTCTATCATTTCAGGTTACACACAAGCTGATACTTTATCAAAAAAACCTTGCTCACTCGGTGATGACATTAATTTATTGTTGAAGTCGTTATTGTTGAATAAAAAATCATTTGTAAACATGTGAATTTTGTTTTTCTTTAATAAGCAGCAAGTGACTGATAAACAGTATAACAAGTCGTCATTGATTGTTCGAAAACTTCTATATAAAACGATACACAGTAGTTACTCGGCAAGATAGTTTGTTTTTGGGCACATTGATGAGCCGCTGTGGTAAAAATAGATTGTGAATTTTGGTACAACAGTTTTCGAACATATTTACACTTACATGCAACAAAGCCATTCAATAGCAAAATGATCCTGTCCCATACTTGGTTTCATTCTGAATAGCGAGTTGTACTTGGTTTAACTTGACAGCAGAGAAACAAGCATAAAGAGTTTTTGATCAGGAACTACACACCGTGAACAGTTTCTGACCAGCTGTTAGCCAGCCGTCGGTAAAATACGATTGGGAATTGTGGTACGAACAGTTTTCGAACATATTTACACTTACATATAATTGCCATTCAATAGCAAAAAGATTCTGGTCCCATACTTCACAACCGTTTGCAGTTTCTGAATCAGTGAGCTGAATTTGGCATGAACTGTGTCTGCAGGGACTACACGTATTAAGAGTATCTGATCAGGAACTACACCAGCCACAAACTGAAATTTCTTAGGTTCCTAACCTGAACAGTTTCTGACCGCATTTTACCAGCCGTTTTGACAGTTTATAGTCTAGGACGACCGTAGGATTGGTCATGATGAAATTTGCCAAGAAACTACACCGTCTTACAGTATCAAGGCAGGAACTTCACCGTTACAGTTTCTGATCATGAACTAAACTAGCTGAACTGTGTTGTCGGACTAAAAATTTATCGTTGAGTCATGTCAACCTGCTTTTGGGGACGGTACACAGACACAACAGGCATGTAATAGTAGTATCACGTAATGAAACTAGTTCGGGATGATGTTGTTGTTTTGATTGAAGCACTATATAGAACCTGGCATTTATGCTGTTAGATTGCTCTACGTAGTAGTGAACTTGTGTTTGCCCGTTTTGGTATCAATGGCTTTGTTTTGTTCATTTCCTTTTTGACAAGAATTTTCTTTGGAAAAAGACTCGTTACGCATCTTCGATAGCGGATTCTCGAGTACAATTGTTTTCCAAAAGCAATCTGAATTTACAATTGTTTTTGATCAATGTTTATTTACGACTTAGCATTGACACTCGCAGCAGAAGTGAAAAAATATGACCAGTCATAAAGGATGACAAAGTTGTAAATGATTACTGTCAAGTTCTGTGAATAAGCAATTCAAGATTAAAGCGAAATAAGTGAAATTAAGGTACTCTGACTTAACTTGAATATACAGAGTTGTATGAAACAACTATGTTCTGCTACACCAAAAGTGCATAAATGCGAAACTATATAAAGCTTATATAATTAGTTGCATATTACAGACTTGCAGTTCGTAAACATTGTCAGTTTTGCTACATACTAGGATTTATTTGCAGTTCACGTATTTAATAGTATCAGTCCTGTATTTGTTAGACAAGCGTAGAAAATAACAGAAAGGAATTTCAGACAAAAGCTACTGTTTCGGAACGCATTTTGTTATGAATAATTTATATCATTTATGTCATGATTAGATGCAGATACAGTCCCCAAATTTGATTTGCTTGGCTGCGTTAAACTGATATAGCAGATTTTAAGTTTGCTTTTAGAAGTGGGTGTTTTTAACGATAACAACCTGGTTTTCCTGAAATGGGAGATCTACGCATGTGCTAGGTGCAAGGTAAGAAAAATAAATATGTAGTTCTTATTCTATAGACCTAAAACAAGCCTTTATGTGTACATCAAACCAAGCCATAACAGATATTGGTTACTGGTTAGTACCAGACGAAACAATGTCCAAAAGTATGAAATTATGACATGTTCCTGTCGGGTGTTAAGTGGCTATAGCAACAATAGATAACAGTTAATTTTCAGTGATTTCATCCATTATATATGTCCTATGTGGCTATTTTGGGGCTTATGTGGCTAAAAGTACAATGGAGGGGACAAAAGAATTGCCACAAAACTGCACATTTTTAGTACGGCCGTACAATTTTATTTACCGAACTGAATTTAAGTCACTTTAGGTATGCACTAACCACTTCTGGTTTGCAATAAACATCAGAGAAGGTCAATTTTTCATTACCCGAACTGAAATTACTTTTAGTATGCACTAACCATTTCCAGTTCGAAATAAACATCGATACAGGTAAATTCATACATGAAGACTTTTAAGAATTAACTTTTGGTGTCGCCCTTTCAGAGAAAAAGCGCTACATAGGGATCGCTTTGTCCGTCCGTCAGACAGTCTGTTTGTCCGTACATGCCCAGTAGACATTAGGGGTTTAGGGTTTGAGCATAACTTAGCACTGTGAGGTTGTTTCAGTTCATTCCGTTATTACGGGGTTAAAAATGGTACATTGGGGTTAAATAATTATATTGTGAGGTTAAAAAAGACCAAAGAAAGATCAAAGGGATAATCTCACAAAGTCCGTTTGGTGAGTACGTCCGTCTGTCCGTCACAAAAACTCAACGTTGGCCGTTCCTTTGCAATTTCTTCATCAAACTTTCAAATTGTATTGCTTCTCACAAAAAAATTTTGTAGGCCAAGGTCATATTTGAGTTATGCCCTTTTTTGTTCCTAGATTTTGTCACGAAATTATTGGTTATGCTGACAAAGTGTAAGAGGGCGACACAAGTGTTCTACTGAACACCCATCTAGTTATGACTTAACACACTCATTTAGTGTTTGTGAACTATATGATTTTTCTCCTTCCGAGAGACAGCTTCATTCTTGATTGTAACACGAACAAAAATGTTCCACAAATTACAACTTTAATCTTAACGAATTTTTATATTCTTAAAAGCAATGACTATTATTGACGATACCAACACTCAAATTTCTTGTTAATTGCTACATATGAGACACTTCAAATGCTGATTCCTGGCATCAAGACGAAGCAAATTCAGTAAACATAAAAACTTGTGAAGTAGTTAGTATATGCATGTATAGACAAAGTATGCAACCATTCACTTGTGAAGTAGTTAGTATATGCATGTATAGACAAAGTATGCAACCATTCACTTGTGAAGTAGTTAGTATATGCATGTATAGGCAAAGTATGCAACCATTCACTTGTGAAGTAGTTAGTATATGCATGTATAGGCAACCATTCACGCTACACTCAGCAATCGAGTGAATAAAGTATAAGCTACACATTGAAGAGTGATGTTAGAACATTCTTTATCTTACTTTCGTAGCCGATTTTCATTATCTACTACTTCACTTACATTCCCGTTGACCGAAGCTGGTGTACAATAAAAACTGTTCACTACTTTCTAAACGTGTGCGAAGAACTATTCACTACTTCACGTACAAAGCCGCTATAATTTCTTGCAGCAGTATTAAGCTCGCTTTTGCCAAGAAGACCGCCAATGAAACGACGGGTTGAATGAGTTAAAAAAATTGCTCTGTAAGGCGCTAATTAATAATTGGATCCCGGTTATACAGCATAAAAAGGGTCAATAAAATACGTTTCGTTTTCAGTCTTCATGAATGGTTTTATAATTCTATCACGTAAATAGCTCATTCCTATCAGTATCATGTTGTTACCTCCGAACTAATCTTAATTATGAGTGCATAGTTATTATACTTTCTCGACCAGTGAATAACGGTCAACATTTTCATTAAATTATTTGATAAGAAAACAAGGATTAAGTGTATACATGTCACGATATGGACTGAATCAAAATTGGGAAGTTCAAGTGGCCAGTAAGCACAGTCGGCCAAGTATTCGCACTGTAAGCGAAGGTTCCTGGGTTCGGGCTGCCGTCCCTTATCCTGTGACATTTGACAACCTCTTACTGCATAAAGATGAACATTGACAGCAATTTTACCACGAAATCTAGTTACCAATATCTTTCATATACAGGCTCAAAATCGGCCCCAAGTAGATGAGACTGTTTTCCTTAAAGAGACCTGCAAAACTATTTAAGTTAAATTTAAGTTATGATCCTATAAAAAGAGTAAAAAGTAAGTTAATCCATTGGTGAGATGGTGTTTCATCGTCTACGTACTTTCAAACTTTTAAGGAATCTCTGTCACTGTCTTATGGGGCAATAGGGTGCTCCAATTCTCTCGAAACCCGCATCAAAAAATAACATTGTGTATGATAGGAAAACATCACAAGTAAAAGTAACAAGGGAGGTCTGTGTTTAGTACTATATTGTATTTCTTTGCTTACCCCGGACGGATTGATATCAAACCAAATTCAGCAAATTTTATTTCTGTACATAACATACATGGTTATCCGGAAAGTTGGTTTGCAGTTCGCAGTTCGCGATTCAAATCGCGTATTGCCAACTGAGAAATCAGTTTGCAGTTCGCCATTTGAATAGCGAAGTGCGAACTGTAGACTTGTTGCATGTTGAACTGACTAGTCTGTAGTTCGCAGTTCGCAATTCGAATCGCGAACAGCAGATTAGTTGCCAGTTCGCAATTCGCCATTTGAATTGCGAATTGTGAACTGCCGACTAGTTCCGTGTTCTCAATTCGCGGTTAAAATAAAAACTAGTTGCCAGTTCACAGTTCGCGACTCGAATTGCGAATTGCAAACGTCAAACAAGTTCCCTGTTCTCGGTTCGTGATTCGACTGGTTCCAAAACTTGTAGTTCGAATTCCTGAGTGCAAACCAGTCATCAGAGCAACATTTCGCGATTAGAATTTCGAACTGCAGACTGGTTGCCAGTTCGCAGTTCGCGATTCGAATTGCAAACTGTTAACTACAAACTAGTTGCCAGTTCGCGATTCGAATTGCGGATTGACATATGCTATACAGTTACTAGTTGGCGATTCGATTAGAGAATTAGGAACTGCCGTATAGTTCCCAGGTCACAGTTCGCGGTTAAAATGATAACTAAAGTTAATTGCCAGTTCGCAGTTCGCGAATTCCCAGTTCGCAGTTAAAAGGAAGACTAGTTTACTACATGTATTAGGATAGCGATTTTTGCGATTAAGCGAATTGAGAACTGCAAACTGTTGCCTCGAACTACAGACTAGTTGCCTGCAAACTGCAAACTAGTTTCCAGTTCGCAGTTCGCGATTCGAAATGCGAATTGCAAAATGCAAACCGTCCTAGTTTGCGATTCGTTTAGCGAATAAGTTGTTGCCAGTTCGCAGTTCGCGATTTCCCAGTTCTCATGACGCTGTTCGAATTGCGAACTGCATACGGATTTCTATAATGAGAAATAACAAATGAATTACAGTAATGAGCAAAAGTATTGAAATATCAGAGATAAGTTACCGATTAAGAAGATTCTGTCTATACTTGATACGAGGGGCAAGAGTATATGCGTGTCTAATATCAGAAAGAATGTAATTCTATACATATCAATATTGACACTTTTTACTGATACAATACAAACCAGAAATATTCCTGATACAAACTTAGGACGGAATGAACGAATTTTTAGTATGGTATGTCTTAAATTATGAGTATTTGTAGAAGTTTATGCGTTTCTCATTCAGCAATCATTTCACCTAGTAACATGTTCATATATTTATATCGTAGAACAGTGTACAGTGTATATGAGTGAGTGCATCATTATTTTATTGTATCATTTTGTTAAAGGTCCTTTACTAACACCAAATCGAATTTTCTTTAAATCTGGAATTGTAAGAGGGAAAAATAGTTTGAAACTGGCTTCTAAAACTTTACAATAGCCGTGGAGTATTTCCCTGTTTGAAGTACTGCTGCAGAAAAACGAGTAAATGTTTGTGTATTTCCTTAGATTGACCTGGGTGGTCTTTTTGTCCTACTTTCGCTTTATTGAATGTTGTAAACAGTCAGACATATACTTTGCACATCACTGGAAGTAAAGTTCTTCAATTGTAATTCAAAATAGGCATGCTTATTTATGTACAACCTATTTACAGCCTCTCTCTGGGAGATTTCTGTAAAACTACAAAGACATTTGAAAACGGGAAAACCTACTTTCGTTTTTAAAAAGGCAAAATATTATTTATTAATTATTTTGTTAAACTCAAATTTTCAACAAAATATGGTCACATTAAATGCAGTATGTCATATGTTTCCTTCTGAGAAGACACCCGTAACAATTCTAGATTTAAAAGAAGATTCGATTTGGTGTAAGTAATGGAGTATGAAGTATTGTCTTAAGATTGCTAGTTCATTGAAGTATTAGATATAGTAGGCTTATGTTGTCTAATTATAATAACCCTATTAAAATAAAGAGCTTAGTATGTTGAATAACTTTTTATCAGTATTATTTTTCATTGCCAGCTTATAATTATTGTTATGGTTAAATCTACTTCATACCTAAACGTAGACCGTCAGTTGTTTACAATTAGGTATGATTTTACATCACCATATCAAAAAGCAGAATAATAAAAATAATAATAGTAAAAAAGTTATATCAACAAACCGAATCTCTATTTTAATAGGGGTACATATGTTAGTATACATAAGCATACATATACTCTAATACTTCAATGGGAAATTAGGAAGACTTAAGACAACTTTGTAGGACTAAAGAGTTCATTACATATGAAATTATTTAACTGGCCAACGTAGCATTAAAGGAGCACTCCCTATATTTAGCAGATTATATTCTTCAAGCATAGATAATGTTTTCAATGATAAAATGGTTAATAAATAAGTAATTAATTAATTAAAGAACAACAACATAGAAAACTGTCTCATTTGAACGTAAATAATCATCATAGACGCCCTCTGTAACAATATTAAATCGCAACCTATTCATGTGCAATAACAAATTTACATGAATATTGAATGTTTTATGGTAGGTACTGCAACGTTTTTAAAAACTCTTATTTTACCAATTACTGAAATGTAAAGCTTGAACTTTTAGGGTCGTCATAATATTTGCACATATTACATTATTTTTGCTTTTAGACACCCGTCTGTAAGTTGATCAAATGTGAAATGTCAAAGTGACTTGTCTACCCGGAAATGAAATGACAGCGATAGCACGGAAGTAATTTCGTATATAAACCCAAGCGTCCCCAGTAAACTTCACAACCTCTCAATTTGTTGTCGTGAAACAAGAATCATATCAAAGGTAAGAATTTTTTTTTCATAGTATATTTAATATTTACAAACGACTGCAACCTCATGCAGATAGCATAAAAATCGAGTTCGACAGTAAAATACTTATATTAAAATGTTTCTTTTAATGATTAGTTTTAACGAATGTATAAATAAAATAGAGTTATTTAAATGATATTTCTTTCACTTTGTCTTTAATGAATTTATTTATTTTTGTTCAGATGAAGACCGCCACTATTGCCGTTCTCGCCGTTATGATGTGCATGGGAGTCACACTGGCTGCCTACGGAAGCTCATACGGAAGCTCATACAGCTACGTGCCAGCATACACAGGTGGCTACGGCGGAAGTGCTGGCATGGACAACAGTTTCCGTAAGTGTTAACCTTTGAAATAGACGTGGCTGAGTTTATCATTTTGCTCTGAAATTGTTTTAGATGTTTAACAAAAAAAATACGCAACTTTAGCCTATTGATTGTCAATTTTCAAAAGGTTTTTTTTTTCTGAGTAGCAAACGTTGTCATAAATTTAAGATAATGCCATGTACGCATCTGGTTTTCAACTGGTTCTCAGCTATTATCATAGTTCATCATTTACTTTACAACTTTTATCTATTTTAATTGTTCTCAAGTTCAAATTTTATAGCTAAATCTTATTAAATGGCATGGAAATTTTAAAGTAATTTCTGTCGCAAAAATTTTAACATCTCCGTCGGCTAATAAGAATACGCAATGTCAATAAATTGTTGTATAAAAATGGCAAAACATATGGTCGTACATGTATACAAATGTTAACAGAGTAAAATCTATGATAATTTTAAAAACATCAATCAATTTCGTGTCTTAGCCGGATGACTTTCAGTTTTCAGATTTTTCTGTTCAACTGTTTCTCATAGCAACGTACATTTGTGAGAATACTGCAAAGTACATTAGCAGTGTTAAACACATTCTTGAATTGTATCTAGCGCGGAGAATTTTTAAATGTTTGTACATAGTAACAGTGCCATATAAAAACGAATGTTTCTCTAAAATAAGTTCAGGGAGTAGATTTAAGAAAATGTTTAATTTGAGAAATAATTACTTAAATGAATATTTCTTCTTATAAAGAATTCTAGTGGAAAGAATTTTCTACTTTTTTGTATAAAATTACCTTAAAGTTTTTGCTATCAACATTAACATGGCTTAACTTATCACGACGGCAAATTAAAAAGTGTCGAATTGTTTTATTTACAGTATTACCTCCCTTTATTACATGTGTTAAATGTCATATATATTTATTGTTTTTAAAACCTGTCTCATTCTAAAGAAATTAATTCTTTCAAAATAAAAGCACTTGACTGAAGACTGAGTTATTCTTTTGACTGTAAACAAATGACTATATCAGAATTTAGGAGAATTATCTGAAGATGCCCAGTAAGAATGTGCAGTAGCAAACCCCAGATACGCCTCTAATTAAGGGTTAACGGTACACTCAAACTAAGTCATAAGCATTTAGTAAATACCTCAAATTTCTTCTTATTTTACCGCTCGATGGCCGAATCGTTTAAAAAAATTCTCTACTTCCTAATCTAATATGTTTATAAAACATACAAGTGTAACACCAACTAAAATGCCTACTTATTTTTAGTATCAAATGCATGTTGTAGTGTCAATTCATTTTTACGTAACATTAATATCGTCGGCTTCGCTCTGGTTTTACTTATTTTCAATTATTTATCAGTTGAGTAAATGATTGCCTATTGCAAGGTATGAATTGGGTAGTTTTAATACAATTTAATACGGTACGGTTTACATTGTTAATTACAATTTAATACGGTATGGTTTGCAATGATTATTTCAGTGTACATGATTGGATTCCTGTTCCTCATCCTCATCCTCTTCAACGGCAACTTGTTCAACACCACCTCCAGCGCTACGACCACACCCATCACAATCATCCAGGGTTAAACGTTCATTTAATCACGCTGGGATAGGCAAACAAATACAAGGTGAGCTAAGTTACACCATTCAATGTCTAAAGTGGTCTTATCCACTGTTCTTTATTTAAGACAGTATTCTTTTATAAAGATGCAAGTGTTGATTTACCAACTGAAGAGAAACCAGTGAAGACAACGATCATACTTCATTGTTGTGCGGGATGATGATACTTTACACATGCACTGATTTTGCTCAATCTTCTTTTGCGCAGCAGTAATAAACTGTCTTATGACCAGCTTTTTGAACATCACAATATTTTGTGTGTTTTACCTTCTGCATCGTTTCTCTGGCTTACAGAAATATGAATATGTTTCAAAAGTACTAACGGTTTTGAACTGCCATCATGGCAATTCATGTCTTTGTTAAATTCAAATAAGTTTACTTTTTTTACGATACAGTTTGTGTTGTTTGTTAATTTGTGCTGCTCACTCTATAACAATCTCCTCTCTATCATTTCAGGTTACACACAAGCTGACACTTTCTCCAAGAAACCTTGCCGACTCAGTGATGACAGTTATCTATTGTTAAAGTCGTTATTGTTGAATAAAAAATCATTTGTAAACATATGAATTTTGTTTCTCTTTAATAAACAGCAAGTGACTGATAAACAGTATAACATGTCGTCGTTGATTGTTCGAAAACTTCTATAAAAAGTCACTGCCAAACAAGCTCGGACTGCTCGTCAGCTAGTCTTGTTCGTGCATATAATTATCGGCGAGCAGTTCTGTTGATTTTGACTTTCTATATACAGTAAGCTCCGTTTATAACGAACTTGTAGGGGCCACTTTAATTTGTTCCTTATATCCGGATTTTCGGTATATCCGGAGTCGTTATATACGGAGTTTATTATATTAGTTTTCATATACATTTACATTCATCAGATCAAGATCATTCGTCCACTCACCTGTTTTATTTGGGGTTTTTTATTGACAAACATGCTACATGTATCTGAAAAGTATGAGAATCCCGTCATGTGTTTTCACCACCGCCTTTGGCTTTATTCTGAATAATACAAAATATAACACGAAGCCGTACTACATTGACATTGTTACAAGAGAAGCAATCATAAACAGTTTCTGCTCAGAAACTACACACGCCGCAAAGGCTGAAGTATGTAGGTGTCTGCCCCAAGGAGCGTTTACTGTATTGAGTGATTTAACTAAACACTCAAAGCAACAACTAATCCTGTACACCGTACATTATCGTAATCAAACTGAACAGAAGAATTGTTTATTGTATATGAAATTGTTTAACTGTAAGCAGGTAAATAGCCTACGTAGAATTAAACTGATCTAGTGTTTAATGGTCTTCTTTACCCTATTGAAGCTAAGCTATGCTTTCCTTTGTAACCAGAGCAGGTCCTGATCAGACCGGACAGATGCATTTCTACGCAGCACATCTGCACGGTTTGCTACTCTTTCAATAAAGTTTCAGTTATTACCCTGGTACTGTCCAAAGTGAACGATGACACTGTCAGTTTTCGAAATTTGTCAGCTTGTGATGCTCAACTGATTCCGGTGGTATATCTTAGTTTTCTGCATAAAGCACAGGACAAAAATCTCTTTACTTTTCAATACTTTAGCTTTTCATTTGACAGTCAACAAACATTCAACCAAGCTTCACATTCAACAGAATAGGGAAGACACCCCGACTTTATTATGTTACTATAGAAATACAACATTCTGACGCTTCGTCACATACAACATTACAAAATGTTTAATATTTCATCTATAGGTAATTGTCTGGTGAAACATATGGAGAGGAAAATCTCTGATGTGCCTCTTTTTTGTAACGTTCTCCTTTAACAATTTTTAGCTTAACGGTATAATATAAGTATGATAACAACTTGCGTTTAGATTTCATAATTACTCTGTTGCAATCATTTATCTATCATAAAAACTTGTGATGTCCTTATAGAAAATTGCATGAAAATGATCTGAGTTTTACAGGGATCTCATTGGCTGTGCCAAAGTGGGCTACAAAAAAACTAAATTGCCTCTTGAAAGTGTTAGGCCAAAAGGATACGCAGATACAAATACATTTTATGTCGGTAGCTGATTAACGGCAGCGTTTTTTTTATAAATTGTTGTCAGTGCTCAGCAACATTATACGACATTCATATGATCATGTACCTAGGTCTTACACCACTTTATGGTGATTACAACGCATATAAGCATACGTAGTGTATCAAAATACTGTAAAGAAATGTTACTAATTTGATGCAGTTAACTGATAAGGACAGCGCTTGCAGTGATCAACAACGGCATATATACAGACTGTCCTTCAGTTAACGGCGAAAACAATGTCACGTGACTTCTTTATCGGGAATGTACGTAAATTCTATTTTTTTAAAGAAATTTAAACTTTAGAATTAATATAAATGTAATCGTTCGTGTGTAAGAAGGTTTTCTATGAAAAAACATATCTTAAATTTGAAAATCAAGCTACAGACGCTTATAATTATCAATCTTCGTATGTTCCGTTATGATTATCCTTCCGTAATCAGCGTTAGTTGACATGTACAGCGCAGTAATTTCTAAAACCGGAGTCCTTGAAAAAAACTGTGTAATTGAGCCTGCTAGCTATGAACTATTATGCAATCGCCGCGTCGAAGCTGTCTGCACTGATTTGTTGTCGTTGTAATATCGCATGCTAAGTTCACAGCAGTTTGATCTGGTCTATCTTGCACTACTTTTCCATAGAGCAATTTTACAATTGTTACAACCACATATTACAGTTAAATTATATACGGTGTTTGAAATATAGAATGTTAACACTCATACAATAAAAAACGCAAGGCGTGTACTTGAATGAGTATGTACTCACATACTTACTTTGGTCAACATCCAAGATGCTAAAAAAGTTCCCTTTAATGAAACGCTTTAAACCACGAGAATGTCTTGTTTCTGATCTGTGTTTATTGCGTTGACTGTAAGCGTCACGTGGTGTCTGGTTTCCAAATCAACGGGGCTAAATCCCCTGCATTTCAAACATCGCGGCGCACACAAATTAATGAATAAAATTGCATGTTTTAAAATGTGAATGCACTCTTATGTGTAATGTTTACATACATAACAGAAGTATCATACAAATTTCATGCACAGGGCGTATCTGCATATAGTTATTGTTCCTTCCATGGAAGGGACACTTAAAATTGTACAGACACACTTGACTGAACAATGCAGCACGTAAGCCGTTTTTGGGGTTGTTATAAATTAAACGTGTGATATTGAAAATTGGAACAACTAACAACCAATAGCCGTTCTTTTCCGTACGCGCTACATGTTTACGTTACTTGGTTTTCCTTTATGTGGTAAACTTCATTGGGTAAGCTATAGTGCTCGCTATTTGACTTCTAAGGCAAACCGATTGTACAGGTTGACATTTATAGCGCCGCCTTCTACAAAATGGTGGACATTTATAAAATATCAGATCGTGAAATGGGTCACACTGAAACGCCAAATTCATTAGGCTAGGTAAGCTATTGCACACATATACAAAATAAGCTAGATCTTTTGCACGTTGGACTTGCAGAAATCGCCCGACAATGCGTTTGCTTTTGCATTATGAGTTTGACAAATAGCTGAAAGAATGTTAATTTACATATCGTTTGCATAGCGTAGAAATACCTAATATGTTGCTGGAAGTATTGGCGCGAACTTAACATGGACCATATAAAAGCAGATCTAGCGTGGCGTACGTAGTAACAGGTGCGTGGGTATTAAATATGTAGATACTAAGCCTGAATTGCTGACTGTCGAGTTTGTACTTCAATAAAATATATAGAAAGATGTGCCCTAGAAGGAACTTTTGGAATGCTATAACTTGTGTACTACATGTAAAACAAAATTAAATGCGATTGACGAACCTTAGTATACCTAGTTATTTGATTGAAATCATAAAACTGCTGACATTTACTGCATATGGCAGCTTACTGCTAAACTTAAGGGGAAAGAGCTGTGGAATCGCCTTGGTGCTGTGGTAGCGCGTTCTCATGATTGAGGGGCACCGGGTTGATGAATCAAGACACAGATATTTCTACTTTCACTCTCTTTTTCTCCCGAGGTTGATTCCGTTTGGAGGGTGTTTCGTGAGCGATATATATAAGAACTTGTTTCGTAAATAAATGAGAATAAATTAAGAAAGAACCATACCATAACTTACTGGCAGCAAGGAGTAAGGACACCTTAGGAAAAGAAAACAAAACGACACCGTGAAATCAGTTAATTTTTCAAGTAACGTATGTGATGACGACTTTTATAAATACGATAATTAACATACATTAATTAATCAAATTTTCATTCATGTGACCTGCTGTGTTCTCATTATATTAGTCATGCACACAATATTATTCCGACTGTCATGCACATTTACCTACTTTAGTTTCTCATTCTTTGTTAAGGTCAAAACAAATAACACAAGCCGTTCTTAAACTTATCTATCCATGTTTTGCATCTACTCCATATCATATTATATGAAAGGCACACAACCTATTATGGAAAAGATTGCCACTCAAATATGCATTAACTATTTTTCCATACTATCTAACTTAAACTATTTCAGCATCTTATCAGAGCTATAACATTGTTTTTTTCTTGGTTTCAATAAAATATACAATATAGTGCAACTGTATATTTGAGTACAAAATATTTGACTGAGATATGTTTTAATTGTTTCCGTTGGATTTAGACCAGTTATTGATGTGGTCCCAAGTTGCAGTAAACTCCAACGCCGATATTTCACCATCCTCTACAACACAAAAATCATTTTAAAAATCACTTCGAAATGTTCAAAATAAAGGGAATTCGACTTAACAGTCTAGATTAAACATGTGAATGAGTTTGAGATAAACAAGGGTTGACTTATCAGAATTTGATAGAACGTGAGTCAAATTGTATTATTGACATGAGTATTTCTAGTATTTTAAATTTTTAAATGCTTTTCAAAACTTATGTGAATTTTAAATGAGGCTTTTTAATTCTGGGCGGTTTAGTTTAGTATAAAGTATTTGTTATTTAGCAAAATGTTCTTGCAACACTTTCGGTGAATTTCTGTGATGATTTTAGTTTGAAATACTAGTATATAACAGATATATGTCTGTGTATACATACCAAGCGTTAGTTCAGATGTCTTTCGTGCATAATTTGTTTGGGACTGGCTTCCTAATGAAAATTATATAAAGCAACGTTAAAAAAGGTGTTTTACGTACCATCATTGTCGAAGAAGTCGAATGCCTTATTTCCTTCTTCAAGGCATAATTTCCCGTCGTTATTTTCGTCGCCGGCAATGAAGAAAGGCATGTAAGCGTCTGAGTTGAAGAAAGTCCACTCTGTAGAGAATTCGTCGGGGGTTAAACAATCATCAGCTACAAACATCCGATTCAAGTTACGTTAGATACATCAGTTGTCCTTCTAAATAATCGATAAATTTTGTACGTATTCGGTACTTTTCGCGTAACAAAAGCGAGCGCATAATTCTCTCAGAAAAATATAGATGAAGTGAATCTTTCGCGGTTGTTTTTAAATTAGTCAAGTCGGGAAGTCAAGAAAATAGCAAAAATATCACCTGCTTTGTAGTATTCTAATCAAGGTGCAAGTAATAAATTGGCAATATAGCTTGTGGACTTGCATCTACTAAGAGATCCAACTAAAGTAATTTTAGTTCGTTTATACTTCGATTTCTATGTGTCGCAAAATAGGAAAACAATAGCTATCACTATAAGATAATATATGCCCTCGAATGGCAGTTGTGATTGAAAAAAGCAGCATTTTTTTCAATGCATCAAAAACAACCATGAGTATCTTCTAAAATTAACGGAAACTAGAGAAAGGAAAGGTGCTTTAAAGATAACAACCCTAGAGACATGTATTTTAGTGCATTGTACTTCCCCTAAGCGTCTTAGTTTATACTAATTAATTTTAGCTTTATTGTGAAGAAAGCTCGTAGCTTATCACGTCACTTTCGAGTCCGCTTCCTGTAAATACCAGTACTGGTGTCAAATGAGGAAGAACGGTCGTGACCCAAGTGTGGCTCGAACCCGCAACCTCCGGGATGAGCGGCCGAAACATTATCCTCTACACCACCACCCACCACTCAGCGTCTTCTAATCATATATTAAATATCAATTGATTCCCTTCAATACTGTTTTAGCCATGCTCTGCACAAGAAAATGTATGAAGGAGCAATAGCCAAAATTTTAAAAAGCCAGAGTTATATTTATTGTGCATTGTACTTTCTCATGTTGTCTTCTAAATTTATGACATATCAATGTATTCTCTTCAATACTTTTGAAGATATGCTCACAGAAGGTAAATAAATAAGGGCAGTGATTTATGAAGTTATGTTATGATTCTTTACCATTGCACCCCCTTCCATTGACCTAGTATCGATTGATTTTGAATTATGTTTTATGTTCTGCCCAAGAAAAGTATCTAAAAGCAGTAGCTCCAAAAGTGATGGTTCTTTTGCACTGTACTCTTTGTTATTGTCCACTATCAATATCTGAATTATCAACTGAGCCCGGGACGATGCTCGGAGACCTTGGATTTTCTGAGAGAGAAACTTGCATTACAAATAGAGTTAAAATTATCTTCAACAAATATCATTTATGAGTTAAGAAATAACTTACAATTTCTATCTGACATTTTGAAAACCGCAACACCTTCATTTCTAGAGATTTTGCTGTTATTGTCAGTATCGTAAGCCCTGAAAACCTTGACAGCTCTCTCCATCTCCTGCGTTGGGCAGGGACCTGGATTTCCACTATGGAAAAAAATAATACAGCTTATGTAAAAAATTAACATGAAAAATAACAGATAATATAGGAACAAAGAAGTAAAAAAGTAACAGGGTGTATACAAAAAGAACGTTAAAAAGGTTATATATATGTAAAAAAAAAAAAAGGCAATAACAAAAACCCGAGCAGGTTTTGTAAACGATAAGAAAAAAAGATGTAACTTGTGTAAAAGAAAAAAGTAGATTGTGTGAACTGAGAAAAAGTAGATACATTTGTGTAACTTAAGTGATATAATACAAAGGGAAAAATACAGCTTATGCAGGTAATGTGATGTTGATCTGTATTTTTTGAGTGTATTATTCAACATTACTGGTGTTATTTACTATTTTGCCCGTTCCAACCATTTTTCAGCCATTTTTATAGGCGGACAGCTTACATATTATCAAACCATCTTTCCAGGAAAGAACCAGTGTTAGAACTCTATCCCACGTAAGAAACTGCCAACTTTCTAACGTAAAGAACCACGACAGTAATTTCAAGTAAGCGACACTAACGTATCGTCCACGAAGTCGATGGATTTTTGCTGAACGGATTGGGTCGTAACTTTATCAATAAGGCAGTTCTTGGTGGTTATCTTTCTACGTGGTTATCTACAACCTTAAATATCTAGTTTTTATCATGTAACTGGTTCCTTTTCATCTTCAGTTTTACACAGAAAGGTCACTGTAAAATGCATATCCCAAAGACTGTCGCAGTCAGCACTTGGCGTTTATCATATTAGAATGGATGAATGTTCAACATTCTGCTTTCTTTTTGGCATCACGTGTATATGTAATACATCCACCAGGGAACAAAATAAATCGATGTGCAAATTATTTTTTTTTTATTTTTAGGCCCAAAAAATTGTTTGTTTCAGGTTCTCAAAAAGAAGGAGGGGGAAAATTTTTATTTTTTTTTTTTTTATGGGTGGGGGGGGGGGTTTTTTTTTTTTTTTTTTTTTTTTTTATTCTCAAACTAACCAAATTCAACATAAATTTGAAATATTTATGCTAAATAAATTTAAAAAAAAAGCGGAAAAACATAGCTAGGGGGGGGAAAAAAATGGGAGGGTAGGTCGGGGGGGGGAAACCTGAAACAAACATATTTTTTTATGCCTAAACCATATCTGTAGGAAAATTGCTGCCTCTTTTTTGTATTTGCTCTAAATCTACCTTAGCACCAACTGGTATGTAAATAGGTGTTTCAAGGACTAAATAACAAAAGAACAATATCTAGTAACTTAGATAGACAATACTGTGGGTGGTGTAAACGGCTTTAACTTTTTGACTGTTGAGCGGTCTGAAAATAAGATAAACTTTACTGTTCATTTAAAGAAAACAAATTAAACTTTACCTGACAACAGCAGCAGAGAGGAAGAGGAGTGTAACTACTGAGATCTGGAACATGAATATATACAGTTTTCAAATAACTTAAAGAGAAACTTTAAATATTACCATGTGTTTGGCTCTGTATTTGTTTCAAGCAAACAGTGGCCTCTTGATGCAGTTGATGGCTCATGAAAGTCTTGGGTTCTTTCAAAATTTATAATCTAGAGCCTGCAAATGCAGCTTAGTGCATATCATATATAGTAAAGGAATTATCGGTCATTTTGGGCTTGCAGCAGACGTGCTCCAAAATCCGATTCTTCGCCATAAAGATGACAAGATAATCCATAAAAATGCATCAATATTCAAAACTAAAAATATTATAAAAAGCCAATTGATATTGACAGTACTACGTATGGTTGAGTAACCAACGCCCTGGACTACCAATCCGGTTCGAATCCTATCCGGGGCACTGGAAAGTTCAGACACGCTTTTTAGTGTTTCCGGCAGGAAAGAGAGATATGATGAACTGGTTAGAAATACAGAGGTAGTTGCTATACGCCGGACACTTAAACGATCCAATGGGTCTTTTCGTAAAAAAGGCTAAGGCCTAGTACCCGGATTAACTTGTATCTACATCTGTCTCTTCCACTTGCCTGTGCCTGACAGCAGTCTTGGTAGTTTCACCTGAGGAGATTTCCTACGATCGGCCGGGACTATAAACACTCTAAATCATCAACTACAGATAGATTATGTATACTGTAGTCCAATTCACTTTTGTCAATATATCCATGACAACTTATGGCAATAATTTGCAGCAAACAGATCTCTATATACCTATCTAAAACGTTTCGTCAACGGGGGCTCATACTACTGGCGTGCCTAAACAATTCATGAATGACGAAAAAACGGTATACTTGAATTTGCTTCTTAAGAATTTAACCTAGAAAAGTATCATGGAATAAGAACAAAGGCAATAGTGATATGTATGTTTAGTGTAGAAGATGTAAAACATATCAAATTTTGTATCTGTTTATAGAATATTTTGCTTAAATTTTACTAAAGCCATTATATGATAACAAAGTGTCAAGAATTGACAAAAAGGCTTTCATATGAATGCCGGTGGTTGGATCTGGCAGGGTAGCGTTATTTTTTCAAGTAGCATAACCTTATCTTAAATAAATAAAAAGTTAATCCATAATAGATATCCAAAAAGATTTTCTTAAACAAAACTCACCATTTTTGAAAATAATCTTTGAAATAAACACTCAGGTAAAGCCACCAAACACGAAATGCTCCGCTATCTCATGGCGTCTTTATATACGGCCAGTCACATCCATCATAGCTTGCTCGTCGATCAATCAAGCTTGGTGCATTCACATGCATGTTTTGCCGTTATTTACAGCACATTGTTTACTAAAATAAGCATTTTGACGCTTGCAACTGTGCGTTACTTATTTTCACGAGGCAATTTATAATGTGCAGCTTGCATACCTCACCACTTACTGATTTAAAAATATATAAATTAGACTCCGTTTATGACCAACTGCTTAGGGCCAATTAAATGTGTTCCTTATATCCGGAGTATGTTATATCCATATATCATTTTGATATAAGATAAAGAGTGAAAAAAATCGGGCCTATAAAATTGTTATATAACGAAAAACGGAAGGCGTTTTACTTTACAAGGGGTTAAAGCAAAGAGATACCATTTGCATATAAAATATAACTTGCATATTTTTAAATGCACTCTTATGTGAAATATTTACATACATTACTCAAATATCGTTAAAATTTCATATTCAGGGCGTATCTGCTATAGTTATGTACTGAAACAAGATTATATTCGATTGACGATCATTTTGTACACCAGGTTAATTTATTGAAATCATAAAACATTGCCATGTTTCATTACAAACTTAATCAAAATGCTGACATTTACTGTAGACAGTAGCTCAATGCTCTGTTGAAGATCACAGGTGATTGTAGAGTAGCAGGGACCCAAACAGTCAATGAAATTTTGAAATTTTCGTTCCGACGATGTGGAAAGAATACCTAAAATGCACTGTTTGGGTCCCAGGTACGCTAAAATCACCTATGTGGAAGATACGATATTCTTGGCTGATGCAGGTAGATTCAAATTGCTTGTTTTTTAGCAGGCCTGCTTTTGCTAGCTGGTAATTCTTTATTCACCCTGTCACTCATACAGTTGTTTTATAACTGTGATTTATAGTGTTTAAACTGTTCAAAATATGTTTTATTTCTGACATTAAAGACTTTATGTTTTATTAAAATTCTTGAAAGACAATGATTGGTCCAAAGGTCGCGCAGCATCACTGTATGATAAAGAAATAATTGTCACTTTGCTGTCATTTCACACGGGTTAAATTTTTTAAAAATCGCCATAAATTATTATTTTTGTACTGCATTCTGTATAAGGAAATATTTACTAACTTATGTATGTATAGATCTAGCAGACAACTGACGATCAAGTCGGGAAAGGTTTTTCATCAGAAATGTTCACACTACAGAAGGGAGTCTTCACCAAAAGTAGGCACTATAAGTCGGAAATGAATGATCTTGAAAACTGCAGAGAAAAAAAACAACAATAGTATTGTTTTCTACTGAAGGATCTATTATGTCCAACTGAAAGATTATAAGTATATAACTTCGGAACTTACTTATTAGTCCTTAAAAAAAATACCAAATAAATGTGTATAATGTAATATATATTATTAAAATACTCAAGTTGCCAAATAAAATGCAATTTAAATGATTCTGGTATAGGAAAGTGGTACTTAAAGTTGTTGTTCAACATGATACGTGCATACCTCCTCCTACTTTCACTGAACAGTTTTAAACGTAGTTTCATTATAAAAAAAAACAAAGTTAAGCTGTATTCGTCAATTCTGATCACAACTTCAAAATAGAATAATTCACTTGAACAACTGCACAGATAAAATGTAACAAAAATAGATTGTTTTCCTTCACTGACAATGGTGATTCTATTCTCGAACTTCTCCGCCTTGGTGGAGGAAACGTATGATCACAACTGCACATACAAAATGATCATATTGATCACAAATTCACATACGAAACATTGGTTGAAGTAACGTATGATCAACTTCGTACGACGCATTGGTCGAGTACTTATTTGATCCTTTAATAACGAAATTGGGGCAGTGCACAATAAACGTCCTTCCGAATAATGTAATGCTATGAAAATTATCAAAGATACTCAATACTGTTGTCAAATAAAATTAAACCTGTAAACCCACATGAATCATTCTATAAGTTTATACAGGTATGATTACAACCACATAAGAAGGTCGAGTACACGTATGATCACAACTTCACATACGAAACATTGGTCGAGGTGACGAGTGATCACAACTTCTCAAACAGAATCATTAGTCGAGGTGACGTATGATAACATTTTCACATGCAGAATCTTTGGTCGAGATGACGTATGACCAACATTCGCATACAGAATCATTAGTAGAGGTGACGTTTGATAACATTATCACATGCAGAATCTTTGGTCGAGATTACGTATAATCAACATTCGCATACAGAATCATTAGTCGAGGTGACGTTTGATAACATTTTCACATGCAGAATCTTTGGTCGAGATTACGTATGATCAACATTCGCATACAGAATCATTAGTCGAGGTGACGTTGATAACTTTTCACATGCAGAATCTTTGGTCGAGATTACGTATGATCAACATTCGCATACAGAATCATTAGTCGAGGTGACGTTTGATAACATTTTCACATGCAGAATCTTTGGTCGAGATGACGTATGATCAACACTCGCATACAGAATCATTAGTCGAGGTGACGTAAGATAACATTTTCACATGCAGAATCTTTGGTCGAGATGACGTATGATCAACATTCGCATACAAATATTTCATTCGTTTGATAACATTTTCACATGCAGAATCTTTGGTCGAGATGACGTATGATCAACATTCGCATACAGAATCATTAGTCGAATTGACCTATGATAAGATTTTTACATGCAGAATCTTTGGTTGAGGTGACGTATGATCACAACTTCACATACAAAACATTGGTTGAGGTGACGTATGATCACAACTTCACATACAGAATCATTGGTCGAGGTGACGTATGATCACAACTTCACATACGAAACATTGGTCGAAGTAACGTATGATCACAACTTCACATAAAGAATCATTGGTCGAGATGACGTATGATCACAACTTCAAATACAGAACCCTTGGTCAAGATGACGTATGATCACAACTTCACATGCGGAATCATTAATCGAGGTGACGTATGATCACAATTTCACATACATAATCATTGGTCGAGTACACGTATGATCACAACTTCACATGTAGAATAATTGGTCGAGATGACGTATGCCTACAACTTCAGATGTAGAATCATTGGGCGAGGAGACGTATGATCACAAATTCACATACAGAATCATTAGTCGAGGTGACGTATGATAACATTTTCACATGCAGAATCTTTGGTCGAGATGGCAAATTATCAAAACTTCACATACAAAATCATTGGCCGAAGTAACGTATGATCACAACTTCACATACATAATAATAAGTCGAGGTGACGTATGATCACAACTTCACATACAGAATCACTGGTCGAGGTGACGTATGATCACAACTTCACATGCATAATCATTGATCGAGGTTACATATGATCACAACTTCACATACAGAATCATTAGTCGTGGTGACGTATGATAACATTTTCACATGCAGAATCTTTGGTCGAGATGGCGAATTATCAAAACTTCACATACAAAATCATTGGCCGAAGTAACGTATGATCACAACTTCACATACATAATAATTAGTCGAGGTGACGTATGATCACAACTTCACATACAGAATCATTGGTCGAGGTGACGTATGATCACAACTTCACATGCATAATCATTGATCGAGGTTACATATGATCACAACTTCACATACAAAATCATTGGCCAAGGTGACGTATGATAACGAATTCACATACAGCATCATTGATCGAGGTGACGTATGATCATAACTTCACATACAGAATCATGAGTTGATGTGACGTATGGTCACAATTTCACATACATAATCATTAGTCGAGGTGACGTATGATAACATTTTCACATGCAGAATCTTTGGTCGAGATGACGAATTATCAAATTCATATACAAAATCATTGGCCGAGGTGACGTATGATCACAACTTCACATACATACAGTATCATTGATCGAGGTGACGTATGATCACAACTTCACATACAGAATCATTAGTTAATGCGACGTATGATAACATTTTCACATGCATAATCATTAGTCGAGGTGACGTATGATAACATTTTCACATGCAGAATGTTTGGTCGAGATGACGAATTATCAAATTCATATACAATATCATTAACGTATGATCACAACTTCACATAAAGAATAATTGGTCGAGATGACGTATGATAAAAAGTTCACATAAAGAATCATTGGTCGAGGTGACGTATGATCACAACTTCACATACAAAATCATTGGCTGAGGTGACGTATGATCACAATTTCACATGTAGAATAATTGGTCGAGATGACGTATGCCTACAATTTCAGATGTAGAATCATTGGGCGAGGAGACGTATGATCACAACTTCACATACAGAATCATTATTCGAGGTGACGTATGATCATAACTTCAAATACATTATCATTGGTCGTGGTGACGAATGATCACAACTTCACATACAGCATCATTAGTCGAGGTGACGTATGATAACATTTTCACATGCAGAATCTTTGGTCGAGATGACGAATTATCAAAACTTCACATACAAAATCATTGGCCGAAGTAACGTATGATCACAACTTCACATAAAGAATAATTGGTCGAAGTGACGTATGATCACAACTTCACATGCATAATCATTGATCGAGGTTACACATGATCATAACTTCACATACAAAATCATTGGCCGAGGTGACGTATGATCACAACTTCACATACATACAGCATCATTGATCGAGGTGACGTATGATCACAACTTCACATACAGAATCATTAGTTGATGTGACGTATGGTCACAATTTCACATACATAATCATTAGTTGATGTGACGTATGATAACTTTTTTGCATGCAGAATCTTTGGTCGAGATGACGAATTATCAAATTCATATACAAAATCATTGGCCGAAGTAACGTATGATCACAACTTCACATAAAGAATAATTGGTCGAGGTGACGTATGATCACAACTTCACATACAGAATCATTGGTCGAGGTGACGTATGATCACAAATTCACATACAGAATCATTGGCCGAGGTGACGTATGATCACAAATTCACATACAGAATCATTAGTTGATGTGACGCATGGTCACAATTTCACATACATAATCATTAGTTAATGTGACGTATGATAACATTTTCACATGCATAATCATTAGTTGAGGTGACGTATGATAACATTTTCACATGCAGAATCTTTGGTCGAGATGACGAATTATCAAATTCATATACAGAATAATTAGTCGAGGTGACGTATGATCACAACTTCACATACAGAATCATTGATCGAGGTGACCTATGATCACATTTTCACATGCATAATCATTAGTTGAGGTGACGTATGATAACATTTTCACATGCAGAATCTTTGGTCGAGATGACGAATTATCAAATTCATATACAGAATAATTAGTCGAGGTGACGTATGATCACAACTTCACATACAGAATCATTGATCGAGGTGACCTATGATCACAACTTCACATACAGAATCATTGGCCGAGGTGACGTATGATCACAACTTCACATACAACATCATTGATCCAGGTGACGTATGATCACAACTTCATATACAGAATCATTAGTTGATGTGACGTATGATCACAATTTCACATACATAATCATTGGTCGAGGTGACGTATGATCACAACCTCACATGTAGAATAATTGGTCGAGATGACGTATACCTACAACTTCACATACAGAATCATTGGGCGAGGAGACGTATGATCACAACCTCACATGTAGAATAATTCGTCGAGATGACGTATGCCTACAACTTCACATACAGAATCATTGGGCGAGGAAACGTATGATCACAACTTCACATACAGAATCATTGGTCGAGGTGACATATGATTATAACTTCAAATACATTATCATTGGTCGAAATGACGAATGATCACAACTTCACATACGAAACATTGGTCGAGTACACGTATGATCACAATTTCACATACGAAACATTGATAGAGTACACGTATGATCACAACTTCACATACAAAACATTAATCGAAGTAACGTATGATCACAACTTCACATACAGATTCATTAGTTGATGTGACGTGTGGTCACAATTTCACATACATAATCATTAGTCGAGGTGACGTATGATAACATTTTCACATGCAGAATCTTTGGTCGAGATGACGAATTATCAAATTCATATACAAAATCATTGGGGGGGGGGGCGTAGGGCCACAACTTCACTACATACAGCATCATTGAGGGGGGGGGGGGGGGAGAGGTCATACAGCATAACATTGGTTGAGGTGACGTATGGTCACAATTTTTTTTGGGGGGGGGGACATTTTGAGGGACGATGGTCACAATTTCACATACATAATCATTAGTTGGTGTGACGTATGATCACAACTTCACATATAGAATCATTAGTTGATGTGACGTATGATCACAACTTCACATACATAATCATTGGTCAAGTACACGTATGATCACAACTTCACATGTAGAATAATTAGTCGAGATGACGTATGCCTACAACTTCAGATGTAGAATCACTGGGCGAGGAGACGTATGATCACAACTTCACATAAAGAATCATTAGTCGAGGTGACGTATGATCATAACTTCAAATACATTATCATTGGTCGTGGTGACGAATGATCACAACTTCACATACATAATCATTAGTCGAGGTGACGTATGATAACATTTTCACATGTAGAATCTTTGGTCGAGATGACGAATTATCAAATTCATATACAAAATCATTGGCCGAAGTAACGTATGATCACAACTTCACATAAGAAAAATTGCTCGAGGTGACGTATGATCACAACTTCACATCCAGCATCATTGATCGAGGTGACGTATGATCACAACTTCACATACAGAATCATTAGTTGATGTGACGTATGATCACAACTTCACATACAGCATCATTGATCGAGGTGACGTATGATCACAACTTCACATACAGAATCATTAGTTGATGTGACGTATGATCACAACTTCACATACGAAACATTGGTCGAAGGAACGTATGATCACAACTTCACATAAAGAATAATTGGCCGAGGTGACGTATGATCACAACTTCACATACAGCATCATTGATCGAGGTGACGTATGATCACAACTTCACATACAGAATCATTAGTTGATGTGACGTATGGTCACAATTTCACATACATAATCATTAGTTGAGGTGACGTATGATCACAACTTCACATACAGCATCATTGATCGAGGTGACGTATGATCACAACTTCACATACAGAATCATTAGTTGATGTGACGTATGATCACAACTTCACATACGAAACATTGGTCGAAGTAACGTATGATCACAACTTCACATACGAAACATTGGTCGAAGTAATGTATGATCACAACTTCAAAATTCAGAATCATTGGTCGAGGTGACGTATGATCAGAACTTCACATGCAGAATCATTGGTCGAGGTATAGGTCACAACTTCACATACAGAATCATTGGTCAGTGACGTATCACAACTTCACATGAAGAGTCATTGGTGGAGAAAACATTGGTGCGAGTATGACACACTACATAAAAAAAAATTAGTTGATGTGACATGATCAAAACTTCACATGAAGAATAATTGGTCTAGGTGACCTATGATCACAACTTCACATACAGAATCATTGGTCGAGGTGACGTATGATCACAACTTCACATGAAGAATAATTGGTTGAATGACGTATGATCCGACTTCAAATATAGAATCATTGTTACACGTACGACACGACTAAATACAGAATCATTGGTCAGTGTGGCTGACTATCACTGCACGGGGGGGGGGGGGCCCCTCCCAGCAGAACATTGGAAAATGTTTTCCTTTTGTATCTTTTTGCATGTCCTGATTTTTTTGAGTTTGAAAAGACATACTTAAAGAAAACATTTAATCATGCACTTGCATTCAACTTTACGCGCATTTATCACTTCGAAATTTGTTGACAGTGATGAACGATTCATGGGTTAGTGTATGACAGTTAGTATCGCTTCAGTTACATACTTATTGCTCAATGCCAGTTGCTTTTACAAATACACAAACTCAGTTGTCTCCGGAATAGAATATAAAACTCTTTAATGGCGCCTGGTGTTCTGTTCTTTATAAACTACATGCCTACACATTTCGTTAAATCGGGTAAACAAGGGTCGTATTCCCATTTGCCTCGGGAAACTGGCTAGACTCGTTTTTTTCAGTCCTTCACATGTAAAATGCAGCATACGCCGGAATTGCTTATCTCGCGAATCCGACGTGATTTTCAATACTTTCAAAGTAGCGCACGCCGCATGTTGTGTCGAATCTTATGAATACACATAATATATGAACACATTTTCGTCATACTTTACCCAGAAGAAATGCATACATAAAATAGAAATGTATTACCCTCTAACAGTGTCCCTCAACTCTAGTTGACTAGTTGACAGCTATGACAACCAAAAGGTAAAACTTATAAAAATATCCCCGATAGACACGTTTGGTCCGATCAAAAACTAACTTTTCAGAAATGTTCTCGGTGGTTTTCTTTCTTGAGTTTATTAAAACGCATGGTCACTGCGGACAGGATTTTAATTATTCTTAACAACTATGTAGTGGAAACGTTAAATAAAACTTCTCGTCTTACACTTCAGGCCCAATTTTAAAATGTGTTTATTATTACTATGTCATTTATGATGCCATCAGATAAATTGGATTTCTTGGCTTTGAGCTGTTTTATACTTTTTTCAACTCATTTATGGTGAATCATTACCTCCTCTGCACTATTGTTTCTCCTCTCTATTTCCTTTTTAAACCGCTCGCTCTCGCTCTCTCTCTCTCTCTCTCTCTCTCTCTCTCTCTCTCTGTCTCTTTGTCTCTCTCTGTCTCTCTCTCTCTGTCTGTCTGTCTCTCTCTCTCTCTCTCTCTCTCATTCATGGTGGTCTCTACTCAACAGAGATGTTACTCACATTTTACTGGGTGTTAGCAAATCTTTCTAACCAGCAGTTTGCCGATCTCTACAAGAGTTGTTGCACTCCTGTTGCTTTCTTCTTCATCATTTAACTATTTGGTGAGCTTTCAAAGCTTTGTTCCGTCCTTTTACTGGTCAAGAAATGCAGTTTTACCTTTCCAGCTTTTCTGTCATGCTCGGAGCTTAGTATTTGCTTGTCGAAGCTTGATGGTGTTCCCTTGTGTTTCAACTCCTCGCCTGGTGTCTGATAACTGTTCCTGAAGATCTTCCAATCGTAGTCATTACTCCAGTATAGCTTGTCGCCACTCCAAGTCCCCCGATAAATACATTTGTATATTCAGCTTTCAGAATGGCTGCATTGAAGTTGTTGGTGAGTTGATGGAATGTATCTGGAGGTCATTGATAAGTTCCTGGTATGACCCTTTATTAAGCCTTATTGTAGTTCAGTCGAGGGCTGTGGCGTCTACAAAAGCTTCTACTTGGTATTTAAGGACAATAATCGGTTGGATGTAGTAAGACACCATGTATAAATTTTTACAAGCATGAAATTTTGTGTTGAGAAGTTTGCGATGTCCGTTATGTTTATGCAGAATATAATTAACTACAAAATCAAATTTAAATTTTATGACACAAGTTATCTAAATAATGTCTTTTTTGAGACAAGGTTTCATAAGAATTAATTGTTATGGTAATTCTTTTCGAAAATTTATTGCAATATTTAACAGCGTTACTTCAACATCAAGGGTGTTGCACATATGTTATATAACAGTTTTATGTTAATGTTTGTTATTTGTTTTTGTTTTTATTATTTGACATCACGCGGATTTGTTTTATAATTACGTGTCACTGGAGTATTTTTTGTTGTTTTAACTGACTTGAAATTTTACTTTTAAATGAGATATAAAACTTGTGTGTTCGTTCTATATGTAGGCCTAAGCACGACGTTTGCACAAGTGCGTATACTATGCAATCTTCAGTTTAAGATCAACAATAATAAGTAATACATACATGTTAATAAAGGTATTAGATAGTTTTACTAGTAAACATAAACTATCTGCATTGTGTAACCATTTGTGTAAACAAGACAAAGATTTTCAATAATCCCTTTATAATAAAAAAAAAAATGATTTTTTACTATAATCTTAACCCCGCTGGTGGTAAGCGAGACTGCCTTTGCGACCAGTGTAGATTATGATCAGTTAAATGGTTCTCGAAATAAATTATTAAATTATTCAAAGTGCTACGGTGATTATTTTCTCATGCATTTTGGTACATCTTGGTTTTGGTCACTTTATAGTGCACGACGGTATGCAAGAAAAATGTTCTATTATGAGTCATTTGGTTCAGTAGGAAATATCCGTCACCTCGGGTAACTGTTTTGCGGGAACTCGGCAGAGCCTCGTTCCCGCCAAAACAGTTACCATCGGTGACGGGTATTTCGATCTAAACAGTATGCATATGACAGAAACTTTTATTCTGATTCATGTCACTACGAGTCCTGAACAGTTGCTTTGCAGTGATCAAGACATTATGTATACATTCAGTTAATGTTCTTTCACTCTTTTTATGAACCCTGTAAGTAGTAATATGATCAATTGAATAGGACAAATTTTATACATGACGGCTAAAATCTCCAAAGCATACTTTGAAAAATAGAGGAGCGCTTTCAATAAATAATACATTCTTTAAAAATAATGTAGTTGCCGACCTTAGGACCAGAATTTCAAAAAGTAGACAGAAATGTACGAAATTTAGCCGAGGTAAAGATACGCATCTATATTTTAGAAAAAAAAAAAAATTTTCCTATTACGCTTAAACGTTCGTGCAAAAAGCACCACCTGTCGGCACCAGTTTTTCTAACGAAGATTGATCGTTTTTTCTATCATAATTTTAATAATATTCTGGCGATTTCTCTTTTGTCAAGTGAGCTTTATTTTGACAACAGCCTTAATTAGTTTGTGGTCAGAAAATCTGCATTTTATTTTATAACTTTCTTTAACAAAACATATAATTTTGATACAGAATTTAACTGTCAATAATTCTCTAAAGTGAAAATTAGTTTTCTGCAAATAAAATGTATTCAAATCTTGCGTAAGCCTTAGAAATCACATGTGAAATATTCAATTAAATGGGTTTTTTTGTGTTAAAAGATAATCAAGCCTATTCGCTTGTTTATTGTGAGTGTCCCACAAGTAAAATTATATAATATATAGTAACAAGCCTTTATGTCATAGTTTTTGAAATACACAGTGAGCACCATACTTACCTGATTCCCCGAGGTTATTTGTCAAAAGAACAACTGCATGTATTGCGAATCGTTTTCGATTAGGTTAAATCGCGACTTGAGGCATGTTTTTGGTTAATTTTATAAAAATTATTTCAGTTTAAAAATCTAAGCTGTAAATTTTGTGGTTTCAGAGAAGATTCTTTATCCTTTTCTATAGAAAGCCCATTTTGAGTCCATTTTAACCCTCTGTTCATGATTTGCACTATCTTGGTAGGTGCCCAAAGGCAATGCTACATCCTGAATACATACGCACTAGGCCTTTACAGATACGACGATTTTAAAGTGTATCCTATATAAGCCTATGTAAATATCGAGTGACTCCCGTGCAATGGTCAATTTTGACGAGGGGGTCATGATTTGAATAAATCTTTCTAGAATTCCACAAGGCATTTGCATTATGGTAAATATCTAAATCAAAGTTTTTCCTATATAAACCTAGGTAAAATCAAGCGGAACCTCCCAAACCCTGATGTCAATTTTGACCCGGGTATCGTGATTTAAACAATCTATGTAGAGGTCAATACTTCATGCTAAATGTCGAAGCTCTATGCTTTGTGTTTTCAGAGAAAAACATTTTACTCGTTTTCCCTATATAAGCCAATATAAAACCAAGTGACACCCTCCCCAGGGGTCCTAATTTGAACAATCTTGGAAGATGTTTAATAGATAATACAACATGCTAAATATCTAAACTCTGGGCCTTCCATATTTTGATTGAAAAAAAAAAAAAGTTTTTCCTTTCTGTTGCCATGTCAACCAGAATTCTGAATAGAATAAAATTATTTGAATACCTTATGTAGGACTTTTCACAAGGAATATCCCTGCCAAGTTTCATCAATATTAGCTCAGTGGTTTCAGAGAAAATGTCGTTTAAAGGAAATGGTGGACGAACGTACAACGGACTACGGACGGTGAACGATCCTAATAGATCGCACTTGCACTGAAAATTGAAGTGGAAGACAACCTTTTGATCTCAACGAAGCAAGGGCGCTGATAAATAAAAACCTAAAAAAAACTTAAAATAATGTTACTGACATAATACAGTATCTTATTTTCTCTTTTTTCAATTCAAGTTCCAGCACAGCTCAGAGGTCAGACCAAGACCACGAGCTGCAGTTTCAACCGGAAACCGAAACTCCTGCAAAAGGGACACGTGTATTTTGATGAATTAAAACACCATTAAATTGCAACGACAACTGTTTTCAGTTAACGCCAATGAAGTGAGAAAATTACAATCAATTCTAGACACTTAAAGAACAAGAAAATCACGCGACTCTCAAAGATCAACAGCGAATATAAATTGTCAATCTGAAAAGGTACGAGTTTCTACCGGATATTTGGCTAACTCTATCATAGTCAGTGATGCAACAGGACACATTGACTCACAGTCTCCTACTGGGGCATATAAAGAAACAACCATGATGTACTATTGAACGCTGTACGGAAGTCCCAAACCTGATACATCTTAAGAAAAGTAACAATCGAACCATGCTGATCAATGATTCACAAGCAAATTAGAATATGAGACATCAAAAGACATAGTTCCGCAAAATTCATTTAACCGTAACATGCTGACGAAATGTACAACTACGCTTGACAATTATCATTCATGTAACTTTTGGTAAAATTCAACATCAGCGTTTAAGAGAATTCGTATAGACATTATGGAATATGACATCATGGTTGCAACTTCCCTGGAAATCAATTAATCGGAACATGCCGACGACAACTTGTGTTCTATTAGGTTTGGTGGAAATCTGGCCAATGGTAGAGGGGAAGTAGCATTTGAAGAATCAATGGCCATCATTGTAAATCCCCTGAAAATCACTTAACCTGATGTGCCGGCGATATGCATTACTAAGCTTGGCACTGATCAATTGTCTTGGGTTAAGTGTAAATCTGCCGGATGTTATAGCAGAATTAGCCATAACATCATAAAAATATATGAATTAAGGGCGGTTATTCCACTGAAAATCATTGAACTGGAACATGTGGATAATATGCACAACTACGCTTATGTGAAGTTTGGTGTAAATCCGCCATGTGGTATCAGAGGAGCTGCGTGGACATACTTAATGACAAAAACAGTGACAGACATGTATCACTAATAAATATGTCTCTCACGGAGGTGGGATACATAATTATTATCAGTATATACATGCTAGATCCTTCTACATAGACAAAACAACTGCCATACTGAATGTTATTAGTTTAAAACCAATATTTATCCTGATTGGAAAACACCTATTTACGCTTACTACTTGTTACACATCTGCCGTTATACGTATCCTCATTTCATAATAATCTGCGTTCGTACGTATCTCCTTCGGTCGTCAGACGTATCCGTTTCTATAAATTTGCTTATATCAAAACGATACCACTAATTCAAAAGGCTAGGGCTGTTTGTATTGACACCTAATACATTTGTCTGTATACGTGTCTAAGGTCATTGATATATATATTGTTATTATAAGCAAATAAATGTCATATTTGGCAACATTACTGTAGTTTTTTCAACATTTTAAGGAAATTCTTTAATTAAAAGGCATCAGTTTATCACAAAACTTCACACATGCTTAGTTTAAACATATTACTACCTATATCAAGCAAAAGGTCGGAGCAAAAAAGAGAAATAATAAATATATCGGGGTTATTCAAGTGTGCCTGTCATGACGTGCATGTATATACATCTGTCGTCAGTAGTACCCATCTGCGTTCGAAGTAGTCGAATGCCCGGGTGTAGTTAGTTTTAACAATAAATAATAAGCTTTCTATCGTTAAAAAGCGGGATTCTAGTGATTATACAGGACATCAGTCACATCCGGCAGGAGACGATAGCAGTATCCGGGAAACTATAGAACACACCGTTATAATGCTCAGGCAAACACTTTTAGCAAGAGGCGTTTCAGCCCGACGGTTCAGAGGTGGCAGTGGCTGTTGTAGAAACTGTAATCTAAGTAATCATTCTACCAGCGAGCTCAGACGTGAATTTGATGACACAAATTATAGTTTACTGATTGCACATGACAATGTATTTAACTTTAACTAGAATGGGTTATATATTAATTTGCTACCCAAAACTGAAGAAATCAGATTTTACTTATTTCAGATTGTTAAACCGCAATAGACATGACTACTTCGTAGTGGTTACTTAATCCCTTTACAGTATACAGAGCGGAACTCATCCGAATCTCACCACAGTGTGGTTTGTTACCCTTTAGTTTAAAAATATATATGTAGATAACAATCATATTGGAGAGAAAGCCCTAATTACTACAGCACAGAATGGTTATAATAGTTTAACAATGAATCAATGAAGAATTCGCTGTTATTATGGAAATACCCTTACCGATATTTTAAGATATACATTTTTGAATACACGCTTTACCTTTTTGTACACTGTTTGTAAACGCGTATGTACACATTTATCTTTTACATCACTATCACATCATCATAAATTGAATATTCTAACTTAGTGCCGCAAGTATGTAATTTAGAACACAGATTATCACTGTTATCTTGGTTAATCTCCGTTGTTCAATGAGCATTACCCACATATAATCATTGGTAAACTGTATAGATACAGGTCTATACGGTATATACGGATCACACCGACCAGTTTATATTAATAAATACATGTACATTCTATTCACAGCTGAGTTATAACCGATATATGCTATCAAATCGATTTCTTGTGATTTGGCAAAGGATTTTACTTGATATATTTTACTGGTTACATAAATAGAATGCAGAAGTTTTGACAATTCAACTGGGAGTTCTTATTTTTTTTTTAAAAAGTTGTTCACGGATGCATGAGTTACACTGACTCTTAACGATGTGTATACTCCACAATTTACGAGTTCTTTTATTGATTTTCAAATCAATTCATGTAGTTAGATATTAATCGTTGTTAGCAAGGACATGTCGGACGTAGATACAGGATGGGCATGGATTGTGTTAATTGCGGTGTACGTTGGGAGAATAATACTATCGACATCTTTGTATATGTCAGGTGTATTCTATATGGTTTTACTGGATTACTTTCATGGCGATGTTACCAAAACCTCGATTATTGGGTCGTTAAACTCTGGATTGCTATGCCTTTGTGGTGAGGTTCAAGAAAAATATTTCAACTATCATTCATGGGGCACTATTTTTCATGGATTTCGTTGGTGGGCGGAGCAACTGACCTAGGATCTCGACGAAAAATCATCCGAAATGATTGCCATTTTCTAAATAGAAATTAAACCCATTGTTAAGTGTGACCAGTAAAATGAAAATGCAATTAATATGTGAAAAGTAGTGTATGCATAAAAGTTTCGATAAGTATTTGAAAATTACATGTTAAACGATGAAATGTAGACCGTTTTTATCAGATCTAATGTGGGGCTATTAAATTACTTAAAAAGCACCCAGTTCTCACTCAGTTTTCACTAGCTCAGAAAAATGACTTTCTATTAGTATCTCAATACTTTGATTTGTAGACTTGGCGCGTTTCAACCGGGCTGAGGATACTAGCAATTTTATAGTCATTTATAAATATCATGTGTGTCTACCATGTGGCAGAAAAAGTGTCACAGCCAGGGCCAATACACGCCACAAATTTACTATAGGTTTGTATAGGAGCGCTGTCATTAACTCGCGATAACATTTTAACTAATAAAGTTATTTTAAAATCACAAACGGGATGATAAAATATAACATTTCCCCTTTTTAATGAATATTTTTTTATTTTTCTGAGACTTTATTTGTTTGGTCTTTTTTTAACTTAAAAACTCTACCCGTCGTTTTACTATATAATATATAGTAAAACGCACAAAATGTCACAATTTTAAGTGAAAATTTTGCAGCTTATCTTCAATTTGTGCAAAAACTATAACACTGATTTTAGAATCACAAACGGGATTGAATAAAACAATCATTCTCCGTTTAAGTGATATATTTTATATAAAAATAAAGAAAGGAGAGAATGGTCTTTTTTAAGGTTTTGTTTAACAGGTATATAATTTCATTTTTACGATTGGAGCTCGGTTGCTTCCGTAATGCTGGCCGAACACTTCCGAATGATTGATCTAACGATAAGTTTTATGGCCGGACATTACGTAACATTTACCCTGATCTTTAAAACGTTGTATATTGGGTTTTGTTTTACATTAAAATGCAAACTGGGTTAGAATCTTCAGCTTTTTGTTCATAAAAATGCAAAACCTTTCATTGAAACCGGATATACATGATATCGTCTTTATAGCGAGTTTTCAGTATAATTATCAATACTATTATTTAGCTTTTCATGTTAATTTGCAACACATAAAAGATTCACTATGCATGCATTTTTATTTCGAAACACTTGCATGGGTACTTTATATTTTGTTTTACATTTCTCGAGTGAAAGGCAAGAATTCGCTCCGCTGAAATTGGTTTCATTTTATAGGTGTCAAAATAGAGTTTCTTCCAGACCAAAGCTAGTTTTCATAATACACAGGTCAAAACCAGGTAGTCTTATTACTCGTATCTTTTGTCTTTCATTTCTTCCGGAAGAAATAAGCTGATTATTACATTAACAAAAAGAGAAGAAAAAAGAAACACGCAAGGTTTGATCTGTGTGCAGAGTATTAAATGACAAAATCTGTAAAATGTAACAGGTATTATTCTAGTGCAGAAATGGAAAAGTTTTTTTCCTACAATAAATCATTATTTCTTCTAAAATGTTAATTACATGTTCAAGCCATGTGATGTAAAATCACATACTTTTCAAGGCATTCAACATCAAGCGTTTACTAGAGTATGTAAAATCTATTTGATATTCTGAAAGGAAACTGTTCTATTTCTCAAATTAAAAAAGTCTACCGAAATCAAATGTCAGTCTTTATCAGATCAGGAATAACACTGATTAGGAATTTAAGATCGCAAAATAAAACAAGTTGACGTACTATTTACCGGGGACATGTAGGTCCATCTATTTACGTTTCTAAAGCACACCATACTTTTGCAACAGACTTGCCGTGTGCGTCTGTACTTGAAAATAACAGGTCTAAATTTTTTAACAATTCTCACGAGCAAACGTTACGCACGTGTAAAGGGATTAGCCGATTATGAAAAATCAAGTGCACACTAGATTCATTCTCATTATTATGTCAAAATTCACGAATTTTGTAGCTTTTGGATTATTCTGTGACTATTTTTAAGACTGATGATGTGACTGTAATGAAATAGTGCTCACTAGTTAAAACATTCCTATTATTATTATTATTATTAATTGCAAGTAATGTGAATGATAATGCTGAATTTTCTTTATCTTCTGGTAGAAATGATAAAAATTAAAACATAAGATTTTCACAAAAGTTACGCGTCAAGTTCAATATCTCCCTTAGGCAATATTCCAGTACAATCGATAATCAATGATTTATGACCCTCGCCGTTATTTACGGATATTACCGAACCGTAGTTGTTTCCAGGCGCGTAGCCAGGCATACTCCCATACTCACGGGAGTACTTCGAATTTCAAAAATGAAAAATTTAAATGGCCTAAAAATGATGTTAAACTTGTGCCTAAGGGGGGTACATGTCCACTCGGGTATACTAACAGTATCGGTTTATTTTTAATCACAAATGGTGAACTTGTGTTTCATAAATGCAATAAATAAGTTTTATACGTCCTAATTATTTACAGTATAATTGGCTTTAAAAAAATCGCTGGGGGCTTCGCCCCCCACACCCCCTTACAGAGGACAGGGAGTACTTCGATTAAGTCCCTAGCTACGCCCCTGGTTTCCGTAAACTCCTAATCCCAAAAACGTATCGATTGCCTGCTGATATACGCTTGACACTTTTTCTGCCGTATGATTTTCTCATTTCAGGACCTTTCGTTTCGATATTAATCGACAAGTACAGTTGTCGATTTTGCATGGTACTTGGTGGAATCCTACTCACGGTGTCCTATTTCACAAGCGCATTCGCCAGCAATATCGACCACCTTATTCTTACGCTCGGTGTTTTGGGAGGTAAGTGCACGGATATTTTTTTCACATAACCCACCTGGCAAACACTAGTATGCTTTGCGTCATTACTCTTACGTAGGTTCTGGAGCTGATCGAAAGGGAGCTTTTGTTAGAACTTCAATGTGTGCATGCTCGCAGTAATGTTTATTGATTGTTAGCAGTATCTCGCTATTTATGCTGTACAGTTGGGTAATAAATCGATATCTGCTTGTCTTACAGACATCCTTCCTTATTACAGGCATTGGAAACAGTATGGTATCAGTACCATTTAGTGTGACGTTAGGGTACTATTTCCAGAAGCGGAGGAACACAATCATATCACTTTCCGTGGCGGTAATTGGGCTCGCTATGTTTATAGCCTCGCCATTTTCGTTGTATTTGATACATTCGTACGGTTTAAAAGGAGCATTTATGATCATTGGTGCATTTAATGCTCATTTATGCATCTGTGGCGTAATTTGTAAGCCGTCTAGTGGAGAACTCGCGGTGCAAAAACAGAAACGAGTTGCCAATACCAAAGAAACATACCTAAAACAAGATGCAAAAGGTTGTTGTGCCATAGATATATCTAACCTTCTTACAAAATCATTTAATATTAAATTGCTTTCGAATGTGCCATTTGTGCTGTTTTTGCTAAGTACTACTTCATGGAATCTGATGCAGTCAGTGTGTTTGATACATCTACCTAATTACATTGTAAGAAAAGGCTTTCCGGAAAGTGCAATAACTATTATAATGACAGTTTTTGGTGTCAGTAACACATTGGGTAGATTTCTAGCTGCTTTAACTGTCGGCCCTAAAGGACTAGACAGCATGACGTTGCACGCTGGCATGCTGGGTGTGGCTGGTGTAGCGACACTCACATTTCCGTTGTATAGTCATTTTGGGTCGGCCGGGTATATTTATGCAGCTGTCGCCGGATTCTACACAGGTGGACCAAACTCCGTCATGACGCCTATAACTCTGAGACTTGTCGGAGTAAAAGACTTATCATCAGCGCACGGACTTGAGGTGTTCTTCTGTGGTATAGGGGTAATGGCTGGTCCGCCTATTGCAGGTATGTATTGCTCTGGTTATATAGTAATAACGTAAAGAGAAATAATAAATTGCCTTCGTGCACACTTGGTTGAAGTCGTCGCCCCTTTATCATCAAATTTCTGACTGATTTTGTGTCGTGGGTTCGAGGCCTGCTACCGACCTGGCTCTTTATAAATTGGCAGCTTGGGCAGGATGAAACTACAGCACAGATTCTTTCCGGGATTAATGGTTAGTTCAACTACATCTAGTAGGTACATAACTGAACGGGAAGAAAAGATAGTGCATTCTAAGGTCATTACGCTATCTTTAAACCATATTTTAATGCACATCCCCATACTTGTATAACAGCATGATGATTATAATCTATAAAATATTTTATGGTTATTTTCATCAGTTAATGTTGCGTAACATACCCATGGATATGGATATGCACTGAAATTGATTGTCAAACATATCAATGTATATGCGGTGATAATTATATAGACATCGTGAAAAACTTTTATCACGCAGGTTGTATCATCAGATTTTATCAGTCCCCGGTAGTTGCAAAGTCAGCTATGTATATTTTCTCAAGGAAACCAACTGCACTTTTGGAAAAAACGGCCTTCCGCGTTCTGGAGCATTTTGCTTAAACTGCGACTTCAAAGTACATTTGAACAAAATGTATTATTCCTAGAACCTTTCGCGTTCTAGAGAAACTGGTTTAAAACGCGACTTCCAAAGAATGCGACTTCCATAGAATCTGGAACAATAGCATCGTTCTTAAACTAATTGTCTTTGTTTTCAGGTGTTCTGTATGAAGCCAGCGATTCATATGAAAACAGTTTTATGATGTCAGGTAGGTGTCATTTGTATGCTTTTCTAATTGCCAGTTAAGTCAGTCATTATTAAATATCGTTATTTCGGGGACAAGTCAACAAGTTAACAACATAGTGAAAAGGTTTTAATTGTAAAGCTTCAGTCAATCGTTAATTGGCTCTTGCAAGCACTAAGACTTTTGTCCGAGAATCACAAAAAGGGCACGGTAAATTAAGTCATACATATATCTAAGGGACTGACTTCTCATTAAAAAAGAATATTAATGTAATTCTATAACCTCAGATTTCTTGCACTTCGTTTTTTGTTTGTTTGCCAATGCACCTGTAGTTCAGTTCAAATGAAAAATATGTCGACCATGTAAGGTTCTTCACACTACAGCCTGTGTACATTAAGTTCGATCCACTAAGACAACCGACAATAGCTGTTTAGAAAGATCACTGATAACTGCATTTGTTAAGATTTGGCTCTGCTTGATCTTTACCTGATCAAAAGAACGATTACTGTTCGTGTAAGATATCTGCAGTGACCATTGTCCACGAATTCACGGTAGACGCATAAAATGATACACTGATATTCCTGTCTCCCAAATTTATAATTGCACTATCTAAAACTCCTATACCCGGACCATTCCGCGGAAATTTATCTACAAATTCAGTCATATGTTCAGGGATGGAATAATAATACAGTCGTGTTTTATTTAGTCTAAAACAATAGTGATGTATATATTTCTTTTATATTTTTGTCGATGCTTCACGAAAATGCGTCAGAAGGCGTTTCTTACTTTTGCAATATCACTGATAAAATACATATTTGTAGCATGTACTTTTGATTTAAAAAGCAACGTTTGTAATGTATTCGAACAAATTGTGGTGACTTTCAACTGTAATATATCTTTCTTGGTAATATAAGAGCTACATTTTAAGAAGGTATAAAACTTTTCTTATCCATCTCAAGGACAGTTTTTCAGACCAGATGCAATTTTAGGGGCGTTTTCTGTGATATTTTTAGGGTTACTTGTGTTGGTAGGATGTGTTTTGGGAATATTATCGTCTAGTAAAGCACCGCCTGCGATAAATGAAGATGCACAAGAAGAAAATATCATCATACCTCCCAACGACGACCAGAGAGAACAAAATCCAGAATCATTCGCGAGTGAAACCGCGATGTTAAGTTTAAAGCCTGAAAATTTAGATGAACAAAAACAACAGCTAAACAATTCACACATTCATGGTAGCTCTTGTTAATGGAACTGTAACCAAATGGCAGATAAAGGAAAGCGAAGCACCAATCGTGCCTTCTTCAGAATCATCCGTAAGAGAGAGTCGACCATGATGTCAGAGTGGTATTTTTCTCAGGGTTTTTATTTTTAAACATTTTGTCTTTCTATAGTCTCAAAGACCTTTTTAGGTCTTTGAAATCAAGAATTTTGTGTGCTTTTTTGTGTTTACATTAACATCGTCATGTTCACTATTCCTTGGTCAAACGTGTTACAAAAACGTCAAAATTTGCTACAAATATCATATAAAAGCATTTTATTTCAGAGAGTTGTCCAAAGCTCATTTAATGGAATAATTACAGAATGTTCACAATAAACTAAACAATAAACAAAAATTGTATTTTTCTTTTAGCAGTAAGTGAAAAGCAAGAGCAATTTGTGAAAATAATTTGGTGGCGTAAGATGTCATAAATACAGAAATACTTTCTGGAACCTTTTTATTTGATGATTCGTTTTAAATTATTATCTTTATTTTCACCAAACGAGTGAGCAGCTTTTAATTTTGACATCACCAGATAAAAGTTCTGTATTTACGAATCATATTGTAAAGTGAAACACTTGTGACCAGAGACTAAACTGTTGTTACACATTCCACAATTTGTAGTACAAAACCTACAAATAAAATTATTGAAGTGGATACTAAGGAAAGAGAAAGCCCACTGGTTTACTTTTTCAATCGTAATATAGAATAAAACAACTAAGAACTAGGGATGGGAACGAATACTAAAATCAATATTCGAATATTGTTTGGTATAGGTGGTATATTCGAAATATTCGAATATTCGTTTTGTGGTGTCCATGTATATTTTCTTAACACGACGGATACGCCACTACAGTATGTTTAGTATGAAAGTGTTTACTTTAAAACGGTATATAAAGAAACAAATTATTAATTTTCCACAAGGAGAAGTTTGGCTAACATTTCACGATTTTATCTTTTGTATTACGTAAAATATTTGTATGTATAAAGATTTAAAGAAGAAACAAATTTGTATTTTTTCAGAATAGCCGTTAAAATGGAATTAAAGTAAAAGAGATTACCTCCCTTTTCTATGAACTATGAATGTCTAACTGTATATAATTTTATAATGGAAAGAAAAATTTTGGGGGAATTTTCGCAAATAAAAGTTTGGATAATATTTCAACCGGTTTTTATATTTTTCTTGTGTATAATATTAATAATTTTTTTCCTTTGGGGGGGGGGGGGGGGGGTTTGGGGGTTTTTTGGGAAAAAACTACTAAATACGCCTGGCATAACCGAAATACTGCTGAAACTGGCGTTTACGGTTTAACTGGATTAATTTTTCCAGGGAAGATACGGGAAAACAAATAAATAAATAAACATTTTGATAATTTTTATTTTTACATGCGTAAACATCAACATGTACATAGTACATAAAATATAGCACACGTCAATTTATCAAAGCATCAACTCAACAGATCGCGTGAAATAAGTCCAAACGGGGGGGGAGGCGGATGGGAGGGCATGTTAATTGATAGAGCGTACAGTAAATTAATATCGTTTAGCGAAGATCAAACTTAAAGTAAGGATGTTAAAAATAATTTCAAACATATTTATTAAAGGAAAATAGTTGAGTTATTCTGAATGATTGGACAACGAAAGAGTTATATCAGTATAAGCGTGATTGGTTATTCGTTTCCGTAAACATGACGTTGATCCTGGAACATTGTGAGATAAACAACTTTTAAAATTTGTTACATTAAACAGGCGACAATTAAAATGAACAAAAGATAAAAAGTACCCACAAAAAAAACCTTTTTAAAAATTTTATTCCTTAAAGATGCCCCCTGTCAATTATTGCAATTTTCGTGATAATTGAATGGAAAATTTTGACACGCTCTAAACAAACAATACAGAACAAACGGTTTTATTCGGCATAATTAGCATTCTTTAGATTGCTACCTATTTAAAAAATAATAATAATAATTTACGAATATTCGAATTAATAATTTTTCAACTACCTTTTCGAATATTCGAATATTCGTTCCCATCCCTACTAAAAACCATATCATGTTCCCATGACCAAGTACAAAACAATAGTGAGCAAGTTCTTATATCCATTGTGGTCCTTAGCATTGGATGTATGGCATAGAGAGGCACAGACCTATATACACATGTGTATATAGGTCCGTGTTAAAGGCAATTATAAACGCATCTTATTATAATAACAAAAATCAAATATCACATGACATAATTATCACAACAGATCATTGCATAACATTATCAAAGAGTGTATCACATTGATACTAATAGTATTGAAAAACATGATCAAATATAAATTAACTCTCCACAAAAATAACTTAAGAATCAGTCAAAAAACTTTTAAACGGAGCTAATAAATATGTTACAAGATCTGTTTGTACAACACGAATTTCCCCCTTGATGGAAACAGTATTGTGGGAAAAGTCGCACTATGCAAGTAACCATTTGGCATACATTCATCAAAGGTCACATGACCGAGAATTATATTACAAGACGATAGGCCTGAGCGTTTTCGAATCATCGTCCGGAAACCTTTCTACTTTTTCAGGTCACTGTAACCTTGTCCTTTAACTTACTGACCTCAAAATCAATAGGGGCCATCTGATGGAATGACCTACTTCTACATCAAGTTTCAATATGCCAGGCCTAAGTGTTCTCGGGTTATCGTCCGTAAACCGTTATTCTATTCCGGGTCACTGTGACCTTTGACCTACAGACCTTAAAATCAATAATGGTGATCTGCTGGTCTTGACCAACCTCCACATCAAGTTTCAAGATGATAGGCCCGAACGTTATTGTGTTATCGTCCGAAAACAGTTCTTCTATTTCAGGTCACTGTGACCTTGACCTTTAATCTACTGACTGTAAAATCGGTAAAGGTCATCTGCTGGTTATGACCAACCCCCGCGCGTTCTAGAGCTATTGTCCGGCAACCATTTTACTGTTCTGTGTCACTGTGACCCGGACCATTGACCTACTGACCTCGAAATCAATAGGGGGTCATCTGTTGGTCATGACCAACATCTACATCGAGTTTCAAGATGCTACGTCCAACTGTTTACGAGTTATCATCTGGAAACTGTTTTACTTTTCCGGGTCACTATTACCTTGACATTGACCTACTGATCTCAAAGTCAATAGGGTTCATCTGCTGGTCATGACCAACCACCACATCAAGTTTCAAGATACCAGATCCACGTGTTCTCAGGATATTGTCCGGCAACCGTTTTACTATTCTGGATCACCGTGACCTTGACCATTGACCTACTGACTTCAAATAGGGGTCATCTATTGGTCATGTCCAATCTCCACATCAAGTTTCAAGATGCTAGGCCCAAGCGTTCTCAGGTTATCATCTGGAAACTGTATTACTATTCCGGGTCACTGTGACCTTGACCTTTGACCAACTGACCTCAAAATCAATTTGATGGTCATGGCCAGCCTCCATATCAAGTTTCAAGATGCTAGGCCCAAGCATTCTGGAGTTATCATCCGGAAACCATTTGGTAGACGGACGGACCAACCGACCCACCGACCCACCGACATCTGCAAAACAATATATCCTTCCTTCTTTGAAGGGAAGGCATAATGAAAAAGCATGTCATGGAGAACATAAGTGCCTCATTTTAAATATAAAATGAGCACATTCGTGAGTCGTGACTTACGCATTAAACAATTAAAATTGTATGTATTAAAACTCCGTAAAACAAAATTGTTACAAAGATTAAATACTTTTAATTAGGCTACCTTAAATTTGTTAATTTCAGTGGTATTCACATGAACATCGTCCAAAGTCCGGAGCCAATGAAACTAAAAGATTCAAAACAAAAAACTTTGACCGTTGAAAGAAAATAACCTCATTTAATGCTAAGTTTAGTACTGTGTGTGCGCATAGAATCTTAAAGCATTCATCCAGGGATAAGTTATTGACCTTGCAACCAGTGGCATCGAAATTTAAAAGGACGATTACCGTGCAACTCTATCATATACATGAAGTGTTAACCAGTGAACTGTTTACATCGCTGATTGCTGATGATGATATTGACCCAGGAACAACAAAATCAATAGTATATTTGTTTAAAAATACAAAACAAAACAAACTTGACAGATTTGTACAAACAATGGCAAAAACAAAAAAATCAGTAATTGTTCGAACTCAGCAGACATACATGTGTTTTTAAAACACTGCGTGACGACACGCTACTTCTGATTTCATCAGATGTTTTGTAGGCTGTGCTTTAAGCCGAAAGTAGGATTTTCATTGGCCAACCATCACTACAGAGGTAAGGCACTGGGGCAAACAGTACAGAGGTCAGGCACAGGGGTAACCATGTCTACATACTTGCAGACTTGTTTTCGCTAATTTGATTGATTTACAGCCTTTCCTTAAGATGTCTATATTTCTGGGTTTGAGCAGGTGTGTCTACTGTCTACGCGGTCGACACAAATCCCACAGGGGCCATTTTCAAACCTAACAAGAGCGATTCCAATGTCGTATTCAATGTCGTCAGCATTTGCCTCATATGTCTGATTTTTCAATCGCCGTAGACTTTAAATTCATATAGACAAAACGAGTTATGGACAAAGGTTTTGAATAGAAATTTCAATTGATTTAAAAATGTAACAACTTTAGAATTAAACAGAAATCTTATACGGTTTAATGTCCAGACAAGCAACAGTTTATGGGAAATACGAGACTTACTAATACACACATACTATCACTTTCAAAATCTTCCGATGCATTGAAGTAAACAGTTAGCACGCTAACATATTAGCCAATTCTCTTGAAGGTCACTGTGACCTTGACCTGTTTACCTCGAAATCGATGAGGTTATCTGCTGGCCATGACCAACCTTCATGTACCTACAAATCTGAGGACATTAGGCAAACGCATTGTTAAGTAAATGATCGGACAACTTTTTTCTATTGAAAGTCACTGTGACCTTGACCTTTGACATGTTGACCTCAAAATATGTAGAGGTCATCGTCTCATCATGATCAACCAACCTTTCATGTTTCAGGAACCTAGGGCAAAGAGTTATCAAGTTATTTATCTGACAAAGTTTATTTACCTAACGACATGTGCAAAGTTTGATACTCATGGGACATAATAGACCTGGCAATAACATGTTGCAAACTAATTATAATTCAATTACAGTTCTTCAACTAATTGAAAAATAATTAAAAGGTGAGGCAGAAATCAATTATTTTAATTGTAATTAATTAATTAAAATCCAAAAAATGCAAAAAATGTCAATTAAATCAATACCTTCAGTTACATGCAGAAAGGGTCATAAAACACAAGGCAAACATACAGGTTATTGTGCAGTAGCTGTTATCACCTGGGGGTATAAATTTCACACTTGCTTGTCATCTAAAGAGGTATTAATGTAATCTGGATATGAACCTGAAACTGTTGCTCAACCATTGATGAATATTAAGCCATTGAGTTACAATAACTAGTAGTATAATTAGCTTGAAGGAAGAGAATTTGTTGTCATCAATTGTACAGAGTGGGTAAGTAAGAAGTGTTCACAATCTCTGTGATCAGACAGTAACTTTGAAGCATAAATGTTTTTGAAATGCAATAAGAATCTGTAAATGGTGTTCACTGACAGACAGTAAACTTTGAAATTTTGAAAATTCAATGAGGAATTATAAATCTGCATTTTAATATGTCATTGATAGTAACATGATTCTATGTGAAATTGTGAATATATTGCCAAATAATTAAAAAATAATTAATTGTTTTCCTTAAAATAATTGTAATTAATTAATTACTTCTGTAAAAAGCATGTAATTATAATTGTAATTTAATTGAAGAATTTCTGTTTTAATTGTAATTAATTAATTACTTTTAAAAATAATTGAACCCAGGTCTGGACATAATAACTGTCTTAAATAAGTTATTTAGGTAAATCTTCTCATTAAAAAAATCGGATATGTTAGGTACTAAAATGAATAGCACAATAATACGTCCTGAGCATTTTAGAATTGTTCTTCTGTGTGTTTTTAGATCTTAAATCGAAGGTTCTCACTTTGTTTGTTGTTGTAGTATTTTAGATCTTAAATTGAAGGTTCTCACTTTGTTTGTTGTTGTAGTGTTTTAGATCTTAAATTGTATGTTCTTACTGTGTTCTTTCCCCACTCAACAAACACAGCCTGAAATGTAGGAGTATTTTATTAATATTGGTTTGCTATATCAATATATAGTAACATAATACTAGTTCATGCTGAATCTTTCTTTCAGGGGTTAATATAGAATACCTTTTTTGTGTAATATAACAATTATTTAAATATAACCCTTAGATAAATGTCAAAAAACAATGTACAGTAAACTTCCTGAAAATCGGACTCTCAGAAAACCGGAATCCTCAGAAAATCGGACGATTTTCGAAAGTCCCGTAATTTCTACTTATAAATCTTAACACAATTCATCACCATCTAGAGCTGATTAATTAAATGATAATACCCCAGCCTACGCGCTGGTCACAAAACAAAAGAAATATCATTGATAAAGTACATGTAGATACAAGTATGTTTTACTACACATATTGAACACAACTTGAATGGTGCCGTGAATAAATGATACATGTACAAACACAATAGTTTTCCGTACATAGATATTTGCCAAGTACAAAAAGGCAATAACTCAATAAAAATGTGAAAATTAGTTATTAATATAGTTCAATAAATGTCATAGCACAGCTTTGCATTTTTTTGATATTACATGATATACCAACTGTGTAGATGCAGTGCCAATATCGACACTTTTTATCTGAAAACATGTTTATAGTGCTGCAAAATACTGAGGCTGTCTTAAACACAACCGATCAATGTCTTTAAACAAATGGTTATGTATATCAAAATGCTCGTTAGACTCTTTAGATTTCAGAACTGCATGGTGTAGTTGCAAAGCTGAGGTACATTGACGTTATTCAAAATGGCCGCAAAACTGTTGAGAAATATATGGAACATCATTTCAGCATGGCGAAAATTTTAACTGAACGTTTAATTGTGATATTTATGTTTTGTAAAATGTAAAGTTAAGCAATTAAAACCCTGTTGATCACTTTAAGGGCAAACAGTCATTAACACTATACCAGAAAATGGGAGATAATTCGACACAAAAGACGCATTTTTGGTGAAATTTTACAAACTGCTTTTATTTTATCATTTTGAGCGATAGACAATATCATTTTAGTTGAATGTATTCAATAAATAGGTATTTATTTTGTTATAAGGTGTACTAAACTCATATTTATTCAATATGTACAACTAAAATGATATTGTCTATCATTTAAATGGTAAAATAAAATAAGTTTATTAAATTTCAAACAATAAAATGCGTCTTTTGTATTGAATCATCTCCTTTTTTCTAGTGTTAGACTTTTTCGATCTTAAACTGAATATACAAGTTTGGTTAAATTAGCATTTCATAAAACATATATATCATTCATGGCTTTTCAGTTAAAGTTTTCTCCATGCTGAAATGACACTCCATATACACGCACAATTCTCAGTAAATTGGCAGCCATTTTGAATAGTGGCAACGTACCACAGTTTTGCCAACTGCTACATCCGGTTTTGAAATCTAGAGAGTCTAACAAACATTTCGATATATACAAGCCTTTATTTAAAGACATAGACCGCTTCATGCATTTTCATGATTAAGGGGGCATAATATCCAACTTGGTTTACAGCAGCATAAGTACAAAAGGGCAAATAACTGTATAATTAAAAGCTGACTCTCGTGAGTGACGAATGCCCCCAAAGAGGTGTCTAACAGTCTGAATCGTTGACCGTCAAGGTGTGGAACCAGTACTTGCGCACAACATTTTATCTCCAATTTATTTTTACAATTTTCAATGTATAACAGAGGTACAATCCGGACATGACGTGTGCATATATACAGGATACTAAACTGTCTGAACTCTACGTGTGACATTGACCTTGAAGTTAAGGACGCGGGACTTGCATGTGCATGTCATCTTTATGTGCTTAACAATTGTGACATGTCATTTTAAAATCCTTCGACAATGTAAATAGGGTTCCATTACCTTTAAACACTAAGTTTGACCTTGATCTTTGGGGTAGGGTCGTGGGTCTTGCACGCGATACGTCGTCTTGATGTGCTGAATTTGTGCCAAATTATTACAAAATCCTTTAATGTATGACACGACAAAGTTACAGCCCGGACACGGAAAAATGTATGGACGAACGCACGGACGGACAGGCGGACGATGCGATTTCAATATGCCCACTTTTCGAGGAATAAAATGTAAACCACAGTAAACTTGTCACAGTGAGTAGGTTCAAGCAGAGTAGCATACGGATGTGCAGATATACAGGAAACAACCGCCTATAATTCTGACTACTTTGACAGCTTAGATGTATGTTACTAAGCCTTACCAAAGAGCTTGCCTACAATTCCTAGAAATCAGCCTTAGAAGGTTAGTGTCAGGACATGAAGAGAGTCTTCTTGGGAAAAGTTAACTGAATTCCTTATTTCTCAAAACAACAGGAGCTGTCCCTCATAAGTGACGAATGCCCCCAGTCTGTATCCTCTCCTTGTGCTCAACAATTGTGCCATGACATTTTAAAATCCTTTATGCACGACAGAGTTACCATGCATACAGGATTCCATTACCTTTAAACTTTAAGTGTGACCTTGACCTTTGACGTAGGGCAATGGGTGTTGTATGCGACACGTCGTCATGATGTGTTGACCATTTGTGCCAAGTTATTTTATAAGAGCTGTCAGTAGAACACCGCGCTCGACTTTTTTTAGTGCTTGCCAATAAAACCAAACTTTGACAGTTAAAACAAGGATCTGTATAAACAAAGGCCAAAAGTAGCAAGATATCAAGTCAAGAGTTATCAAACTTAAATGTTTGATATCCCTGAATACTACAGCAAAGTTGTAGATTAATACTTCAAGTGGTTAATGATATATGTGCATGACAGTGACAGCTGCACACAAGACTTTAACTAGGACTTTCTGAGTACAAATCAAGTAACATTTTCATACATTCATCTTCTCTTGCTTGCAGATAGGTGTCATAATGGTACATAAGTATTCCAACTTTCAAAGTAACATCTCAAATGGTTAAGTCAACAATTGGATAAGAATGAAAATTTAACTACGTTTCTAAGTCGAAAAGGGCCATAATTCCAATACAATCCTTTACAGAGTTACCTTCTCCTGCTTATGTTTGGGGATCATGATGGTAAACAAGTACTTCAACTTTCAAAGTTATATCTCAAACAGTTCAGTCAAAAAGTGGACTGGTACGAACAACTTAACCGAGATTCTAAGTCGATAAAGGGCCTTAATTTTTAAAAAAATCCTTGACAGAGTTACCTTCTCTTGTTTGTAGATGGGGTTATGATGTAAACAAGTATTCCAACTTTCAAAGCAATATCTCAAAGGGTTAAGTCAATAGTGGATTTTACCCCAATTCAATGTATTTTCTAAGTCATAAAAGGGGCATTACTCTGACAAAAACCTGGAAGTAATGATGGTAAATCAGTAAGGTAAGTTTTAAAGCAATATATCTGATGGCTTTTAAATAAAATGGAGTGGAACGAAAAACTTTACCAAGCTCAATGCACTTTCTAAGTCGAAAAAGGGCCATAATTCTGACAAAAACCTTGACAGAGTTATGAGCTCTTGTTTGTTGATGGAGGTTATGATGGTTAACAAGTATGGTAAGTTTCAAAGCAATACCTCTACTAGTAATTGTTTTAAAATAAAGTGGGGTGGTACGGAAAACGTAACACAGGTGTGACACCAACGCGGACGTGGACGCCGAGACGAATAGGATAGCTCCCCTTTTATTCGAAAAGTCGAGCTAGAAATCAATCAATGCATGGCAAAGTTAAAGTCCGGACACGAATGTATGCATACATACAGGATTCCATTACCTATAAATACGAAGTGTGACATTGATCTTTGAGGTAGGGACGTGAGTCTTACACTCATCACTTTGTCCTGATTTGCTGAACATTTTTGTCAAGTTATTTTAAAATTCTTAAATACATGATAAAGTTACAGCCCGGACACGAAATAATGTAGGGACGGACACGCGGACGGGCGATTTAAAAATGCCCACCTATGTGGGCATAAAAAGCATTGATGTTGGTGTTGTTTGTTACAATTATGCAACAATACAGGTCAACCAAGCTCCTTTACGTTAGTGACAGCGACATGACCACAGTACAAACCTTCATTGCTGTCCAAGACTGCCATAGTAACAGATATGGCACTATAACCCAGATCATGTCGAAGAATACAAGATACATTGTACACCCACAGACGTAGACAGTTGTGTAAGGTAGAATAGTAATCCATTTTATAAGCTTCTCCATCATAAAACGCAATGGACACAAAATGAAACATTATCATAAAAACATTGTAGTTCTGCTAAAGGTTTTAAATGTTTACTTACCTTGTGGGATTTATTTTGTTTGGTATGATATAGAAGGGCCCGGAAACGAGAATGAACATCACTGCTTGGTACAGTATGGGTCTGCTCATTCATGACTGCCATATTACCTACAGCTCGTATTGCTGCAGTCTGGAAATAATGTAATATTGCATATATTGTACGGTAAGAATGACTGCATATAGTGTGAGTAAGTTCTCTACTGGACTATTATCTTAAGAAGAGAGGTGTGGATATATCTTCTCTTGTCCCTAGTCAAATCCTGGTGAACCTCAGTCGTACAGTGGTAATTGCTTTCCCTTAGTCACCTTTAACTAGATGGGTGTTCAGAAGAAACACTAGTGTCGCCCTCTTACGCTTTGTCAGAATAACCAATAATTTTGTGACAAAAACTAAGTACAAAAAGGGGCATAACTCTATCAAATATGACCTTGACAAACAAAATTTGGCGGCATCATGACGCTTATGTCATAAGCAATACAATTTGAAAGTTTGATGAAGCAATCTTTAGCAATGACAAAGTTATAGCCAACATTAAGTTTTCGTAACAAAATCTAAGAACAAAAAGGGCCATAACTCTGTCAAATATGACCTTGACCTACAAAATTTGGCGGCATCATGACCCTTTTGTCATAAGCAATACAATTGTAAAGTTTGATGAAGAAATCTTAAGGGGGTTCACTGCTGAAATTCAAAATAACAAGAAATTTTATTGACCCTGTTTTTTATGGAGACTAAAATATTGCTAGTTACTTTCTGGAAAAATAATGCTAGGTCAATGACTTAATTTTTTCGCAATATTAGTTTTTAGTGATACACTATCAGATAAGGTGCTTAATGCAGAATTAGCTAGAATTTTCGTATTGTAAACTATTATGAATGTGGTGTATGTTTCAGAATGGGTATCAATTTTTAATCTCTTCTAATGTAGTATGTCATACTTTAGGATGAAAAATTAGAGATAATGGTATTTCTATCATCATCTGAATAAATATTACGTTCCTTATCATTACCCCACCCACTTTACTAAAATTCATTTTTAAAATTTTTGATAAATGAATATTTCATGATAAAGGAATAATAAGGTTGTTCATATATTTTGCCTACAGTTTGATTAAAACCTTTGTTTTCGAATGCAAAAATAAAAAATGGGGGTCAATGTGCATATAAGAAAGAAATTCAATAAAAACTGACAAAAAAATGTGTTTTTTTTTTAGATTTCGACGAGCTTTGAGATATGACGGCATAGGTCTGTAACAAAGAACTGTAAAAAGCAGCTAGTTATTAATGATTTTTATATCCTAACAATTCTTCTTGTAATACAGTTTGAATTAAATTAATATCTTAAATGGTTATTGAGAAATGCCTATTTTTGTACCCCTACCCCCATTTTGGCATATGACAATTTTTTTTTCAATTTAGTCACAAAATGTGAGGTCAAAATATTTTTTCTAAAAAAAGTTCATTTTTTTTACACTTAAATGTTCCTATTGTGCTTAAGTTTACTACTACATAATTGTTTTTTCCAGTTAACTCATCATTTTTTAAATATAACAAATGTAAATTTCCGGAAGTGCAAAACTCCAAAACCTCACCAGTGACCCCCCTAAAGAAATTGCAAAGTTTAGGTTAAGGTTAAGTTTCACAAAAACTAGGTTCGATCACCGGGCAGGCCATTTCAGGTGTGTCCTCAAAACACCAGATGCCATATTGCATATGAAGAGTCACCAACTGAATTTGTTTTCTTCAAAACTACTCGTCCTATTACTGACTCAATCTTAGTAATATTTAAATACAGTATTATCCTGCCATTATACAACACTGGAAAAAGAAAAGAAGAAAGCAATACCTTAATTTTAAGATCTACATGACTTAAAAAAGGCTCTAAGAATGGTACAACACCGGAATCTATCACCATCTGCATTATTTCATTTCCTCCCTCAGTCAGGTACGCCAAGCCACACACTGTATGAAAAAGAATCTGAAACAAATAAAAACTTTGGATTAGTCAGGCACATCTGAAGAAAATATCAACATCTTACTGAGTTTATTTCTTTTCGTCCACTTAAAAGGCTATATCAACTTTATATAACAACTCGGAACTAGTCCATCTAAAATTGAACTAAAAATTATGTTCAACTGATTGTATCATTCTAATAGCTTTGCTTTGTTTGGGTTACACTAATTTCAACAGTACTTCGGGTTTTTACAGGTTGTCTCTTACCTAACCCTCGTTCCTGGATAGTATTAGTACTAGACTCAAATTCTCCATGAGAAACTGTCAACTTTCTAACTTAAATTAACAGTCATGGTTCAAGCCTATGACCGATAAATTAATCTTCACCAACAATCATAACCACTCTTTCAATAAGGGTTCAACTATAAAGTCCCAATTAAATAAGCTACTTACATCTATATCTGTATGATGTATCAGCTGACACAGTGCAGGAATAATCTCCTTGATTATGTCAACGGGAGGTCGATCCCCCTTGCAATAACACAGGTTATGAATTACCCAGACCGCTTTGCGTAAAAATGGAAGTGGTATGTTTGGATTGATAAATTCCAGTAGAGGTTTGACAGCTCCTGAACTTATAACATAGTCTCTACACTGCGGTCTATCACCTGGAAATATTAAGATCTGTTGGCAAAACCTGAAATCCAGTCAGAAAATTACGAGCCTTCGACGGGATATTCTTATACTGAATATTGTCTAATTTCAATAATTAGAATAATTTTTCAATTTCACATATAAAATGGTTAACTTTTCTATTCGAATTTTCTGATTCAAATAGTTTTTGTTCCAACAGTTGCTACTCATTCTTATTGATGGTAAACAGTTACAAAGTCAATGTTGAATATTAAAATACAATTTAAGTGTAAAAGTTGTAACAATTAACTCGAAAATGTGTGGAATACTGCTGACAATCTTAAAAAAGATCCTCTGTGAAACCATATCCTTTATTTAAACTCACTGTAATAACAAAGAATAGACTCACCTGTAATATTGCCCAAAGCCCAGACTGCCTGTTCTTGTACATTCTGATGTTCAGATTTTAACAATCTTAAGAAATGAGGTACAGCTCCTGAAGCAGAAATATTCAGAATGATTTTAACCATTAAAGCAAAATCAAGGATTGGAATTTTAATGGTAAGATGTGAATTCTATTCCAATGGGCTTCCACTGCCTGCGCAGTAAACTATAGAAACAGTATCATTTTATTACTGATATGTTGTCGGAATGTTCACATTAAAAAGTTTCAAAACAACTTTGACTAATGCTGGCAATCAGTCATTTCTATAACAACCAGTCTGATCGACTAGGATATTAGAGTCATCTAGTTTTTGGCCGATTCTGCTGAAAGAAATTAAGTCTGCTGAAGGCCAAATAACTACTTTCTCCACGCAATGTCATGCATATTTATATTTATTAAATACCTAACATTGATATATATGTATTTGCCACAAAAACTCGCCGACAAATCCGTTATAACGGATTAAGTACACGTATAATTCTTATTCAGTATCATCCCACTACCAAATTTGGCAATTGTTTTGTAAGGGTGTTTCCCGTTGGTCTATAGCAAATTATTGGATGTCTAGGACGTTAATAACGTCGCTTATAATTGGATAGCTGCATCTTGTTTATACAATGACGTCAAATAAATGACGTCGCATATAACACATATTTTGCGCTAATTAGAGTTTAAAATTATGAGTATTAGTAATGATTTATAATAAAAGGGTCATTATCATAGAAATGTGAACCAGAATGCCGGATTTGCTCTCATCGCGCTCCGCACTCGTATGATCCGATAAACGACTCGAGCAAATCCGGCATGCTGGATCCCATTAATATGTTAATAACTCTATTCACGTAACATCGACTGAACAAACCTGCTTCTACCACTGCCTTAGTTTTTGGTGACGTCCTAGCAGCTATATTTGTTAACGCCCAAGCTGCTTCAAATTGAATGGAGGGCCTGTGTAACGAAACAGGTGTCAGAGATTACATGGAGTTATGGTAAGTAAGAGATTTTAATCAACGTATTGAAATTAATTCTGGAATTCAATCTTATTTAAGTCCAGTTAATTTCTTGAGCAAGTGTGTCATAAGGGGTTTAAATCAGATACATTTTATCTCCTCAGCTGTAGTGTATATATAAAATGATTCTTTACGTATCAGAAACATGGGTGAAGTTAACCCGAAACAGAAAGAGGGCTGTAACTAAAGTTTAAAGAACAACTTACTCATCATCTTTAGTTAAACAATCCACCAAAAATAGCAGAATACCAGAGGCTATCAGGTCTTTTTTTGATGGGATTCTGTCAGTGGTAAATAATTTTCTGAAAAGCAAGACATTCTAAAACTGAAATAGATATAGATAAATTATTGCAAATTAATACTCAATAGGTCCTTTTTAGCCAGAAATTTCTCAAAAGCCCCAAATATTCAATACTCTGATGTCTGTGTTTCATTCTTGAATCAGAAGTTAGCAATTTGGTTGAAGTGATTTGGCTGTTGCAAGACTTAAACATAGCTAGAATGAAGGGCTTCAGTGCAAAACTTTTTTTTATTGTGTTCATTTCGTAAACGTACAAAAAATGCAGAATCATTGAATTCATTAGCCGGTCATAATACTAAGAGTTACCGACTGAAAGCAAATGTTATCATGATCATATTTTGAAGACTGATCATAATTTTCAGTTAATCTAATAATTTCAATCTTCAGGTTCAGCATAATTTCAGTTATTTATAGGCAATCAGTTTACCAAACCATGATTCCTACACTTCTATTCTCCTTAAGAAGTGCCAACTTCTCACATAAGAAAGCTCAAACAAATTGCCCAAAGTCAGTGAGAGATTAATTTATTTCAATTAAAGAATCTCAACAATATTTCCATGGCAGCATGTTCCTCAATCTATCATTAGATAAGACAATAACTGAGCTAAGACAAGAAAAGCTAACCTTGCTGACACGACAGCATGCAACCGTACTGCAGTTTCAGAACTAAATGCAATTCGTACGATATCTTGTAACGACTGACTCGAAGGTCTTTCGCTATTACCGCTATCTGTGCTATCCACAGTTAACGGGACATTACTTGGCTTCAGCATACGATCCTTCTTCCTCTTATGTTGTAACGACTGACTTGAAAGTTTTTCACTATCATCGCTATCTGTACTATCCGCAGTTAACGGGACATTACTTGGCTTCAGCATACGATCCTTCTTCCTCTTATGTTGTAACGACTGACTTGAAAGTTTTTCACCATCATCGCTATCTGTGCAAACCGCAGTTAACGAGACATTACTTGGCTTCAGCATACGATCCTTCTTCCGCTTATGTTGTAACGACTGACTTGAAAGTTTTTCACTATCATCGCTATCTGTGATATCCGCAGTTAGCTTCAGCATACGATCCTTCTTCCGCTTATGTTGTAACGACTGACTCGAAGGATTTTCACTATCATCGATATCTGTGCTATCCACAGTTAACAGGACATTACTTGGCTTCAGCTTACGATGCTTCCTCTTGTTCTACAAAACACCATGATGTTTTAATCAGATTTGTTCTCTTTTTATTGTCTCATTATTTTGCTAGATTCTATTGTAACTTGTATATTTGTGTATGGATCATATTCCATAGTAAATGGGTACACACTGCTGGTGGTTAAAGAATGAATGGTTTTAATTGATTTTACATTGAAAGTTGTCGCACAAGTTGAAAAATACGTATAAAATTAGTATGCACATGTAGAATAATATGATGCTAGTTAAACCCTACCCTTATATTTAAGACGGACACACTCGGAGGAAGAATTCAAGGCCTTTTGATACTGGTGTGGCTATTGCTCATCGAGAACTCATTTAGTGCTTTGCCATACTCCTAGACATGAAATTGAATGATGAATGAGCTGGCGAGTGAGAATTTCAGCAAAAGCGAGCTACAAAACAAGTGAAATTCAAGAAAAATCCAAATACCTTTCGGCGCTGAACAGTCAATTTCAATTTGGTCCTTCTTGTACGCATTTTCTATAAGAAAATTGAGACAGAATTAGCTCAATTTATACGTTGATGAACAGCATAGCATGTACATGAATCAATGTTTGTAGCGAAGATAATAAAGAAATAAGAAAATAAATTATACATTTTGTGTTCAGCAGTTGCTGTATCCTCAAATTACCAGTTTCAGTGACCCTGAGAATACGTCTGGCAGAATTACAAAACGTTGTCTTAGCACTTTTGCTTAGTTAGTAATCTTTTGAAGAAACATAGTTGTGTAGCCTGTCCTCGAGCTGTGTGATGAAGAATAAGGTGAGAAAAAATCCCACAAAATTACAATAGTGTTGTTTATCACAGGTTCCCCTATTTTGCATAACAGATACTCAGCCGATACTATTTCAGTGACCCCTACTTCATTTTTAAACTATAGTGGCCACTTAAAACTGTGCAAAGATCATTAGATGAAGTCCAATGAAAGAAAACAATATACTCCACGTATAAAGTATCCCAATAGGAGTGATCGCCATGACATCAATCGCCATCTGGTGGCCAATGACAGTGTTTACAATGTTTCTGTATCGAAACTTTGATTTGTATTTTGTGCTCTCTATCTTTATTTGAAATGCCTGCTTCAGTCTGAAGCACAGTTCGCTTTATTTTTGGCGGCTTTAATTTGTTTTAGTTTAGGCTACATGTCCCTTTTAGTTTATCTGTGCTTTGCATTGCATTGCCTTTAGCATATTTTAATAAAAGGCTTAAACAGACCTCTCGTAAGTAAAAAATAAATAGAAGTCCAAAGTTGTAACAAATAATAAGGAATCATTAACATTAATGTTCGCCAAATATAGTTCTATTTACTTCACAATAATGTGGAAGTATAACTAGAAATCGCTGTTTTGAACCTTGGCGTGACCATAACATTATTGAATTTGGTATGTTGATATATTCAATACATTCACTTTAAATTTAATATTTTAACGAAGTGACCTGCAAAAATGATTGCTGGTCTACTGGTATGAAGGGTGAAGTAAAAATCGGTGGGTTTTGAGATCGAATCTCAGTCGATTTTTTGTGTTTAATGAAACAATCGCTAATATCTTGCACAATTTCCATGTGAGTTTAGGTGAGTGGAATTTATAAATATGAAACCTTAACACATATGTCTTCGGTCAGGAACATCTGAATACTCATATTTAAAACTATGGCAGAACAGCTTAGGCTTGATCACAAAAGCGCTAAATAAAAAGTTAATACAGTGGCGAAAACAGCCCATAAAACTCAATGTCATAAACTATAATAAATATATTCCATTAGATCTACTTAGTTTAAAAAAGAAAGAAATTAAGTCGACCTCATGCCCCTTTGGTGACCATAAAATGCAAATCTTCCAACACCAAGCCCTAGCATAGCAGTGATGAGCTAACATATATGAGTCATTGTTCTTTTTCTTCTAACACAGTCACATTTAGCTCTCATAAACAGTAATAAACTGAAAGCATACTTGTTTCACGTTAAATAACAATACAAGAAAAACTGTGATACTACGTATCACAGCGGGCCTAGAAACAAAGCTTTCGTGTTAATATTTTGAAATGGGAGATGCAAATAAACTTTATAGACTTTATAACATAGACGGAATAAATTTTTATTCTAGGTTCATGCAGGGTCCGTATATATACGGACCCTGTTTCATGTAAAGCAAACACTTGACTATCTGGTTTGTGTAGTTACAATTTAGTAACTGTTACTCATTTTCAGTATATCATTTCTGACTTAAAAAGAAACCAAAACACATTCATATAAAAGCTCTAAATAATCTTTACGCGCTTTCCGTTTTTTTTCATCAGGATTTATTAGATTGTATATAAGATCCCTATTTTCATTCAGCGTTAATTAAAACAAAGTGAACGCAGCAATATTATAATATGTTCTACGCTATGTTTAGTTCCATTAAGGTGATTTTCAGAATGTACAATACTATTCCTGCCTCTATCCTCACAAAATCGTTTGCAGTCAAACTGTTTTTAAACAAAACAACGCACATTTTCGCGATTACTGAAAAGTCAGTGCATACCCATCCTCGGTAACCCAGGCTATTCATTACCCAATTGAATACACCGGGCAAATTGACTGAAGAAATCTCGTACTTATGAATAATTAATGAGGTAAATTCAAGCCTTTCGATTGGTTTCTTGATATTTTTCTCAAGATTAGCTATCCAATGAAATCGTGGCTCTCAAACCGCGTTAGGGGAAACATTAAAAATGGCAGCCTCCATGCTTGTCAGCGATGTAGTTTTAAACAGATTTTGTGCATCACTCGTCTCGGATTGCAGATTTCTATATGATCGTCCCTAATCGGGACAAAACAAATCAATCATTTTTTTCAACGTTCTGCATGGCGGTCATTATTTGAGGATACTCTTCATTGTGGAGGTGCTCTTATTTTTGTAAGCATCGATTTCATTGGATGAAAAATAGTCATGAATATTCATGCATTACGAAGTTTTGCCAGTCTATTTTCCCACGGTATATGACGGAGAGAAGCGGCAGGAATTAACCGTGGGTTCCGACGATGGTGCATACCGGCCAATTAGTTAACTTTGGCTGCCTGTCAGTTTATTGTTGTAGCCCAGTCTGATAATTCGAACTGTAAACCAGTCGGATAAAAAAATGGAAAGTGCATCCCGGCCAGTTATTAAAATTTGGCTACCTGTCACTTTATTGCTCTAACATGCCATTTCTGATTAGAATAGACTGTCAGTGACTGCACAGTGATACTTTCATTCAAAAACAAATTGAAGTGTGATTGTAAATTTTAAATAATAAAAATCGAGTCATAGTAACGGCCCGCAATAAAATTTCCCGATTACAGTAACATTATCGTGCTATTTATAACTCTAACATTTGGTAGCATGTAACCTACTCACGGAATTCATACTGTCGTGTTACGAAAAACAGTTACAAAAACTTACATCAGGATCTTTTCCTTTGTTTTTGTATATTGCCCCGCTCTTTCAATAATTGTTCTGTTGATATTTTTGTTAACGAAAATATTTATTTTAGATTCATATCGCCATGACTACTAGTAGGGCCATAGGAGCTCGAGGTCGGGATTATGCATTTCCGGCTATGTTTTGTTATTTTACATTTATTTAAGAACCAATTAAGCTAACAAAATACGATCTTATTTTCCCCGGATCTCAACTTTCATATTTTACCGCTGAAGTACCCAGTAGACTGAATAAAGAAAAGGAGTGACATTCGCCATGTTATCCAACACAAACTGCTAAGAGTGGCGTCCCCTTTTTTTTTTTAATTATTTTTTTTTTTTCTGCAACACTCATAGACAGTGTGCTCAGTTTGTTCAAATGGTATGACAAGATAATAGTCCATGACTGCTACATTAAACAAAAATAAACTGTTCCGCCAGTCTTTGAAATTGCCACCACACTATGTTTACATGTATAGGTTCCGGTTCCATGTTGCGTCACATTGGTAGACGGAGAACCAGCTTTTGAGGGACGTAACTCTTAGTAGTTTGTGTTGGATAACATGGCGTGTGTCACTCCTTTTCTTTTTTCAGTCTACCGGGTTCTTCAGCAGTAAAATATGAAAGTTAAGATCCGGGGAAAATAAGATCATATTTTGTTAGCTTGGTTCTTAAATAAATGTAAAAAGACAAAACAAAGCCGGAAAAGCATAATCCCGACCTCGAGCTCCTATGGTGCTACCAGTAGTATTTTCTATATAATTTTAAAACTAAATTTGTACACGAAATAATTCGAAAACAATGTTCAGGACAAATACAGTAATATACAGGACATGGTTTAATTTAAAGTTAAGGTATAAAATTAATAGATTTTAAATTTTTCATTTGTTTGAAACTGTACAAGAAACTCTCTATCCGCTCTATTGGCTTACGGAAAACAAAGTAGTCCTCGATTTAGTCGGGGACCGCCTCTCAATAACAACAAAACTATTCTACAAATTCTTGATTTTATTTATTTTTGATGCAATTTAAATTGTCAAATTCGCAAATTTTGTCAACAATCAAATTTGAAACTACGCAAAAAGTGAACGATTTTTATTTTCAAAATTCTTTCAAGTTTTATTATCACCAGTGAACTAAAACAGTTCTCATTTGTTTGCAAAACAAAACGAAAAATATATTTTCTTATCTTTATCATGTTGGCAAACTACATGGCGTATGATACTGACAATCTGGGGATACCTCATTTGGTGGCGATTCTGTCAAGGTTGGGGAGATATTAATAAACACACCCACTGTTGCTGTCAGAATGCACTTATTTGAATCGTTCAATTCCCGTCTGCATTCCTCTTTTTTCCGCAAAAATAGGGGAATGTGATTGATGCAGTATAGTGCGCTATATAATACCAAACCTCTTATCGCACAACTGCCACTCTAGCTGCAAAACAGGGTAAACAAACTGCCAATGTCATCCTGTTCACCAGCCTTAAACTCAACCAAGCACATCTGTGATTTGATCGGTAAAGCTGTCAGAAAAAGAACGACATAGGATATGTGGCGGCTGGAACGTTTTGTCTGTGAAAAATAGGACCATGTTCCCTAGCACATCCGTCGGAGTTATTTCCGGTCAATTCGCAGCCATTCCAAGGCTGTCATCCAAGCATATGGAAGCCATATCAATTAGCATTATCAGTTATATCTGTTTATACTTACTGTAATACTGGATAGTTTTGAAATCTTTTATTCTGAGTTTCTCAATATTATAACCTTTAACGATTCTTTTACCTTTGACCTACTGACCTCAGCATCAATGGGGTCATCTGCTCGTCATGAACTACCTCTACATCAAGAGGCGAGATATTATGCCCAAGCGTTTTCGAGTTATATAGATAGATTTATTTCGGTATATATGCATTAAAAGTAAATGTAAAGTGTTTGCTTATTATAGTGTTACCCCTACTTAAAAGGCCAGCCATATCTGACTCTGAGACACCTTCCTTCTGCTCACATCTACCTCCCGAATCCTATCTTATGTACAATTACATGGTCAAACAAATAAATGTATTGTATAATTTTAATACAAATACATGAATAATGGACCATGGCATGCACATCAATACCTAGGATAACACAAAAAAAGAGAAAAAATCTTATTTCCATTGCTGTCCTTGTTATTGGCGCTGTGCGGAAGCACAGTGCCAGTATTGAATAGGTTTTAATTTTGTACCATGGGGTTGCATAATCGAATAGGGAGCAGCCAACATTATTATTGTAATTAAAAACTACGTATTATGTTTGAACAAACTCCCTATAATGAATAAATAAATAGTATTAACTGATTACAAACAATACTATACCAGATGCATACGTCTTCGACCGTTAATTCAAAACTTTTGACATATTCATAGGATATTTAATAACTTTTCCACAAACTTGAAGGTTACGGTTTTTTTATTGCTTTGTTTACGGACCCTACGGCCAGATTCATCAAAGTTCAGAAAAAACGTCTCGATAGTTGTTTTGCTTTCTCTAAACATTTTGAAGTTTAAATACATATGTTGTCAACGTGAATGATTAATGAAAACCCATTTTAATTACTACATACTAAAGTAAAATGTAGGCATTATAAATAAGACCGTTCACCTAACTATGCGATACATGGGGTCTCAATGAAAGTTATGTAAAGCATCGCTAACAACTGACCAATAGTAAAGACAAAATAAATCACGTGGGTTTCGTCTGCGTCGAAAAGCGTCTACTGACCACGAGCTGTAGCCTTGTTTAATGGGCGTCATCGTACCATTATACGGAAGGTTGTTTTATGATTCGTTTATTTTTTGGTTAAACTGTAGTAAATGTGGTTTTTTTACTTATTATGATAACAGTTACATGTAACATAATGTATTTGGTTTTTCCCGTTGATAGGTTGTTTACTGATATTCTAAAATGACACTGATTCCTTTAAATCATGTTTCAAAAACATGCGCAGCGCCTTTGATGCTTTGCATCAAAATTTGTCTTGTTGATAGCATGGCATAGAACAGAACAGAACAAAACAGTACCTTTATTTATACACACAGATTACAAAACGTACATTTAGAGAGACATGAACAATCTGTAAGTTATAAATGTTATCTCAATTGATTATGATGAAAGGCATTATGTACTTTAAATATATAAATAAACAAATAAAACGAAATAAGTGACAGATGTTAATCTTAAAAAAAAAAGAATTAAAATACAATCAGTTGACCATGACCATTTGTCAATATGCACCTAATTGATCTTTATGTTTTATATAATGTCACGATAAGTTACGACCAGTAGTTTTTTGGTTTACAGGGTCAGGTATTCCCGTTTCCGATTTAAAAATTTTAATTTTGCACTGGCCTTTTTAATAACTGAACGATCCATAGACTCACAGGACAGACTTTGATCCAACATAGCTTCCAAATACTTGACGGAAATAGTAGGTTTAATAACAGTGTCGTTACAGGACACATTTAAATTAGAACCTCAAAATCAATGGGGTCATCTGCTCGTTATGACCAGCCTCCACATCAAGTTTCAAGATGCTAGGCAATAGCGTTCTCGAGTTATCATCCGGAAACTGTTTTACTATTTCGGGTCACTGTAACCTTGACCTTTGACCTACTGACCTTAATATCAATACTAATCATCTGCTGGTCATAACCAACCTCTACATCAAGTTCCAAGATGGAATGCGTTCTCGAGTTATTGTCCGGACACCGTTTTACTTCTTCAGATCATTGTGACCGTAACCTTTGACCTACTGACTCAAAATCAATGGGGTCATCTGCTCGTCATGACCAGCTTCCACATAAAGTGTTAAGATGCTAGGCCCGCGCGTTCTCGAGTTATCGGCCCGGAATCCTTTTCCGCGTCACTGTGACCTGGACCTAAGACCTACTGACCTTTTTAACACTCGTACAAGTTACACCAATGCCAATCAAGTTTCTTCAACTTTAGAGGAAAAGTCGTGTGAAAGTGTACAACGGACGATGAACAACGGACAGTGAGCATGCTGACACTTAAAATTAGCCAGCAGTATAAATATTTCCTGTAGTCATATTATAAATAGCAAAACGCCTTGCCATACTTTTTTTCTACCTGTTTGTAACCTCTTATACGTTCACACACATTTATCTGTAACATCACGATTACATCATCATAAATTGATTGTATTAATCAAATTGTTGTGGCGCATCTGTAATTTTAAGAACGGATTTGTTAATCTCCATTGTAAACCTATTCACCTACACATTTGCATATTATCATTGGTAAATTGTATATGTATAAACATCCAGTACAGATCTGCTTGCGAGTGTTTATGAATGTACAGTGGTATATATATATAAACTCTACTGTATATAATTGACATACATACGGTTAGATCGTATTTCTTGTCGCTTGGGAAAAGGGATTTTACTTGGAATATTCTATTTGTTACTAAAAATACATCTACAAAATGCAGAAAATTCTGGCCACAGATACACTGAATAGTTTCATCGTACGGTTGAATATGGCTGAAATATCAAGACTTCAGTTAGTTTCGTTGTTTCAATCCAGCTCAGGTAAATGTACATTGTAGTTAGAAATTAAATATAAAATGCAATGACACGGGACGAAGATACGAGATGGGCATGGATTGTGTTAGTTGCGGTGTACGTTGGGAGAATAATTACATCGACATCTTTGTATATGTCAGGTGTATTCTATATGGTTTTACTGGATTACTTTCATGGCGATGTTACAAAAACTGCGATGATTGGGTCGTTAAACTCTGGATTGTTGAATCTTTGTGGTGAGGTTTAAGTACAATTCTTTGTGAAGTACTAATTTTCCTTGATTTTGTTGGTGGGCGGAGCAACGAATTTAAAGATGCCGACGAAAATAAATTGTCCGTCTAAAATACCATTCTAGCATGTCTAGGTCTTTGCATTTTAGGTCTCTAGAATTGATGACCATTTTCTATATAAAACCTAATCCCATATTCAAATTCACATGAAGTTACATTTTATTGAAAATCCACGAAGTCATATAGTAACAGTTATCAATGATAACAGCCCTATGAAGATTGTGCCAACTTTGGATTTGACCTTAACACAGCTCAACATTCATATCAGTCATTCACACGCAGCTCAATATAGTTCGATGAGATTTAAGTAAATGTAATTTAATTCTCGCATCTAAATTCAATAAAGTCCAATGAGATTCAATTTAAGCTAAATAGGGAATCCCGATACCGACATCATGTTTTCGTCTGCTGACATGGCGGGAACATGACGCGACGGCGCGAAATTTATTTCGCTTCTGTCATACTAACACGAAATTTGGACGATGAGATGACATGAGTTTTAAGTCGACAAGCGTACAACAAATAATCTATTAACGTTAAAACAATGGTGACATATTCATTTCTTTTGTATTCAAGTCGTTTTTTTTCACGAAAAAGAGTTGCCAGGAAGCCTTTTTCATTTTTTGCAATATCATCGAACAAAAACTGCTCTATATTTCTAACATGTACATCGATTTTTGCACATCGAAACATTCCTTTGGACAAAGGGGAATTTTAAGTCTCCTGGACCGACTAACTGATGGACAAAATAGTATTGAATAATATTATGCATGCATCACAAATGTTGACTCCCTGAATATGAAGAACTTTGTGTAAATTATACAAACTGCACATTTTGACTTGCATAAACCTCTGTATGTGAAAATTTTATTTTAGCCTTCTTCTGAGTTATGATCATTATTCAACTGGATAAACTGGATTTTGACCTACTTGTTGGGCCAATCAAATGTTAGGAATGGAAGTGCGATGAATGGAATTTGTATACGACTCTCTTCATAAAATATTAATAATAAAAAAACTGTCATTCTACAGTGTCCGCTTGCTTTATGAATTAATACCTTGCTGTATAAGATATTCTTGTTTCTTATTCGGCTCAACGCCGTTTATCTTTTTCAAAGATATTTCTTGTTTCTCTTTTCAGGGCCATTCGTCTCGATATTAGTCGACAAGTATAGCTGCCGATTTTGTATGTTGCTTGGTGGGATCCTACTCACTTTGTCCTATTTCACAAGCGCATTCGTCAGCAACATCGACCACCTCATTCTCACGCTCGGTGTTTTGGGAGGTATATGCTTATTTTCATATAATCTATATGGCAGACATATTTAGTTTGCGTCCACAACTCTTATGAAGATTCAGGAGATAACCAAGAAAACAGTTTTGCAATTTTAATATGTATACATTTATTTCTCGCTGCTAACAGTAGATCTAATGTTAAAGATTTTTACCAATGTCTCGCTGTTATAATGTTTTATAACTGAAAATGTGTTTGTCTTACAGACCTTTTAACTATTCACAGGCATTGGATACGGCATCATATCAGTGCCATTTACTGTGACGTTAGGGTACTATTTCCAGAAGCGGAGGAACATTATCATATCACTTTCCGTTGCGGGAATTGGGCTTGCTATGTTTATAGCCTCGCCATTTTCATTGTATTTGATACATTCATACGGCTTGAAAGGAGCATTTATGATCATTGGTGCATTTAATGCTCATTTATGCATTTGTGGCGTAATTTGTAAGCCGTCCAGCGGAGAACTCGCGGTACAAAAACAGAAACGAGTAGCCAATACTAAAGAAACATATCTAAAACAAGATGCAAAAAATTGTTGTGCCATAGATAAATCTAATCTTCTTAAAAGATTGTTTAATATTAAATTGCTAACGAATGTGCCATTTGTGCTGTTTTTGCTAAGTACTACTTCATGGAATTTGATGCAGTCAGTGTGTTTGATACATCTACCTAATTACATTGTAAGAAAAGGCTTTCCGGAAAGTGCAATAACTATTATAATGACAGTTTTTGGCGTCAGTAACACATTGGGTAGATTTCTTGCTGCTTTAACTGTCGGCCCTAAAGGACTAGACAGCATGACGTTGCACGCTGGCATGCTGGGGGTGGCTGGTGTAGCTACACTCACATTTCCGTTGTATAGTCATTTTGGGTCGGCCGGGTATATTTATGCAGCTGTCGCCGGATTCTACACAGGTGGACCAAACTCCGTCATGACGCCTATAACTCTGAGACTTGTCGGAGTAAAAGACTTATCATCAGCGCACGGACTTGAGGTGTTCTTCTGTGGTATAGGCGTAATGGCTGGTCCGCCTATTGCAGGTATGTACTGCATTATTAGGATACTTCGGGTCGCTGACTCCTAATCCTAAATTCTCCCTTATTTGAAGGCCACGGGTTCGAAGCCCGCTACCAACATGGTCCTTTAAAAGTTGACAGATTCTCTCGTAGAATGGAATCTAGTATTAGTCCTTCTTTCTATGACGATGGTTGGGTAAACCATTTCTATGTTCATGACAGGATCGGAAAAGACATAGAACCTCTACACACAAAACTCTGACCAAAGTTCAACAAGGGCCATTATTTTTTGTAAACTGCGTTAGGAGTTATCTAACTTAATATCCCTGCACACTAGGTAAGTTTCAAATTACTTCCATAAGGGGATACTAAAGTATATGCATAATATTTTCTAAGTTAATCAAGGAGCATAGTTTGAATTAAATTCATGCAAGAGTTATCTGACTTGACAGAATGAGCGAGTACAGCAAATTCTTATTGAATATCTTGAGTAATGAAGAAAATACTGGACTTTAAAACAAACAAAAAAACGTAACCAACGCCGACGCTGGGGCGAGTGCAATATTCTCCTTATTCTTCGAATAGTCGAGCCAAAAACCGTTTTTAAATGCCCGAGTGCCGGGTTATCTCTACTGGTGACACTTACAGTCAAATTTTAGGATTCTAGACCAAAGTGTTGCCTAATTATCATCAACGGGACAAATGTGGTAAACAAGAAAACTGCATAGACCCCTCCCCTACCTCAATACAGAACCAGTCGGCGATGTTTGCCATCCATGAACACATCACTTTTCTGACTTATTTATTCGATACTCGGTGAAACATTTATCCTATTTATAAAACCTATTTCAAGCGTCTATCATTTTAATATGTTAAAGCAAAAATAAAAACAAATACGTTTATGAAATTATGGATCTAACCCGTATCTTAAAGCTGCTCGCTCTCAGTTACTGTTGAAAAAAATATTTTTCAAAAAAATTGACATTCTTATTCATTAATATAAAAACTAAAGGCTAGGGAAAAAAATAAGCAAAACTCTAGGTAGGAATTTCGCAGAAATCGATTGAAAAGGTCGGTTACACGGCACCGCTACACTATATGTTTATATTGAAATTTCAAAAGCGTTTGCAACGCTTTTGAATTTGGTAGCGTATTTTTTGAAATTTAGAGATACACGTGACATAAATTTATACTGGAGCCTTTTTATATCACCGTATGTTCTAAAATACGTTATTTACATACAGTTTGAAGAACTTTATTTTTTTACTAAAATCTGAGAGCGAGCAGCTTTAAAGCAATAAAAATAAACTGCAACTGTTAATACGGACCTGTATACATGTATATATATAGGTCCGTTAGTAATGGTGATCGTTTGAAAGTAACTTTACCTTTAAACATTTTAATGTGCAATGTCATTGTGCATTATTAAAACATCATAAATACTTGAAGTATTTGGTATGAAGTACAATCTATTTTGTGGTTATTTCCTTCTTCTAATGACATAACGATGGATGAAATATGCACCTGAGCCTATCAGTGTTATAAAGACATAGTGAAAGAGACTTATAATATCAAGTTGCATTGTCAGATTTTATCAGTACCCGGGTAGTGCAAAGCTGAACGTATAAATGACAGATACGTGTCTTCTCTAGAACGCCTACTTCACTTTTGAAAACAAAACTGCTTAATTCATAGATCCTTCCGAGTTCTATAGATAGTAACTAGTTAAAACTGCAACTTTCATGTACGTTTGAACAAAATGTACAACACGTAGATCCTTCCGAGCTCTGTAGATAGCAACTGGTTAAAACTGCGACGTCCAAGTGCATTTGAACAACATGTATAACTCATAGACTCTTCCGAGTTCTATAGCTGGCAACCGGTTAAAACTGCGACGTCCAAGTGCATTTGAACAACATGTATAACTCATAGACCCTTCCGAGTTCTATAGATAGCAACTGGTTAAAACTGCGACGTCCAAGTGCATTTGAACAAAATGTATAACTCATAGACCCTTCCGAGTTCTATAGATAGCAACTGGTTAAAACTGCGACGTCCAAGTGCATTTGAACAAAATGTATAACTCATAGACTCTTCCGAGTTCTATAGCTGGCAACTGGTTAAAACTGCGACGTCCAAGTGCATTTGAACAACATGTATAACTCATAGACTCTTCCGAGTTCTATAGCTGGCAACTGGTTAAAACTGCGACGTCCAAGTGCATTTGAACAACATGTATAACTCATAGACCCTTCCGAGTTCTATAGATAGCAACTGGTTAAAACTGCGACGTCCAAGTGCATTTGAACAACATGTATAACTCATAGACTCTTCCGAGTTCTATAGCTGGCAACTGGTTAAAACTGCGACGTCCAAGTGCATTTGAACAAAATGTATAACTCATAGACTCTTCCGAGTTCTATAGCTGGCAACTGGTTAAAACTGCGACGTCCAAGTGCATTTGAACAACATGTATAACTCATAGACTCTTCCGAGTTCTATAGCTGGCAACTGGTTAAAACTGCGACGTCCAAGTGCATTTGAACAACATGTATAACTCATAGACCCTTCCGAGTTCTATAGATAGCAACTGGTTAAAACTGCGGTGTCCAAGTGCATTTGAACAAAATGTATAACTCATAGACCCTTCCGAGTTCTATAGATGGCAACCGGTTAAAACTGCGGCGTCCAAGTGCATTTGAACAACATGTATAACTCATAGACCCTTCCGAGTTCTATAGATGGCAACCGGTTAAAACTGCGACGTCCAAGTGCATTTGAACAAAATGTATAACTCATAGACCCTTCCGAGTTCTATAGATAGCAACTGGTTAAAACTGCGACGTCCAAGTGCATTTGAACAAAATGTATAACTCATAGACCCTTCCGAGTTCTATAGATAGCAACTGGTTAAAACTGCGACGTCCAAGTGCATTTGAACAAAATGTATAACTCATAGACCCTTCCGAGTTCTATAGATAGCAACTGGTTAAAACTGCGGCGTCCAAGTGCATTTGAACAACATGTATAACTCATAGACCCTTCCGAGTTCTATAGCTGGCAACTGGTTAAAACTGCGACGTCCAAGCGCATTTGAACAACATGTATAACTCATAGACCCTTCCGAGTTCTATAGATGGCAACTGGTTAAAACTGCGACGTCCAAGTGCATTTGAACAACATGTATAACTCTTAGACCCTTCCGAGTTCTATAGATGGCAACCGGTTAAAACTGTGACGACAAGTACCTTTGAACCAAAATGTTTAACTCATAGACCCTTCCGAGTTCTAAAGATAGCAACCGGTTAAAACTGCGACGTCCAAGTGTATTTGAACAAAATGTATAACTCGTAGACCCTTCAGAGTTCTATAGATAGCAACCGGTTAAAACTGTGACGTCCAAGTATATTTGAACAAAATGTATAACCCATAGACCCTTCGGAGTTCTATAGATAGCAACCGGTTAAAACTGTGACGACCAAGTATATTTGAACAAAATGTATAACTCATAGACCCTTCGGAGTTCTATAGATAGCAACCGGTTAAAACTGTGACGACCAAGTATATTTGAACAAAATGTGTAACTCGTATAGATGCTTCCGAGTTCTATAGATAGCAATCGGTTTAAACTTCGACGTCCAAGTACACTTGAACAAAATGTATAATCTCATAGATGCTCCACGTTCTATAGCAACTGGATGAGACTGCCATTTCCTTGTACATTTGAAAAAAAATATTCCTAGACAGTTCCACGTTCTAGAGCAATTGGTTAAAACTGGGACTTTTTACGTATTTTTAACAAAACGTTAATACCGGTAATACATGGACGGCTTTTCTGCGTTGTCTGGTTTAAAATATGACTTCCTTGTACATTGGAACACGAACACAGTTCTTGAAAAGTCTAAATATAACGTAAAACAAAGCAAATAATGTATATTTGTTTTCAGGTATTCTTTATAAAGCCAGCGATTCATATGAGAATAGTTTTATGATGTCAGGTAAGTAGCATTTATGTTGCATTTAGTACTGTTCAATTATTGTCAGACATTACTATATCGTAATAGGGGATTCAACAAATACTACAAATCGTCAGAAGAGACTGTTTTTAAAGCTTTTTTCTTGTGCATTGCAATATTTAAGAATATTTGCCTCGACGTTGAGTTGGCTCTTGTGAACATATTAAAAGTTCTATAAGCTCTGCATAAGGAAAGTAGCTGCAAATACATGTAAAAAATTTCTTCCGTTTCTTTTTTTATGATCTATTGATATTTCACGACCTTAAATAGTATTAAAGACCTTAGGCCTAGTCCCTTTTCATTCAAGATATACCGTACTTTAGGATAATTGTGTTAGTGTTTATCGAGTGACACATCGATCGCTGTTAGTTGGTAGTTTATTTGAATAGACCTTACATTACAAGCAATTATTGAAATTTAATTCATACTTTAAGAGTTTGCTTACCACTTAAAGGGGTAGTGTCATTATTGAATTGGGAAATAGTGACATTAGCACGCTACGATACTTGTTTAAACATGTTACAATATTTCGGGTAGATCTTACTGTTCCAATGCGTTAAAACCTATCACTTTATTATACATGTATGATTACTCTGTAACAAGAGGAGTCATTCCCCTGTATGGTAGTGTTATTTAGGATCTAGTTGTTAGGGCATGCTGTGCTTGGTGGTGTTTGGGCATTATTTTTTATTACTTTTATTTTGGTAATTGACCAATTGCATTGTACTTAGAGACCTTTCCAGTTCATTGTATACTACACATCAGGCTTTATTATATGATTATTTTGTGACTAGCGGAGTCATTCCTCTGTATGGTGGTGTTTTTAGGGTCTAGTTGTTGCTGTGCTTTGTGGTATTTAGGTATTTTTTTTTACTTTCATATTGGTACCACAGACCATACCAGTGTGTTGAACATCGGGCTTTCTGTGACTAGAGGGTCATTTGCTCTGCGTGTTGGTGTTTTGAGTGTCTAGTTGTTGTTGTGGTGTGATTGGTGGTGTTTAAGTAATTGTCTAATGGCATATTAGTAATTACTAATTATCACAAACACGTGCACATAACAGGCTGAACTTGCTTATCTTTCTACTCTATGCCTACGATATATTTAAATGTAAGACTTTGTGTACATGTGCCTTTTATTGTTTAACCATGCACCTGTACTTTAGTATAATTAATTCATCGTTGAAGCCAGCAAAATAGTTTTTGGATTTGCGCTTTTTTCTATGTCTAATCACGACTGTAGACGGTAAACACGGGCATTCCCATGGAGATTCCCTTGGGCTCTTATCATGCATATGAACATGTAAACAAGAGTATTTAGTAAATATCTACCAAAATAATCAATCAAAAGTGTAAATATTTTCAACTGACCGTTATGATGTTGTCCTAAATCCACTTAAATTTCCTTTACACGGCCGCCATTATTGGTCGACTTCCTATGAAATTTGCTTTTCACGGTGTACAACTGATCGTCGCTTTCAGTGTGCGAATAAGGTGGATGTCAAGTATGACTTAGTTTAAACATAATTATTCAGTTCAATACCTCTACAATCCCGACAAGAATGGATTGGAAAACAAGCATTATAAACGCTTATACAAGTAGTACTACCTGAGCACGTAGTACTAAAAGGTGAGCCATTGTGTCCGTCGTCTGTCTGTCGTCTGTCTGTCCACACCTAACCTTGGGCATACAATACTGGCTGCAGTTTTCACTGGATCTTCATGAAACTTGGTCAGTATGATTGCCTTGATCAAATCTAGGTCGAGTTCGAATATGGGTCATCTGGGGTTAAAACTAGGTCCCAGGTCAAATCATAAATAAACCTTGTGTATGCAATAGAGGTTGCATTCATCATTGGATCTTCATGAAATTTGGTCAGTATAATTGCCTTGATGAAATCAAGGTTGAGTTGGAATATGGGTTATCTGGAGTCAAAAACTAGGTCACGTGGTCAAATCAAAGTAATACCTTGTATATGCAATAGAGGTTGCATTTTCATTGGATCTTCATGAAACTTGGTCAGAATGACTGCCTTGATGAATTCTAGGTCTCACCCAGTCAAATCAGAAAAACCTTGTGTATGCAGTAAAGGTTGCATTTTTCATTGGATCTTTATGAAACTTGGTCAGTATTATCGCCTTGGTGAAATCTAGGTCAAGTTCGATGGGTCATCTGGGGTCAAAAACTAGGTCACTCGGTCAAATCATATAAAAACCTTGTGTCTGTAAGAGGTTGCATTTTGCATTGGATCTTCATAAAACTTGGTCAGTACGATTGTATTGATAAAATCTAGGTCGAGTTCGAATATATGTCATCTGGGGTAAAAAAAAACTAGGTTACAGGGTCAAATCATAGAAAAATCTTGTGTTTGCAATAGAGGTTGCATTTTTCATTGGATCTTCATGAAATTTGGTCAGAATAACTACCTTGATGAAATCTAAGTCAAATTTGAATATGGGTCATCTCAGGTCAAAAACTAAGTCACCTGGTTAAACTCCTCGGATATGCCATACAAGTGACATTTACAACCCTATCATCATCACACATGGTCAGAATGTTTGTGTCGATCACCTGGGATTTAAAATTAGGTCACCAGGTTAATTCCGACTGGGTCCTAATAAGGACCCAGATTTCGAGGAAAACTTGTTGGTACTACAGAGGTTACATTTTATAGCCAATCATCATGTAAATTGGTCAGGTGTGCCTTGTCAAGGTCAAACCGAATGATTGTGTTTATGATATATAGTTTATGGTTGAAGTTTAGTCACATATGATTATAAGTAGGTCACAGGTGAGCGATATAGGGCCATCTTGGCCCTCTTGTTTTTATTTATCTTTACAATGTAAGGCAACTGTAGAACTGCATTACAAATGATATGCAGTATTAATGTGTTTTCTTTATTTTAGGCCTAGTGGTGCTTGCAGGGAGTGTTTTGGGAATATTATCGTCTATTAAAGCACCGCCTGTGATAAAAGTAGATGTACAAGAAGAAAAGATTGTTCAACCTCCTGGCCACGACGATCAGAGCGGACAAAATCCCAAATCAATCACGCCTGAGTGCTTAATATTAAGTCCGGAGTCAGACATTTTAGAAGATGTACATCAACACAGGCTAATCAACTTGCAAAATGACAGTAACTCTTGATAATGCTATTATTTATATAACCAGAGGACACAAGGAAAGCGCAGAAGCAGTCGTGCCAGCTCGGGAATCATTTGTGATAAGAAGCGATCGCCCATAACATTTGAAAAGGGTGACAAAAATTTTCATTTTATGATTTCTTCAATCCTTTGCAATCGAATAGGGTAAGAAATGTCTGAAAACCCCTTTTCCTGTCAGGCCGGTCAAATGCTTCCAATTATCTGTAATACAACAATGCCAACTGACAAAATTGTGAAATAAGATCTAAAGAAAACTGTGGTTCATTCCGGTTTTTTTTGTGTAAATCTAAAATGAAAATCTTGTTAAAGGGACATACCCTATAACTGATGTCAAACTTAATAACCTCCAAAACATAATTAATATAATCTTTGGAAGTATTATAACTTAACCTAAAGGTTTCAGCTATGCATTTCCAGTCATTATCTATTCAATTAAATATACTGCAGTACCTTAAACCATTCAATAATCTATGTAGAGTTGTTGTTGTACAATTAATGGGTGGATGCGATCTATTTGCAGAAAGCCTCTATATTGATCACTTGTGGTAAAATGAGGCATTTTTTGCCGTAGGTTCTTCTTTGAAATTGAATTTATTTATCATTTAACGTTCATTGAGCACATAATCTATGTTTCGAGAATATAATCTGCTAGATGTAGGGACTGCCCCTTTAAAGTAACTACAGATAATTTTTAAATGTTTTGTTTTTATATGAAACATATAATTAGTGTGGAAGTTGTGTAGACACTTTTGATCCCCCCCCACACCCCGAGACTTTACGGTAGTTATACGGTCTTCATTCTGTTGTGCAAAACCTAATAAAATTATTGCTGGGGATAGCATGGAATGTGGCAGTTTGTAAACCTGGGACTTTTATGTGGAATAAGCGCAGCACACTTGTATCTGCTGTCTACATCTCGTCAGCTAGGGATAAAACCCATACTGTTCTTTTGATACTTTTGCTGATTTTCTGAAGTACGACATTGTTTATTCTATTTTTCATGTTTTGTAATCAATGTGTAAAAAAGGAACGGTAACTTGTACGATGGAATGTGTTAAGCATGTAAACCTATCGAGCCATGGGCCTTTTGGGTTTTACCAATTCAAAGAGACTAAACTAACGTTAAAGACAGATTAACTGACTGACCTTGAACTGAGTGACATCAAATAAAGGAGATTACCTATAGCTTATGCACGAAGTTTCAGGCCAATGAAAGTGTTAACCAGTTCATCAACAGTCTGTTTTTCATTGCCGAAGGCTGCATGAGCTTGATACAGTAACCATAATATCCAAAGTGGAAATTTGTATAGAATTACTGATAAATTTGTATAAACATAGGCCCAAAATAATTACTTATTTTGAATGAAAGACCTATAAGAAGGCGTAAATAGGTATATTTTCCACTTTTAAACCTAAGTAAATTTTTTGTAAATCCATCTACATGTACAGAGGTCTGGCGCATGGAAAGCGCCGTCTAAATGGTAGGGATCCAGAAAGGCCCACTTCCAGAAAGGACCAGTCCTAAAAGGCCCATTTTTCAAAGGTACCGTAAAGGCCCACATAAATGGTACTAGAAAGGCCCATTTTTGGGATACGGTCAGCATCATACCATATAATGTGTTTTAATCATAACTTTGTTGTTAATTCTATATTTGTTATAAATGTTGGTTATTTCATAAATGTGTAAATTGTTATTTTTATTAATGGCTATTTTTAATTATGTTGTTGCTTCTATATTATGTTATTTTCATAAATGTAAATATGAAAAAAAAATCATTCATTTCATTATTCTTCTTCTTTGCTATGCACTTCTTATTGTTGGTTGTTTTTTTTCCCCTTTACATTTTGGTTATATATAATAAATTCTCTGTGTACACATGCTCATCTTTTATTTCCCTAAGTTACTATTTAACATAGAAAATAACAAGAGCTGTCAGTAGGACAGCGCGCTCGACTTTTTAGTGCTTGCCAATAAACAAAACTTTGACAGTTAAGGGCACACAAGACTTTAACTAGGAATTTCTAAGTACAAATCAATAAACATTTTCACAAAATTATCTTCTCTTGCTTACAGATAGGTCTCATGATGGTACATAAGTACTCCAACTTTCAAAGTAATATCTCAAATAGTTAAGTCAACAAGTGGACAAGAATGAAAATTTTAACTGAGTTTCTAAGTCAACAAGAGCTGTCAGTAGGACAGCGTGCCTCGACTTTTTTTAGTGCTTGCCAATAAAACAAAACTTTGACAGTTAAGGGCACACAAGACTTTAACTAGGAATTTCTAAGTACAAATCAAGAAACATTTTTCACAGAGTTATCTTCTTTTGCTTACAGATAGGTCTTACGATGGTACATAAGTACTCCAACTTTCAAAGTAATATCTCAAATGGTTAAGTTAACAAGTGGACAAGAATGAAAATTTTAACTGAGTTTCTAAGTCAAAAAGGGCCATAATTCAAATAAAATCCTTGACAGAATTACCTTCTCCTACCCATGTTTGGGAATCATGATGGTAAACAAGTATTCCAACTTTCAAATTAATATCTCAAACAGTTCAGTCAAAAAGTGGACTGGTACAAAAGACATTAACCAAGATTCTAAGTCGATAAAAGGCCTTAATTTTTAAAACAAATCCCTGACAGAGTTACCTTCTCTTGCGTACAGATGGGGGTAATGATGTGAAATAGCATTAAAAGTTTCAAAGCAATATCTCAAAGGGTTAAGGCAATAAGTGGATTTTACCCATATTCAATGTATTTTCTAAGTAAAAAAGGGGCATAATTCTGTCAAAAACCTTGACAGAGTTATGTCCTCTTGTCTGTTGATGAAGGTCATGATGGTAAACAAGTATGGTTAGTTTCAAAGCAATACCTCCAATGGTTTTGAAATAAAGTGAGGTGGTACAAAAAACTTAACCAAGCTCAATACACTTTCAGAGTAAAAAAAGGGCCATAATTCTGTCAAAAACCTTGACAGAGTTATGTACTCTTGTCTGTAGATGGAGGTTATGATGGTAAACAAGTATGGTAAGTTTCAAAGCCATACCTCTAATACTTCTGAAATAAAGTGGGGTGGTACGAAAAACTTAACCAAGGTGTGACGCCTCCGCCGACGCCGACGCTGACGCCGACGCGGGGGGAGTAAGGGATAGCTCCCCTTTTCATAGAAAAGTCGAGCTAAAAAGGGCCATAATTCAAATAAAATCCTTGACAGAATTACCTTCTCCTGCCCATGTTTGGGGATCATGATGGTAAACAAGTATTCCAACTTTCAAATTAATATCTCAAACAGTTTAGTCAAAAAGGGGGACTGGACGAAAAACTTAACCAAGATTCTAAGTCGATAAAGGGCCTTAATTTTTAAAACAAATCCCTGACAGAGTTACCTTCTCTTGCCTACAGATGGGGGTAATGATGTAAACAAGCATTCAAAGTTTCAAAGCAATATCTCAAAGGGTTAAGACAATAAGTGGATTTTACCCATATTCAATGTATTTTCTAGGTAAAAAAGGGGCATAATTATGTCAAAAACCTTGACAGAGTTATGTACTCTTGTCTGTTGATGTAGGTCATGATGGTAAACAAGTATGATTAGTTTCAAAGCAATACCACTAATGGTTTTGAAATAAAGTGAGGTGGAACAAAAAACTTAACCAAGCTCAATACACTTTCTAAGTCAAAAAAGGGCCATAATTCTGTCAAAAACCTTGACAGAGTTATGTACTCTTGTCTGTAAATGGAGGTTATGATGGTTAACAAGTATGGTAAGTTTCAAAGCCATACCTCTAATAGTTTTGAAATAAAGTGGGGTGGTACGAAAAACTTAACCAAGGTGTGACACCAACGCCGACGCCGGGGCGAGTAGGATAGCTACCCTTTTCTTCGAAAAGTTGAGCTAACTGGTCCTTTCTGGTATGGGCCTTTCTGGATTTGGGCCTTTTCGGTACTGGTCCTTTCTGGAAGTGGGCCTTTCTGACACCCATTCGTCTAAATACTGGTGCCTAGACTTTATATGGTAAAAAGAGGCCAATTTTACATACCTTGGTTTTAGCATGCCATGCCTGCTATGAAAAAATTCCACGTGTTCAAAACACAAATTTCTCAGGGGCCTGTAAGGAAACATGTGTAAAATTGCATCAAATATCGTTTCAAATGCTGTCTATAAGTGTCAGCATCAGCCTTGGATGTCTGGTTTTTCAGTATTCGGGAGGAGTTAGCATGGCCTTTAAATGAGTTCTGTATGATGAGTCTATGGAAGGCCATTCATGTCCTAAGTTAACAACCATAAACATTTTTTACAGTACAGATCTGATGTCGAAAGGATAATAGCATTTACACTTTAATCAATAATAAACACTTTATATTTGGGTTTGCTTTTTATTCATAAAGCTGGTAAAAAACATATAGAAAGCTAATAATTTATATTCTATCAATGCACATAAATATTGCTATGTCAGATACCGGTATCTTGTCATGTAAAGCAGGGAAACGCATACAATGTTGTGTGAAGCGGGGAATCACATATATAATGTCGTGTGAAGCGGGGAGTCACATATACAATGACTTTAAGGCCTCCATGTGCATTAGCCACGCCCTGAGAAAATCAGCCTGGATGACATAATGATCAAGCCAAACTCGCCTTTAGGTTTAAAAACTGCTTTAAAGAAGAATGCAAGTCAGAATATAACTTCGAATTTAAAGAGTTATGTTGAATCTTATTTTAATCAATATGCAAAAATATGCAAATTAGACACACAATAAGACATGCCCCTTTTTCAAAACTGAATTTTGAACAATGTTTACTCATATTCTCATTGTTTGTCATCAGAAATATCATGTTTTTAAGATAGTTTTGAAGCAGCTGTTTTTAATTTAGCAGTTTTACCTCCATGAATATTTAATTACAGCACAAATTCAAAATTTTCAATCTTCAATATCTTCACATTTAACACTCTGAGTATTTTCAGACTTGCCTTTCCCTTTAACTTAACATTATTTTCTGAAAATGTTAGAACATTATCTTAAAGGTTAACAAAGTTATAATAATTTAGTTCACCTATATACAGAATTAATCAACATCATACAGTCATGTCAGTAGCAAAATCTTGATGTCAAACATCACATTGTTTTCTTGTTGTTGAATGCAACTTTCATTTGAATAAGATGATGTAAAAACTTTGGAATTAAATTTTAAATTTCTATTCAAAACCTGTTTTGGGTTTAATGTCTAGATATTTTGCAACAAGCAACTGTTTTATGGGTGATATGATGCTAATTAAGACACTCCCTATTCCTGTGAAAACCTTTATACAAATGTAGATGCATTGAAATACAAAATGTAATCAGTTACCATGGTCACATATTACCATGGTAACATAACATCCCTGAACAAATTTCATTAACCTTTGTACATCTTAAATGAAAAAGACTATTAGTATTAAAAAAGTATTTGTGACAAAAATAAGACAATGAAAAAAAGTACATGCATTTTAAATGCAAGTATAAAATAAGTATCCAAAGTTCTATTTCGGTAAATTTTCTCACAACACGGCTGATATGTTGGGTACTAAAATGCGTAGCAGTATAACACATCCCGAGCATCTAAGAATCTTTCTTCTGTTTGTTCTTAGACCTTGATTTGTAGGTTCTCACTGTGTTTGTTGTTGTAGTTGTTTCCTCACTAATTATCTCCCCTTCATCTCCAAAAACAGCCTGAAATGTAGAATTTTTTCTTCACTCAATCAAGTAATATCAAAATTTATTATATAACTACAAATATTCTGTCGATAGTAAAGCCTTTATTCAACCATAAAATACAGCCCGACAGAAAAATATTGTGTATTGTATGTACATGCAATCCGCACAGTGCCAATATTTGTAAGAGTGTATTCAGATTCATGCATACAACGTTACCGCCAAAACTGTTACCCAAGAGCCGAATATTGTTTTCTCACATGCAAACAATATATCTATTCCATACCATATTATACTAATAGTTGCAGAAATAAGATAAAACTAGGGAGGGGGGAATACTGAATGGGTACACGAAGGGGGTCCGAAACTCGATCAGCAAAACGGTATTCGAGTATTTGGTTGCCATTCCTGTAAAATGATTAATTACAAATTACGAGCTATTTTCTTGTAGTAATGTATTAATTAAGTCGTCTTACACCAGGGGGTTTAGGATGATATTTTCCAGCACTGGTAGTAACTGCAAATATCCTGATCTGGTATGCAAGATATGGTTTGGGTGACCCCGACGCTAACCTTTGACCCACTGACCTCAAAAACAATCAGAATTATCTACATGTACAGGCTGCATGCACCCTTCTGAGCATGTTTGATGAAAGTCAAATGAAAAGTGTGACCTGAAGAGAATTATCAAGGAAACACAAGCGCAGGTCACTGTGACTTGACCTTTGACCCACTGACCCTAAAAACTGTAGGAATCATCTACTCTGTAAGATCAATCATCCTATGAAGTTTGAAGACTGTGGGTAATATAGATCTTAAGATACTGAGCTCTGACCTTGACTAACTTACTTACCCCAAAAACAATGTGGATCATCTACAAGTTGCAGGCAACTGTTTGAGCAAGTTTGATAAAAGTTGAATGAAAATTGTGACCTTTACATTGTTCTCAAGGAAAAGCTAACATAGGTTACAAGGTCACTTCTGCGACCTTAACCTTTGACCCACTGGCGCCAAAAACAATAGGCATCTTTCACAGCAAGTTTCATGAAAGTCAAATGAAAATTATGAGCTGTAAAGTGTTAATACGGGAAAAGTTTACTGACAGATGGACCGTTGATAAACCACCATGACAAAAGATCTTCTGGACTTCATCCAGTAGAACTAAAAATTGCCAATTTGGTAGCTGAGAAAGTACAATCAGAACACAGTTATCCCCCAGATATAAAGTGTGACATACAGATGGGAAGATATGTCTGAAACCAACTGCCTACAATTTCTGACTACATTGACAGCTTAGATTCAGAGTGTTGCCAAAACATACCAAACAGCTTGTCTAATGTCTAGTGATCAACCTTAGATGGGCAGTGTCGGGAACATGAAGAGATCCATCCCCACTACTTGGGAAAAGTTAACAGGATTCCTTGTTGATGTATGTTACAATTATGCAACAATACTAGTAAATCTAGCTCCTTTATGTTAATTAGTGACAGGGACGTACCTTAGATGCTGTCCAAGATTGCCACAGTAACAGACATGGCAGTACCACCCAGATCATGTTGAAGAACACGAGATACACCCACAGATTTAGCCAGTTGTCTGTGTTCAGGTACTTGCTGCCTGTCAACCATTCTGGACAAAATGTCATCCAACCTGTAAACAACACAGGCAAGATTTCTTGAATAAATCTTTAAATACATGAATAAAAATATTATTGCACTTTTGCAAGTAAGCTTAAAGAGGCACTCCCTAGAAGTTGTGTCACATTTATGATTCAATAACTTTAAAAAAGCAGAAATAATAGAATATTAGGAAAATTATTACTTACACTAAAACTTCAAGCTATTCCAGTCATTATCACTTAAATCACCCCATTAAAATAATTACTGTAAATCCGGTATTATTCGCGATGTTTTTATTTTCACTATTATTCGCGAATTGAGTGCATCGCGAATTCATAAATCCACGTAAATTTATGTTTGGAACGTAGGTTCAAAAGTCGTATCCGAAAAATACTGTCCGAAATATATCAAGTTCGCCAATGCTCAATAATCGCTAGTATACATATATATTTTTTGAAGTTATTATCTAATTCTAATCTTTTGAACTTGACTTAAGACATTTATGAGGATATATACAAAAGTGAATTCATAAACAAAAGATATAACTTTTAATTCACTACAACTTACAAATTACGTGATCAATAAAAAGTTGGTGTATTAATAATTGTTTCATAAACTGATTTATTTGCAAAATGTTCGGCTGGACTTGACGGAGTTGGCAAAGTATCCGATCGAACTTTCTTAAAAAATGAGTCTATCTGTCTTGTTGCCATTTTTATATGCAATAGCACAGAAATGATATAGATATATGGGGTAATCAATCGTACTTCGTGCAAATTATAGTGAACACATATCAGAGTATTTACTCGTAAAGGGGATAAAGATCTTTTTATTATTGATTTGAATATGTTTTAATACTAGCAATTTGTGTCATTTTTGTCGTGACTAGCTTTACCGATTATCAGCACTAAATAACCGCGGCACTACGTTAAGTGTTTAACGGGTCACTGACCTGCATCAAACAAGATAGATGCGATAACAGCTTAAGGCTTTGTCTCGGCGCGAATTTAATATTTAGAGGCTTTGGCCGCGAATTCATAAATACGCAAAATAAGTCTGGGGGTGAAATTCGCGAAATAAAGATCATGCGAATATAAAGTTATTTACAGTATGTTGCAGTACCGTAGAACATGTCTCTATGTCGATTATTTGTGCTAAAATGAGCCATTTTTCTATTATGTTGTTCTATAAATTTATAAAACTGTATTGATTTATAATTGTACCTAAATACCAAATTGTACGACCTAGATAACTAATTTTCTAAGAGACTATCCTCTGTAGACTGTTGAATCTTAGACTGAATCTGAAACAGACCTTAATATATCATCATAACTCCAGCTATAGCGTAACTATTATCGGCAAAATGTGCAATCCTCTATTCAAGTGTCTGTAACAATGGCAGTTGCTTAGTTAATACCCTTACCTCCATAAAGTTCACACACACATAAACAGATCTGCAGGAAATGTCTATAATATCGTTGCTTCACAATAGCATAGATCAACATCACGACAAACACTTGTACTATTGTCACGGTGAGTATTTCCAGAGACACAATAGTTGGGTCGGATACACCCCAGCGCACATCTGCCTTTGCATATTCTTTCCCTGTAATAGATGACAAGTTCTGTTGTTAATATAGCCAGCTGCTGCTGAAACTACTTTAAAATAATTTTTACAGTGTCGGTACCCGAGGTGCCGCCTCCGTGGCCAGGTGGTTAGCGTTGCTGACTTGAAATCATTGTAACCTCTCACAGATTGAGGGTCATGGGTTTGAGCCCTGCTACTGAGTACTGACCATGTCTCTTTCTGTGTGAGAAAGTTGGCAGTCTCTTATATAGGATAGAAGGCTAGTACTGGTTCTTCCCAGGAATGATGGTTAGGTAGACAGAGTTATGTTCTCTTGTCTGTATATGGGGGTTATGATGGTTAACAAGTATACTAAGTATCAAAGCCATAATTCTTATGGTTTTGAAAAGTGGGGTGGTAGGGCTGCAATGATTCAACTGACAACCGATTCAAATTCTATCATTTTTTGCCAATTTCGATTTTTTTCAATTCAAAGGTTAAACAGAAATCTTGGAATCTGATACTTACACACAAGGGCAGTGAAGTGATCACTCTCCTTAACAGTACTAACAAGAGAGATGATAACAAATGGCATTTCCTGAAAAGATATATTTATAGAAATTACTCTTTATACATGTTGAAAAGACTTTAATAGTGATGATTAGCATTGTCATGCAATGAATCTAAGCTGCAAAATTCAGAAACTGATCATTCTTGGTAAGGAAATCTGCAACAGAAATAAGTCCATAGATAAACATGTACCATCTACACATTTGTCTGCAATAACTGATGAAACTAGAACTATCACTGAAGGTGATGAATACCCCCCTAACACCCCACTGTCACAGTATATAAAATTTATGCAATATTTGATGCTTTAATTATTGGACTTGCACAACTCAAGGCTTCTGAGACAGAAAAGTATAATTAAATTCTGACCTGGGGTTTTAGAGATTAAACATGTTAAAGGCGCACAAGATTTTATTATCTCAAGCCCCTGTGACCTTTGACCTAGTGACTTGAAACATCAACCATGCACAACTAGGCATTGTGCTTATCACTTCTGTGAAGTATCATTAAATTCTCACGAGGGGGTTTTGCCAAAATATTTGCCAAAAGGTGAATTTACATTGCATAATATATTATTGATATTATAAAAGGTAAAATTCTCCAAATGTTGTTGGCCCTTTCATTGTACTTCTAGATTGATTTTTATGTTTATATGTCTCTCGCTTTACAGGAATTACTTCATTTTATATACATGTTCTTTTCCACATTACCTCAATTTTATGTGCATTTAAAAAACAGCGGATCTATGCAATAGTTTCAACCCTTGATTAGTTAAAGCTGCTTGCTCTCAGATTTTGGTGGGGGAAAAAAGGTTCTTCGCACTGTCTTAAAGTAACACATTTTAAAAAGAATCAAATTAAAAGGTTCAAGAATAAAATTCCTGAGAATAATTCTGCATTTTTGAAATTTTACGCTACCAAATTTTAAAGTTGAAATTTCAATATAAACCAGCAGCTTTAAAGCCAAGAGCTACTTACCAACGTCAAGTGAATAAGAAAATCATAGACTAGCCATACAAGAACCCAGAAGTCATTTCTTGATACTCTGCCTTTGTATAATGTTGCAAACAACAATCCAACGAGAGCATAAACTGCTGTTACAAACAAGGAGACTACTGACACTGTCGACAGAACAGGCTCTCCCTCAGCTGTTGAATTATACATGACTGGAAAACACCTGTAAAAACATTAAATTCACATTTTGTTATTATTAAATGAAATGAATAAGAACCAAGCTGAATCTTTTTATGAGGCATCAAGAAACAACATTAATGAACAGTTACATTCTTTTTGGTAATATCTCAAACATATAAAATTGGGCGAGCATGTGCCTGTGCAAGCATAGGTCCAGTGACTCTAATTTGCCCACCTTTGGAGGCATAAAAGTCTTTCAATCACCAACGACAGTAATTTTATAGCTGCTCTTCAGTCTAGATCTACAATGTATTGTCGTTTCACCCTTTCCTGCACTCAACCAGTATGGTAAAAATATTTGTATCTGTCTGCAGCATACTGAATAGATATATTAACTGTACCATTAAAACTGAACTTGAAACTTGGACAAAACTGGACAGTGCTACCTAAACTCATGAAACTTGTTAATCAATGTCTACCAAAAGGACCTTCACGGTCAGTTTACACAAGTATCAGACAATATATGGCGCTAAGTGATGCATATGCATGTACTTTTTAAATGCATTTTAGCTGTGCAACATAATTTCTTTGACATGAGCACAAACCTGCTGCAGTTACTTGCCCTGAAGAAAGCGGAAAGCGGTTGACGGTAAAAACCGGGACGCACTAAACTGCTGACGAATAAGCTGACGATATAAGAATAGAGGAAAACTGCTGACCACATAGGTAAAGAAGGATTATCGGAAAATGCTGACTTGTATAGAATCGGTCAGTTACTACGGTATTACACTATATTTAACTCGTCAGCAGTTTCTACATGTTCTCTCAAAATGCTGACCACATACGCTTGTATAGAAACGGTCAATAACAACGGTTTTACACTTTATCACAAACTGCTGACCACAAACACTTGTATAGAATCGGTCAGTAACAACGGTTTTACACTAAATTCAGCAGTTTCTAGACATTCTTACAAAGTGACAAACTGCTGACCACATACGCATGTATAGAACAGGTCAGTAACAGCAACTACGGTTTTACACTATATTTAACTGGTCAGCAGTTTCTACATGTTCTCACAAAATGCTGACCACATACGCTTGTTTAGAAACGGTCAATAACAATGGTTTTACACTATATTTAACTGGTCAGCAGTTTCTTCACGTTCTCACAAAATGCTGACCACAAACACTTGTATAGAATCGGTCAATAACAACGGTTTTACACTATATTTAACTGGTCAGCAGTTTCTTCACGTTCTCACAAAATGCTGACCACAAACACTTGTATAGAATCGGTCAATAACAACGGTTTACACTATATTTAACTGGTCAGCAGTTTCTTCGCGTTCTCACAAACTGCTGACCACATACGCTTGTATAGAAACGGTCAATAACAACGGTTTTACACTATATTTAACTGGTCAGCAGTTTCTTCACGTTCTCACAAACTGCTGACCACATACGTTTATATAGAATCGGTCAGTAACTACGGCTTTACTCTATATTTACTGGTCAGCAGTTTTTACACGTTCTTACTTAATGACAAATTGTTGACTACATACACTTTAAAAAAATCATATCTTGTTTATTTATCTCATTTTAAGTTGCTTTTCATTTAGGTCGTGCAAACTTGTTAAATGCTTTTTGTGTTCTTAAATCACGAACAACATAAATTCTGTTTATTATGCATTCTCGTCAAGTGATTTCATCAAAAGGTATTTTTTAATATAAAAAAATTGTTGTAAAACAAGAAGAATATGCAAGGGTGAAAATAAGTGATATGAACAGGGGGGCGCACCATAAGTCGGGGGGTTTTTTTTTTTTTTTTTTTTTTTTTTTTTTTTTTTTTTTTTTTTTTTTTTTTTTTTTTTTTTTTTTTTTTTTTTTTTTTTTTTTTTTTTTTTTTTTTTTTTTTTTTTTTTTTTTTTTGTTTTTTTTTTTTTTTTTTTTGGGTTTTTTTTTTTGGGGGTGTTGGGGTTTTTTTTGGGGGGGTTGGTTTTTTGTTTTGTGTTTTTTTTTTTTTTTTTTTTTTTGTCTTTTTTTGCAACGCCCACGCAAGTGCCATCTGTTGAACTATTGATAAGATATTATGTGCTTGATCAATTTGTTTATTGCTCAAAAATGTCATAACATTGTTTAATCAGCAAGTATGATTACTTCACGTGTCGTTGATTATCAATTATACATTGTAGCAAGTCAGAATAGAACAGAACATTTATGTTATTCTTCCGAGGTATACACATGATAAAATATTGGGATATTAAAAAAAATGAAATTAATAGATATCGGTTCCAATATAATGCTCCTAGTATTTTAAATGTTTTGAGTAAATGTAGAAATAATATCATAAACCAAATCTGTACAATGAAACTTGTAGTTTGACAGATGTTGTTGTTTCTTATTTGATTCTAAAACTACAATAACTTTATTGCATTAATTTTTGTTACAAAAGATTGACGTTGCTCTTTCCTTTACGAGTTTCTAATCATTTACCGATTCACTCAATATAAATACATTTTTTTCCTTGAAATAATTACCGCAAAAGAAGGTTAGACAAAAATATTTACGAAATAGCAGCTTCTCAATGAGTTATTCTTATTTGAATGTATACGTACGTACAAGAATACATTATATGCGTCATAATAGCACTGCATAGCACACTTATTCCTAATATGCTTGTTTATCTTCATTTTGACACGTGTCGTTCTTAATACCAATTGGTGACCAACAGTTGTAATTAAACATTACAGGATTAAATCGGAGGTGCCAAAATCAAATATATACACAGGCTGCCCCTAGGGCTAATTAGGTATATTGATTGAAGATTTGCATCAATTCATGTGTATAATAACTAAAAAATTAAATGCATTTACAACAAGGAGTGACAATAGTCCATAATTTTTCTTCTTCATGAATTCAAAAAGATAAATTCATTAAGTGAATGTATTGTAAGTTTAACATAAAACACCTTCGAAACAATGCGTGTCTAACACAAAATATTAAAATTCTACATTTCATAATATTTAAGACTAATTTATGTTTAACTTATTTCACAAAACACTTGTATGTACAGCTATATAGTTGGCAAATAAATTTATGTTGTGTATTGTTATAAATGCGAAACAATCCTGTGTGTTCTGAATTAGTATCATCTTTTATGTTGGTAATTTAAATATTAACAAGCTACCAATTAAAGAATTTCAATATTTCTTCACAATACTTTTAAAGCAACATTTTCACATTAATATAAAATAGTTATTAATTTCTTTAGCTGAATTCAAATTAACAATGTCAGTTATTATCAAATATAGCCAGAAAACGATTAAATCATATTCCAGTCAAAGTACTTTCAGTTTTATCATTTCATGATAACATATTTAATTATTTTATTCTATTATAAACATCGGCATCACAATTACTTCTGACTATTGAAATAACTCTCAATCATTATAGGATAGCGATTTAAATATCCTTCTTTACATATATCGTCAGCAGTTTCCAATAATCCTTCTTTACCTATGTGGTCAGCAGTTTTCCTCTATTCTTATATCGTCAGCTAATTCGTCAGCAGTTTAGAATGTTCCGTAAAAACCTGACTAACGGAAAGTACGGAATGTACCGGAATTTTCCGCCGATATTCAAGTCAAGTAATATTTGTTTATAAAAGTCGGGTTTAGACATAACATTGGTACAGAGTACACAAATAAACACAAGCTCTGAAGAGCTTTTAAAGCCAACTTAAATGCAATGTAAAATACATAATAAAAAAGAAATTATTAGGAAGACATAGTATTGTAGTAGATCTAAATATATCACATGACCATAGCAAATATCACAAGTATTATCATATTTTATATAACCAGTATTAGTATATACCTTACATGTGTTATATTAATCACAAGTAGCACAGTCTACATTATATGTATACACTTTACAACTTTTCTAACGCTACCAGTAGCATTTTCGCAATAACTTTTAAATTACACAAGTTAACTCTTGGTGAAATTTTCAGGGCAATAAGAGTAACATATAAGACATTGTTTTATTTAAAGTTAACAACTAAAATGTTCTGCAAGTTAAAGATCTTCTCAATTATTTGATGCAACCTCTATTTTTCAAATTCGCAAATTTTGCCAATAATTAAAATTTGTAACAACGCATTTTTTTTATTTTGTAAAATTATTTCAAATTATAAATACTATTTTTTTTTAATACCAATGAACTAAAACAGTTGTTTTTTTTCTAAATAATTTCCACCTTGTTGGCAAACTTCATGGCGCGATAATTTGGTGATACCTCATTCGGTGGTGATTCTTTCAGAATTCGGTTGGGGGAATATGGGTGAACATAAAAACTGCTGGTGTCAAAATTCAATAACATCTTAATCCTGAAGGCTACGTGGACGCATTTTAATTGCATTTACATTCCTCATTTACGGAATAATAGTAGGGACATGTGCTTCAGTTAGATTGAAGTGCTAAGCGAAACTGCATTTCGCACAACTGCCAGTATAGCTGCAAATTTAACATGGTTAATATTCTACCAATACAATCCTGATCACCGCACCTAAACTTAAAACGTTTATTACTAACACACAAAATATACCCACTTTTAAAAATCTATTCAATTTGTATTGGTTGCAATCTAAGAAACTTTAAATTAAACCAGTGGACGTTAATTTTAATGTTTTATCAATTGAATTAATCTGCTAACTTTGCGAATTTGTAAAATGTGAGGTCCGGAAAATAAACTAAAAACTCTACAACTTGTAGAACAATTTTGTTTTTAATTTTGTATCTTTTAAGTACAGTCTTTTATATTAATTTGATTGCCCTGAAAATTCCATCTAATTATCTTGTGTAGTTCTAAAGTTATAGCGAAATGGCTACTTGTAGCGTTAGAAAAGTTGTCGAGTGTATATATCATAAAACACAAATGGAAAGACTAGGATTTTTTTTTTAAAAAAAAAAGCACAATAAAACAAGTGGTAATTTAAAAGCTGTGTACCAGCTGCTGATCCTGACCTAAGTCTAAGAACTACCATAAAGAAAATATAAACAAGAGCCATGTTACACATGGTTAATCCCCCCGCCAGGAAAAAGTTACCTGAAGGTTGAACTTTCGTACATTTTATTTGGTGAGAGGAAATCCTTAAAAAGCCGTATAGTTATGGTCATGCTGAGTACAGTTTTCAAGTAAGTGGAAAAAGAATAAGGCAATGAAGAGAAGGTTTGCAAAATTATATTAATGTTCATTATCAGTATAGGTATGATATTTTTCTATTTGACTAAAAGTAGACAGGGTAGAGTTATTGTTCTTGCACACTGCACTTCCTACCAATGTGCTATGTCAGTGTATTAAGTTTGAAGAAAATCCCTCAAGTACTTTTGGAGTTATGCTCCGGACAAAGTTTTTCAAGTAAATCTGATAAAGGGGAATAACTCTAAAAGTAGGCAAGGTAGAGTTATTGTTCTTGCACACTGCACTTCCTACCAATGTGCTATGTCAGTGTATTAAGTTTGAAGAAAATCCCTCAAGTACTTTTGGAGTTATGCTCCGGACAAGTAAATCTGATAAAGGGAAATAACTCTAAAAGTAGCCAAGGTAGAGTTATTGTTCTTGCACACTGCACTTCCTACCAATGTGCTATGTCAGTGTATTAAGTTTGAAGTAAATCCCTCAAGTACTTTTGGAGTTATGCTCTGGACAAAACTTTTAAAGTAAATCTGATAAAGGGGAATAACTCTAAAAGTAGGCAAGGTAGAGTTATTGTTCTTGCACACTGCACTTCCTACCAATGTGCTCTGTCAGTGTATTAAGTTTGAAGTAAATCCCTCAAGTACTTTTGGAGTTATGCTTTGGACAAGTAAATCTGATAAAGGGGAATAACTCTAAAAGTAGGCAAGGTAGAGTTATCGTTCTTGCACACTGCACTTCCTACCAATGTGCTATGTCAGTGTATTAAGTTTGAAGTAAATCTCTCAAGTACTTTTGGAGTTATGCTCTGGACAAAACTTTTAGAGTAAATCTGATAAAGGGGAATAACTCTAAAAGTAGGCAAGGTAGAGTTATTGTTCTTGCACACTGCACTTCCTACCAATGTGCTATGTCAGTGTATTAAGTTTAAAGAAAATCCCTCGAGTACTTTTGGAGTTATGCTCCGGACAAAGTTTTTCAAGTAAATCTGATAAAAGGGGAATAACTCTAAAAGTAGGCAAGGTAGAGTTATTGTTCTTACACACTGCACTTCCTCCCAATGTGCTCTGTCAGTGTATGAAGTTTGAAGAAAATTGCTCAAGTACTTTTGGAGTTATGCTCCGGACAAAATTGGGACGGACGCACGGACGGACGGACGAAGAGCATTTCTAATATCCCCTTCGCCTTCGGCGGGGGGATAAATAAAACTCTGAGAAGGAAAAGACACACAAAAGTGTGACCGCTAAGAAATGGTTTAAAAAAGTGTATCACCCCAAATTAGATTTGGGAGGTACTGATCAGCAGCTTCCTCACAAGTAATATACACATGGTTGATAAATGAAATTTTATACTACATATAACAATAGAACTAAAAAACTAAGCAACTGAAGAAACTAAAGCTGCCGAAAAACAAGGGAGCCAGCAAAAAATAAAATATGGAAAAAGAGACCATTATGCGAAAGCGAACTATGAAAGCAAACAAAACATAAACATATAGCAATACAAACCCAGCAGACAGGATGCATGCCATCCCTACCCTGTGCACGCAGAGCAATGGCACTTTGGTGTGTTCCAGCTCCCGCGATCAATGACTTAAACTGGTTGATTGAGTTCCACACAGCCTGAGTAACGAAACGAGTATTTGCCATACCTCTCTGTTCTTGGCTGAGGAATTTCGACACAATTGGTATACCTAAAATTGTATTTAGAAGTTTGAAATGTAACAAGATCATGTAGATACTGTTGGTCCCTGTTTATTTAAAATCTTGAAAACTTCTAAGGCGACACTTCTCATTCTCCCAATTTTTAGAGATGGTATGCCAGAACGTTGTAGCAAAATGTGATAGGAGCTAACATAATCATCATAAATAAAACGCAATTATTTGCTCTTTCTTGTAGCTTATCAATTTTTTTAGTATTTGTTTTGCCTGTAAAGTGCCACATTAACGGGCAATAGTTAAGAAGAGAAATACATAGTCTTCCGAGTTTGTTTATATTTCTACCATTTTTTTCATAACATTTAATTGTTTTGCAGCTTTTTTGCAGACATTAGCTATATGTGTATTGAAATTGAGCATAAAATCCAGAGTGACACTTAAAAGTTTGACCGCATCTTCGCATTTTATAATGATTCCATCAAGGTTAAAACTACTGTTTAGTTTGTGTGTTTTCTTGCCACAGGCAATGGCTTGAAATTTCTCTGGGTTTGCTTTCATATGATTTGCACTAAACCATTCAATAAGGTTCATACTATCATTTTCAAGGGTTTTGACCAACGTGTCTGGATTCTTACTTTTAAAGGATAAGGTATTATCAACCGCATAATTATATAGATCACTGTGTTGTACAAATCCGAACATGTCATTGATAAAAATGTTGAAGAAAAGGGGGCCAAGGATTGAGCCTTGAGGAACACCTTTTATTATTTCCTTAAAAGTACTGAATTTATCGCCAATTTTGACGCACTGCTTTCTACCTGTTAAATAACTATTTACAAGTTTAAGGGCAACTTCAGACAGACCGTAATGTTTGCATTTCAACACAAGTAAGTTGTGTGGTAGACAGTCAAAGGCTTTTGAGAGGTCCATCAACACAGCTGCCAAATAGAAATCGTGATCTTATGCCTGTTTCCATCTTCTGCAAATTTTTTTCTTGATATGACAACAGCAAGGGTGTTTTATTTTACTCTCGTCTAATCTGTGTGTACGGGCCAGTGCCACTTTGTTTTTTTTAAAGGATTTTTCAACATAACTAAGTTGAAAATCAAGATAGTAAGTGAATAATCAACTTACTGTTGAATATTCAACATAACTAAGTTGAATATCAAGATACTAAGTGAAAATTCAACTACTAAGTTGAAAATTCAACTTACTAAGTTGAATATTCAAGATACTAGTTGAATATTCAAGATACTAGTTGAAAATTCAACTTACTGAAAGATGAAAATCAACTACTAGTGAATATTCAAGATACTAAGTGAATATTCAAGATACTAAGTTGAAAATCAACTTACTAAGTGAATATCAAGATACTAAGTGAATATTCAACTTACTAGTGAATTTCAAGATACTAAGTGAAAATCAACTTACTAAGTGAATATTCAAGATATTAAGTGAAAATTCAACACAATTGAAAATCAAGATACTAGTGAAAATTCAACTTACTAAGTGAAAATTCAACTTACTGATTTTAGTACTAGTATCTTGAATTTTCAACTAGTAAGTTAAATTTTCAACTTAGTAAGTGAATTTTCAACTTAGTATCTGAATATTCAACTTAGTATCTTGAATATTCAACTTAGTTAGGAACATTCAACTTAGTATCTGAATATTCAACTTAGTAAGTTGAATATTCAACTTGGTAAGTCGAATTTTCAACTTGTAAGTGAATATTCAACTTAGTTTCTTGAATTTTCAACTTAGTAAGTGAATTTTCAACTAGTAAGTGAATATTCAACTAGATCTTGAATTTTCAACTTAGTATCTGAATATCAACTTAGTATCTTGAATTTTCAACTTAGTAAGTGAATTTTCAACTTAGTTTCTTGAATATTCAACTTAGTTTCTTGAATATTCACTTAGATCTGAATTTCAACTTAGTAAGTGAATATTCAACTTAGTATCTTGAATTTTCAACTTAGTAAGTTGAATTTTCAACTTAGTATCTTGAATATTCAACTTAGTATCTTGAATTTTCAACTTAGTAAGTGAATTTTCAACTTAGATCTGAATATTCAACTTAGTATCTTGAATTTTCAAAACAATTATGTTGAAAAACCATTTAAAAAAACAAAGTGGCACTATTGGGCTTCCGTATGTGTGTCTATATACTTAAGGAAAATTGGATATTTTATTCATAATTAGAAAATATTAGAGAATATCATCATTTTCGAATCAATTTATACAATTTCAAAGTTCGTGACGTCGAATATAATTTTTCGGGCGTTTAACGCACGTGCAACATATGTTGTAGGCTCACTGACCTCCAGTCGACATAAAGCACGCAAAATCTTGAGAGCTTCGTAATAACAACATTTGTTGAGTATTTGTCTGAGTTTTTACGTCTTTCGATAGGACTAACCTTTGGTAACAAAAATCACTTGAAATGTTTGTGATTATTAGCTTCTTGTACATAAAATTTAGATAAATGTGAAATTCATGGTTTATGCCCGCACGGTTGATTGAAGGTTTGTGTATGAAATTCTTAACACCTTGTGATGTAGCAATTAGTCTCAAAATATGAATTTGCAAATAAAAAAATTAAAGTAACGTACAATTGAAATTTAATTAAACAATTTTGAACCGGACAGAACTTTTGTCCTTCAATATATATAACAAAATTAGGTGTCTCTGTGACATTGTGATCCTAAATTATAATAAGCACACTTAAACTTCATACTGATGCTTCCTGCAAAGTTTTATGAACATCCAGCAAGGGGTATAAGAGGAGTTGTCCGGGAAACAGAAAGCCTGCAGACAGCACAAAATCTTGAGGTGACACATACTTATGCTTGAACAAGAGCTGTCCCTCACAAGTGACGAATGCCCCCGAAAGAGGTGCCTCACAGTCTGTGTCCTCTCCATGTGCTCAATAAATGTGCTATGTAATTTTAAAATCCTTCCATGCATGACAGAGTAATCATGCATACAGTATTCCATTACTTTAAACACTAAGTGTGACCTTGACCTTTGAGGTAGGGACTTGGGTCTTGCCTGGACACATCCGCTTGATGTGCTAGACATTTTTGCCAAGTTATTTTAAAATCCTTCAAAGCATAATAAAGTTATAGTCCGGACACAAATGTATGCATATATACAGGATTCCATTACCTATAAATTCTAAGTGTGACCTTGACCTTTGTGGTAGGGATGTGGGTCTTGCACGCGACACGTCGTCTTGATGTGCTAGACATTTGTGCCAAATTATTTTAAAATCCTTCAAAGCATGACAAAATTACAGTCCGGACACGAATGCGTGCATATATGCATATATAGAGGAATCCATTACCTTCAAACTCTAAGTGTGACCTTGACCTTTGAGGTAGGGACGTGGGTCTTGCACGCGACACGTCGTCTTGATGTGCTAGACATTTGTGCCAAGTTATTTTAAAATCCTTCAATGCATGACAAAGTTACAGTCCGGACACGAATGTGTGCATATATGCATATATAGAGGAATCCATTACCTTCAAACTCTAAGTATGACCTTGACCTTTGAGGTAGGGACGTGGGTCTTGCACGCGACACGTCGTCTTGATGTGCTAGACATGTGTGCCAAGTTATTTTAAAATCCTTCAATGCATGACAGAGTTACAGTCCGGACACGAATGCGTGCATATATGCATATATAGAGGAATCCATTACCTTCAAACTCTAAGTGTGACCTTGACCTTTGAGGTAGGGACGTGGGTCTTGCACGCGACACGTCGTCTTGATGTGCTAGACATTTGTGCCAAGTTATTTTAAAATCCTTCAAGGCATGACAAAGTTACAGTCCGGACACGAATGTGTGCATATATGCATATATAGAGGAATCCATTACCTTCAAACTCTAAGTATGACCTTGACCTTTGAGCTAGGGACGTGGGTCTTGCACGCGACACGTCGTCTTGATGTGCTAGACATGTGTGCCAAGTTATTTTAAAATCCTTCAATGCATGACAGAGTTACAGTCCGGACACGAATTTGTAAGTTGGGACGGACGGACAGACGGACAGACGGTGCGATTTTAATATGCCTCCCTTCGGGGGCATAAAAATACAACAATTTAAAGCAGTACCGAAAATTATTAAAATACAATGGGTAATTATTTTGTAACAGAAACGATGAGGGTAAAAAGAAACTCCCTGGCCTAACACAATAAATAAAATGTACTTAAATAACGTTCATAATAATTGTACTGAAAAATACGATGAGCACTTTTTTAAATAAATGTCATAAAATTACGTTGTATGCATCATATTGCTTTTACTACTTAGTTCTTTCCATTTGTGCTTTTGTGAAACTGTTACAATCATGTAATATGATATGTCCTCTCAATGTTTGCATCTGTATTGTAAGTCAGTGTTATATAGTGTACAAAGACTTGGAATAATTTGTATTAAATTTTGTACATGTATATACTGTTTTAAAGCATTGTGAGAACATATAGGATAAACTTGTATTCTTTCCCGTGAATGATGATGTGATAGTGTAAATATGGGAATATTTAACTTCTCCATATCTACAGTCACACGCTACACATGCTCAATAAACATAATTTGATTACAATAGTTACAAATGAAAGATGGAAACTTTGTCTCTTGAATGACCTCATCAGTGAGCCAGAATTCCTTCATATGTAACACCTGTGTTATTACGACCAACTCTTGGTCCGCCCGTTCTTCCGTCTGTATGTACATTTTGCTAAGATTAATGACCTTGTTACAGTATGTTCAGCTTTGATATTTGTTTCAACAGTAAATCAAACAGAACAAAATTAATATGCATGCAAGCTCCAACAATGGTTTGTATTACAAATTGCGTAAATATTTTGCTAAATTGTACTATCGTAATTCTGATTTGGTTTTGAAATTCAATAGTAATCTAAAGACTCTTCTGCGAGAAGGTATTTCAAAACCCGATTTTTATGGGGATGTGATTTACAAACTTCGTAAGATTTTGGGTCATGGCAATTTTCCAACTGTATTTGCAGAAATTATAAAACGTTTTGTGAAAAGAGGTTACGACCCAATTGTTTTGAGACACACCGCATGTTTGGTGTTCAACCCGTTTACAGTTGGACGCTATGCTTCCCTCTTTGATTGTGTCTGACGGAAGAGGGGGAGGACTCTGTGATGGGCAGTTTTTAAATCCCACTGGGACGAAACTGTTTTGATTTCTGTCCTCTGGCCTGTTTCGTCGGGCCCTTAAGGGTGTTTCTCTTGGTGCTCTGCCTTCTGCAAAGGCATTGAGTACATACGTTTTTGGTTCTCAAGGTTTGCTTTTTATATATTCATACACGAGCATTTTTGTGTTTTACATACCATGCCTTTTGTTTCCATTGCGTGTGTTAGAGATTCACCTAGCAGGGATTACTTTTATTTACACTGTCCTGTGACTTTGGAACATGGTGGGGGTAAGAGTGAGGTTGGGTGCGCACCATAAACCGGTTTAAGCTCCCCAGTGGTGTTTTTGCCACTGACCGTTCCAAGGCGGTGCCCCACTGTGTTCCTTTAATTGTTCGTTTTGTCCTCGTGTGTTTGCTTTGTATGCTAGTGTGTGTGTGTGCACTTCTGGGTGCTATGGGGCTCGTTTTGGGGAGGCTGCGTTTTTGGTATGTGGCATTCCCTGTTTGATATTTTTTTTTTTTTTAATTCTTGAGCCATCATACCTCTCTTTTGGTATGCCCAGGCACGCTATCCATGCGGCATAACCCATTTGATGCTTTTTAAGTAGCAAAATTGTTTTACAACTATCTCAATAAAGCGTGACCTGACACTACAAGTACAATGTATTCACATACTTGCTTGAGTAATATGTGTTCTATTCTACTGTCTATGCTATCGGTGTAGTCAGACTTTTACCCCCAACCCATAGAAGGTTTTGCATGAAATACTGATATTTGCTAAGCTGACTTCATGTTATTCATTAAAATGAACGACAAATTAGTTTATTGCATTCTTGATAGACATTTGATTGGTAATATGCTACAAGAAATAGCTTTATTCGAAACTAAATTGATCTAACTGTTGTTTTTTTCTATTTGTGTAGATGTATGGTCGATTTTGATTGGCTAATGCAGTCTGAAGAATTTAAAGCATATGGGCAGCTATTTGATGCATTGCCCTTAAAATTTAAATGTGTTATTGTGTTTTCTTTTGATAAGTAACATTCAGATCATTTAACAGAAATTTCAAGAATTCTTATGTTTTTTCAGAGATATTTGTCTCTTACTTTACTTTAAAGTCTCTTTCCGCGGGAAAACCAGCATCCAATCAAATTTCATCTTTCATAGAAGTTTTACTGACAGGTCCAGTCAGACATTTTGGTAGTAGAGAAAAAGTGCGATTTAATCTTAAATACGTGACTGTCGATCGCCAACAAAAATGACGACAGAACTTTCATTGAAAGAGCGTGGCCATTTGTACAAAAACAAAGGAAAAGATGCTGATGTAAGTTTTCGTGACTGTCGGGGGTTAGCAAGAGGGATAATCCGGTTCATTCTATCGAAAACGCACATGTGCCCCAGATCTATGTGTAGTTTTCATTGATCAGTTGATACATAAAGAAACACTTAAGTTTTCCACTTCTGTCCATATTTATTACGGGTTCCGTCTAGGCCTCATTCCATTTGGCAAAGAAAACAATTGTAGCTCCAAAACTCATTATGGAAAGAAAATACACAAAATACAGGGCTTACAGTTTCAAACTGGGCTGTTTCCCATCTATTTTTATCGAGTAAATGTTACCGGCTACTTATCACTGTATGTAACTTCTACGTAACTGCCCTGATATATGGTAAGTTTTAGCAACTGATTCAATGTTTGTGGCTAAATAAAATGTATCAAATTGCATATCGTTAGAAAACTAAGATGGTAAGCTTTCCAATTGATCAGGTCGGCATGACGTCACTTCCGTAGTTACCAATTATCCGCCATATTGCCGAGGTGAAAACAAGCACCTGGCAACCGCACAGTTTAAATAGGGAGTAAGCTTTAAGAGTCTTATTTTTCGGCTCAGACAAAGTTTAAACGTTAAAAAAAAAACATTTCATATATATGTTTACTTATTTCAATATCTGAGCGATGATAATGTCAGATTTTTCTTGTAAAAATTCTTGAAAATGATTGTTTAATGACGTTCCGTGAAATATCATGCACGACAAGAAAAGGCAGAAAATGTATTTTTAATTCGGCCTATGTAAAATGATCTATTTCTATATATTTTAATTATTTTCTTTAAGTTTCTTATATTAAGATAAATAATTTATTTGTTACAAACTTGTCATAATTTGATATAGATTTTCCCAAGTGCACAGCTTTTCTCGTATAGGTCTAACTAAAATCAGGTCGAAACACATCATTATACGAGAATGTTAGGTTGAAACTTTTGTCACAAAAATGTATTTTATTACAGGACCGTATGATATTATTAAATACACAGATTTGTTTTTATGCCCCCGAAGGGTGGCATATTAAAATCGCACCGTCTGTCCGTCCGTCCGTCTGTCCGTCCGTCCGTGCGTCCCCACTTACAAATTCGTGTCCGGACTGTAACTTTGTCATGCATTGAAGGATTTTAAAATAACTTGGCACACATGTCTAGCACATCAAGACGACGTGTCGCGTGCAAGACCCACATCCCTACCTCAAAGGTGAAGGTCACACTTGGAGTATGAAGGTTATGGAATCCTCTATATATGCACACATTCGTGTCCAGACTGTAACTTTGTCATGCATTGAAGAATTTTAAAATAACTAGGCACACATGTCAAGCACATCAAGACGACGTGTCGCGTGCAAGACCCACGTCCCTAGCTCAAAGGTCAAGGTCATACTTAGAGTTTGAAGGTAATGGATTCCTCTATATATGCATATATGCACACATTCGTGTCCGGACTGTAACTTTGTCATGCATTGAAGGATTTTAAAATAACTTGGCACAAATGTCTAGCACATCAAGACGACGTGTCGCGTGCAAGACCCAGGTCCCTAGCTCAAAGGTCAAGGTCACACTTAGAGTTTGAAGGTAATGGATTCCTCTATATATGCATATATGCACACATTCGTGTCCGGACTGTAACTTTGTCATGCCTTGAAGGATTTTAAAATAGTATGGCACAAATGTCTAGCACATCAAGACGACGTGTCGCGTGCAAGACCCACATCCCTACCACAAAGGTCAAGGTCACACTTAGAGTTTATAGGTAATGGAATCCTGTATATATGCATACATTTGTGTCCGGACTATAACTTTATTATGCTTTGAAGGATTTTAAAATAACTTGGCACAAATGTCTAGCACATCAAGCGGATGTGTCGCGTGCAAGACCCAAGTCCCTACCTCAAAGGTCAAGGTCACACTTAGTGTTTAAAGTAATGGAATACTGTATGCATGATTACTCTGTCATGCATGGAAGGATTTTAAAATTACATAGCACATTTATTGAGCACATGGAGAGGACACAGACTGTGAGGCACCTCTTTCGGGGGCATTCGTCACTTGTGAGGGACAGCTCTTGTTTAGATCTAGTCTTTATAAAGGGCTGGCATTTAGATTCAAAATAATTTTAAAAAATCACGTAATTAAAGTAAAGGCCATATATTGAATCAATGTGAAACAGATACATATACTAAAAGTCACTTACATGTTGCGGAACACTGATAGCTTATCCCTAAAATCCATTCAATAAAATTAAATAACACAAACAATATCTCATTTTACAACGTTGCCATGGTTAATTGATGGAATTTATGTGGATCTAGCCCAAGGCATAAGTCACAACAAAGGATGCGATATGATTTGTTGTTAATTGGCGACCCCCTGCCAGTAATCTAACTTGTCACACATCATTGCATATTGCACACTGGTCAATTGCATTTGATAATTACATAACAATTTGCAGAGTGCCCAATCTAAATTACACAACATTTTTTATTGTGTACATCGATCTAACATATGAATTGTGACAAGAACCATATATTTAATGAATGATAGACCAACGTTACACATACGTTATTTGACACTTACCTTTGAATAATATAATGTATGATCAGTCTGCATTTAAATATTATTTACATCTTACATATAATACTTGGAAACATATCAGCAAATGAAAGTTTCAAGCAACCTACAAATATTCAGAAAATACTTATTTTTGGCTGTTGAGGACAAATTTTATGTACTCCGATTAAGTGAAATTAGACACGTACATGTATTTAGGTAGATATCGTGATTTCAATTATAATGAGTTTTTAATATATTTACGTCAACGTTTTGTTTAAAACTAATAAAATCGAGAAAACTATTTTGATTTACGATCTTAAAGTAGACCGCTCTAATACTAGATTCTAATTCTTAAATATACCCACAAGAAAAAGTTTTATGACAAACCTTCGATAACATGCTTGTGAATTTCTACCTCATTTTAGAAATGTAATTAAATGGAGCAAGTTTTAATCGTCAAAGGAAAAAATATCGTCAATTGAATAATTTGTAAGTCATGTGCATGCGTAGATCTAGATCGTTTCGATACATTTCTTGCACATTTAAGAATGAAAAATATCTTTTCCTTTTGATAGAAACAAACAGAAACAGAAGTTGGTGTCATTTGCATATAAAAAACTCGTCATAACTGCTGCATTTTTATACTTTAATCAAATAGTTTTATAACATTACACGGACTTCGCTCTATACGTTATTAACAAGATGGCGGTTGTTTTCACCTCGGACAGCGTTGCTACGCCTGAGCAGGTGCGCGCAACGGTAAATGCCCGGATGTCCGACCTGATCAATGATGTATTTGTTGTGACAGTATCGTGAGCAACCATGTCAGACAGACAATTAACGAAAAGCTTATTTCCTATAGATTATAAGCATAATACATTCACTTTACTCGAAATTCAAGGGAGATAACTCTCAAGTTCACTCGATACGCTTCGGATATCTACGTTGTACAGTGAGACTCGAAACTGTAAACCCGTGTATACACAACAATTGAATAATCAAATTCTCGGCTTAAGCTTGTCATGCACATCATTTACTATCAGATAAGCGATGCCTTTCTTCTATGGGAAACAGGACAAACTTGGCACGTGTTCTGTGCATAATCTAGGTTTTGATTTATTCTCGGCTTTGCCGTCATGTCATACTGACCAGTTAACAAATCAGATTATTCAGTCGCGTTCATTTCTTCATTCGGTAAAAGGTGAAAACTCGGTCTTTACAGTAGACTCGTATGCAAGTTTAACTTTATTTCAAACAAAACAAAAAGCTTTTAACAACATAATTAGTGTTATATCCAGGATGAAAAAAGGGCATGGGGCTGTCAGAAAAGGGCAGGGAGACAGTGCGCGATTTTCTTTCAGTGAAGGGCATTTCCGTTAATTGTTGTGATTCATAATGTGTACTAACTAACTACTGTAACACTAGCCTTTATGGCATTTTCCTAATAAGAGTAACAAAAGACATTATTAAAGCACTATATTATATCTACACTTTATTAATGTCATAGAATAACATGTAAAACAATGGGAAAACAGTGCCACTGATTACAGGGGTGAAAGTTTGAAAAATTGAAAATCCTGAAACTGAAGCTGGGGGGGCAGAGGTCCCCTTTAGTTATTTCAGACAGCTTCTGATGAATTCCTAGAGACAGGATGTTTAGTTCAGTAGGCTTTGAAACTGAATGGTCATTGACCCTTCAGCCTAACTTTTCTTAGGACAAAATCAAGTTTTCAAGAGCTATAAGGTGAGGATTTTAAGGGTCGAGACACGGGTCATAGAGTTAATGTCATAATCTCTAGGTGTGCATGTAATATTTTTCTGTTTGTTTCCTGCATTTTTTTTTCAGTTGTTTCCCGTTTGTCACATATTTTCGCGACCTCACATGTCCGTGATTTTCGTATATATTTCTTCGATTTTTCGCGATTTTAACAGTTTTTAATACAAAGAAATCTGACATTTCTTTTTTTTTATTTGAAACCATCGCTATTTCTTTTTCAAGCTGTGCTAATTTACGTTCTGCAGACACTTTTTCTAATGTTACAATTTACAAAATTGAGTGTTCGTTCTTTAAATTCTCATCGAGAAATGTTTTGTATTTTACGACTATTATACTTACATTCAACCTACCCATCTTAATTATCAATCGTGTTCAAACGCATTTTGATCTCCGCCGGTCCGTAACTTTTTCTTTTGTTTAAAGTACTCGCAAATATTATTGAAGTCCATCCCTAATATATGTGTGAACAACTTGGTCATTAAAATAATTAATAATTGATCGATTATAAATATAATTCGCGATGATTTATTCTAAACACCATGATTGCCTCGGATTAAACCACGGACCCTGATAACTTTGTACAAATATCAAAGAAATCGCCGACTAATTTCTGACGTCACGTACATGTGCAGTAACGACACGTGATTATCGGAAAATAACAGGTGTACATGCGGTGTCTTTTGATCGCCACGGGCGTTTATGTAATCGGCAATCCAATGCCGAGCACGCGTCGGATTAAGGTTGGGGCTGAATGGAGATGATAAAGGACATAAAATATCATGACTTTAGGGCAAAATGGATGTTGAGAAGGGCAGAGTGGCGGCACGAAAAGGCGGCAGGGCGCGGCGCCACGCCATCACGCTACAGATATGACACTAATAATATTATTATAAATCCAATTTGGCAGTTACAAGCTAGTGGTAGCCCATCGTCTTCTTTCATTTTTAGCTCGACTATTCGAAGAATAAGGAGGCTATTGCACTCGCCCCGGCGTCGGCGTCTGCGTTGGTTAAAGTTTTTTATAAAGTCAAAATTGTTGAATACTATCAAAGGAATTGACTTGAAACTCAAAGTTTGTGTCTACCATCAACATCTACACCTGAGGAAACAATCCCCATAACTCTGTTTTGACTTTTGACATATTTCTGTCCCTTTTTAACTTAGAATTTTTGGTAAAAGATTTTTATAAATTCAAATATCTTGAATACTATATAAGGTATTGACTTGAAACTCAAAATATATTTTAACCTTCAACATCTACACCTGAGGAAACAATCCCCATAACTCTGTTTTGACTTTTGACATATTTATGCCCCTTTTTATGCCCCCGAAGGGTGGCATATTAAAATCGCACCGTCTGACCGTCCGTCCGTCTGTCCGTCCGTCGGGCGTCCCCACTTACAAATTCGGGGGGTGATCGGACGTAACCTGTCATGCATTGAAGGATTTAAAAAACTTGGCACACATGTCTAGCACATCAAGACGACGTGTCGCGTGCAAGACCCACATCCCTACCTCAAAGGTGAAGGTCACACTTGGAGTATGAAGGTATGGAATCCTCTATATAGCACACATTCGTGTCCGGACGTAACTTTGTCATGCATTGAAGGATTTTAAAAAACTAGGCACACATGTCTAGCACATCAAGACGTGTCGCGTGCAAGACCCACGTCCCTAGCTCAAAGGTCAAGGTCATACTTAGAGTTGAAGGAATGGATTCCTCCTATAAGCATATATGCACACATTCGTGTCCGGACTGTAACTTTGTCATGCCTTGAAGGATTTTAAAAAACTTGGCACAAATGTCTAGCACATCAAGACGACGTGTCGCTGCAAGACCCACGCCCTAGCTCAAAGGTCAAGGTCATACTTAGAGTTTGAAGGTAAGGATTCCTCTATATAAGCATATATGCACACATTCGTGTCCGGACTGTAACTTTGTCATGCCTTGAAGGATTTTAAAATAATTTGGCACAAAGTCTAGCACATCAAGACGACGTGTCGCGTGCATGACCCACATCCCACCACAAAGGTCAAAGGTCACACTTAGAGTTTATAGGAATGGAATCCTGTATAAGCATACATTTGTGTCCGGACTATAACTTTATTAGCTTTGAAGGATTTTAAAATAACTGTGCACAAATGTCTAGCACATCAAGCGGATGTGTCGCATGCAAGACCCAAGTCCCTACCTCAAAGGTCAAGGTCACACTTAGTGTTTAAAGAATGGAATACGTATGCATGATTACCTGTCATGCATGGAAGGATTAAAAACATAGCACATTTATTGAGGACATGGAGAGGACACAGACGTGAGGCACCCTTTCGGGGCATCGCACTTGGGAGGGACAGCTCTTTTTAACTTAGAATTTTTGGTAAAAGATTAAATGAAGTCAAATATCTTGAATACTATCAAAAGTATTGACTTGTAACTCAAATTATGTGTCCACCAACAACATCTTCACCTGAGGAAAAATCCCCATAACTATGTTTTGATTTTTGACAGATTTATGCCCCTTTTTAACTTAGAATTTTGTCACAGTTTTTACCAGACTAATAGGGAAATACTTGAAATGGCTTTCTTTTGAAATGTCATAGAATTATTATGCAGCATGCAGTGGTCATGCTTTTTTTATTCTAATATCAATTTTGAAAAGTTACAAAATTATTCATGATCAAATACACAAGGTCATGTATTTATTTGAAATTATCTCCCCTCCTCCCTCCAGTTGGCTTGCAGAATCCAGAGTAAGGCTTTGAATGAAATGTACATTTACAAAGGTCTTTGAACAAGTTTCATATCTTTGACCTTAATTCTTATAGACAATTACACAATACTCCTGTTCTTAGACAAAAACCCCATTTTACCAACAAGCTTTCGAATAGTTGAGCGTGCTGTCATGTGACAGCTCTTGTTATTCTTGGTTTTCGTACATTTTAAATTAAAGATGCATAGAAACCAGGGATGAAAGCCGAGGAATCACCTTTCCCGAATGGAAATAATTTATCAGTACCTGAATGTGCGAAGCCGAGAATATAAGTCCTTGCTATGCACATTTTTCAAAACAATGAGTCCCACTTATCAAACAACGAGTCCCTTTCCGAAAAAGTAAGAAAATAGATGCAAATAAAAACAACATATAAATCATCGATTACGATCAGTAATAATATCGGGGATCACTTTAAAGGGGTGAAAATGGCAAAAAAAAGCATTACTGTGCTATATTCAGAGATCAAAGCGAAATCTGAGTTGACAGCAATTTTGTTTTGGAAAATTGCAAAGATACAATTAATTTGCTTGACCGACACATTACCGATTGCACATTACCGATTGCGCTGAGGTGTCATACACAACTACATTTGATATGTTGGATTACAGTACAACTCTGGAGGATTATGATAAAAGTCTTGTGTGCCCTTAACTGTCAAAGTTTTGTTTTATTGGCAAGAACTAAAAAGTCTAGCGCGCTGTCATACTGACAGCTCTTGTTGGTGATGCAATATATAACGCTATACAAATGTATGTTGTTTGACAAACATTTTTGAATTTAGTATACGTATAAAAGACAAAAGAAAATCATGTGTATATAAATTTATACCGAAAATAATTCTAATTTAATGTCCTGTTAACTGTGACATGTCTGAAACACCACTCTTAAGTACCGCGATTTTACACCCACAATTTTTTAGCAATTTCATGAAATACTCGCAGGAAACTCAAAGTTCGTGGACGCTATTTTTTTTATATACAAACTGCCGCGAGCATATACCTAAGACTCGCTATTCACGTGCTTGCGTCCTATAGGACACACATATTAAAAAAATATTTGCGTCCTTTGCATTTTTTGTGCGTAAAGGATGCAGGATGCACGGCTGGATTATTCACTGCATGTATACAAACTTCTTTGCATAGCTTTATTCGACCACCTAGCAACTCAAGCTAAACCAGTTCTAATAATGCCCCTTTACAATATGCGCATTGAAAAATGAACACCGTTCCATTGTGTTTGTCATCTGCAGAGGTGTCATGCTGATAATCTCTGAAACCACAAGGCCTAGAGCTTAGATATTTTGCATGTAGCATTGTTAGATATTTTGCATGTAGCATTGTCTAGTGGACCTCTACCAAGATCGTTCAAATTATGACCCCTGGATCAAAATTGACCCCGGGGAGGTCACTTAGCATGCTTAGTTTTACATTTAAAATCGTTTTTCCACAAGAAAACAAATTTTCTTGGGAGTTCATATATTTTTCTTGTATTCTTTGATCATTGAACATCATGATTATGAAATAAAATCTGTTACACCACAACAAAACCTTACACAAGGCCTTTAAGTTGACTTTCTTGAAGGTCAAACAATGAACACAAAATACATACAGTAGATTCCACTTAATTGCATATCGGTTATTTGCATATTCTGGATATATGCATACAATCTTAAAACACTGATCAATCTCTAAAACATTTCGCATAATTGCATCATATTTTTCATCAGTTCAGCTTAGTTTCGCTTAATTGCATAGCCCATTGTCTGAAAACGGCCAAGCTGTCTAGTGTCAATTAATCATCAACAACGCTGACAATTGTAATACCCGATCAGCTGTTAAGTTGTCAAGGTGACAAGCAGTGCATAACACAATTAGCGATGTGCTCAGTTAGGCAAATTCAGTGACCCATAGTAAGCTGATAACATTCTTTTCATACGCTGTGAATAGAAAGTCTATCCATTTAATTGATCGAGATCTTAGTTCTGACGGATCCTGACCTCATGATTTTTTTAGAAGTTTATTTATATAAAATGTAAATTTTTTCAGTTGACATTGTGTAACTTTGACAATAAAAGAGATCTAGTGATACAAAATAAATAAAAAATAAAAACAATTGAAGCAATCATTTTCGCAACGTGTACCTTCCATAGCAGGTAAAAGCCAAGCGTTTGTCACATGTTGTGTAATGCTAGCGAGCCGCCGAGATTTCTACTTTCGCTTTTACACATGTCAGAAAACATGAAAATTGACGATGCTAAGCCTAACAGTTTTGCGAAGTAATGAAATGATTTGGAAGTACACATGGTATTCTAAATACGTTTCTTTATTATTATTTATCATTTTGATACACTGTCCGAACTGCCAAATACACGATTTTCGGGTATACGCATATTCCGGATATTTGTATAGTCTGACTAATCGTGTATGCAAATAACCGGAATCTACTGTAATATATTTTCTATCTTCACTACAAACATTGTTTTAATATGTGCATGATATGCTACACATGTAAGTTAAGCAAGGTATAAATTAAACTTACTCTGTTCTCTTTTTTTTTATAGGAAATGCGGAGAAGAAGGACTGAAGTAACTGTTGAGCTACGAAAGGTATTTGAAATAACTTGTTCTGCTTCTACTTGTTACGGTGTAGGACTCGTTCAGTGTAAATACACTGGAGGGAACACACTAGAAAAAATGAAAGGCTGACTTGAAACATGTGGTTGTAGAGCTCTCGCTTTTGCTGACATTCTCACTTGCTAGCACATTCATCATTTTGTTTCATGTCTAGGGGTTTGACAAACCATTTAAAGAGGATGATGCAGGGCAGCTTTGAAGGCCACTCCAGAGACATATATTGTAATTTTGCACAACAACCTTCAATTTAAAATCATTGTATCACCAGCAGTCTAGTTTACAGTTTATACTGATTTGTTTAAGCTCGATTGTGAAGAAAGCTTTAAGCTTATCTAGTCACTCTTGAGTCTGCTTCCTGGAAAAACCAGCACTGGTGTCATATGAGGAGGTACGGTCATGACCCCAGTGGGGCTCGAACCCGCAACCTCCAGGGTGAGTGGCAGACACCTTAACCTCTACACCACCGCTCCCTACCAGCAGTTTGCTTGTACTCATTCATTGTGGGAAAAGATCTGTCCCAAAATATTAGTAATTTTTCTAAAATCAATTCTGGGTAAATAATGAGGCAGACTCTTGTTGCAAACAAAACTTGTTAAATAATTGTGGTATTTTGTAGAACAAGAGAGAGGAGCATGTGCTGAAACGGAGGAACGTTCCGTTAACTGCAGACAGCACAGATAGTGATGACAATGAAAGACCATCTAGTCAGTCGTTACAAGATATCGTACAGAATGCATACAGTTCCGAACCGGCAGTTCAGTTGAATGCTGTTCAATCAGCAAGGTTAGATTTTCTTGTTTTATCTCCATTTATTGTCAGTTTATTGATTTCAGAAAACTGTCACTCAAATAAAGTCTTAAGACCCACTACATCTTGGTGAAGGCTATCGTTTCTTGATATACCCAGTTTGCAGCAGCCAGATTACTCGAATCAAATCTTTTGCAGGGTTTTTGGATACCATCCCAATTGCAATATTCAGCATTTTCCAAATTATGAGACTGTGAAATTTCCCAGAATAGTGCATTATATTTCCAATTTGCAGTACTTAGTAGTAAATTTATAAGTTTTAAATTTACCTGACCTAGTTGTACAAGTTCCCGGGACCCGAAGTCACAGAATTTACTTCATTATCATAATCTGATAAAGTCATATGAAAGTTTAACTTTTCAAAATAAATCATATAAAAGTAAACCCATTTTCCAGTTTTTTATACTTTATGTGCCTTTCTTCCCAAATGAAACGGACCGAGGACCCAGTTATAACTTATAAAAAGGTTAAAAAATCTCTTGCTTGTAAACTTTTGATGGAAAATTGTTGATGCACATATTTCTATCTGTTTCATTCTTGAATGTCTTTGTTTCTTTTCAGAAAATTATTATCAAGTGATAGAAACCCACCTATAGATGACCTGATAGCATCTGGTATACTACCAATTTTGGTGGATTGTTTAACTAAAGATGATGAGTAAGTTGCCTTTTAAACTTCTGTTACCATGGTTACTGCCGTCTTTAAGTTAACTCATGTTACATAATTATAAGGAACCATATTGTATACTTGCTACATCAAGAAATAGATATCACTGTGTACATAACCCTTTATGAATGTGACACAAGTGCTCAAGGAATTAACAGGTGGCTTTTGAAAATAAAATTGAATTGCAGAACTGATTTCGATACTTTGATTAAAATCTCTTTCCTTACCGTAATTCCATGTAACTTCTGACACCTATTTTGTGTACAGAGATCCATCAAGACCTTCTCTTCAATTTGAAGCAGCCTGGGCATTAACAAATATAGCATCCGGGACGTCAGCTCAAACAAGGGCAGTGGTGGAAGCAGGTTGGTGTACATTTGTTTATTTATAAATATAAATTCTGCTGATTTAAAAGATTCACACTGACACAAGAACTGACTTGGAACTGTCAATGTCAGTAATTTTAGACTTCAGCAAACTGGAGTTTTATGCACCGGCCATGACTGGTCATATTGTGGAATCACCTGCGGCTGGAGGCGTCCACAAAGTTTCCAGTCTCTAACTTATACAGGCTGATGCAATTGTCCGATCGGGCTTCCGAAAATAAACTTTTTTAAAAATGAATAATTTCATACAATTTAAATTCTATTACAAAGTTCAGATGTAGAGAATAAATTTAAAAGTGAATAAAAGTCATCTTGAGATTTTTTAACACAATTAAAATAAGTTTGAAATCACTGAAAAACACATTTTTTAAGATTTTCAGTGCAAATCTTCATGAATGTTTCTGAAACAGCTAGGGAATGTTATTTGCATTAGTAGGGTATGAAAAAACTCCACATCACCAAATTCCATCCAGCCATTTCTTGCGCCAGGTTTTTGGCCCTTCTACTTTCAGTTTCCATATATTTTATATGTGAAATCAAAAAAAGGACCGCGCAACAAACTATACCTTTGTGTATCTTAATTTGGGTTTCTTTATAATTATGTGTGTATTTTCTATGAATCTGAGCTGTTTTAGAACTTTCTGTCAATAAGTTTAAAAGAAAATGCCAAAAATGTCTTTTCTTCACAATTCGGAGACAAATTTTTGCAGGAAAACATGAATAATTCTGTACTTTTAAACTTTTTTTTAGATGTTTTTATCATGCACAACGTGTTCACACCTTTTCCAAGTGAAAAAGTCATTTTTAAAAAAACTTGATTTTCGAAAGCCCGATTGGGCAATTGCATCTGCCTGTTATATAATCTTTCACCAATCTTCACTAAACCTTCAGTGAGTGTTAATGGGCCAAATATCTTGACCAAGTTTGATAACATCAGCAAGAATGCCCCTTTCACCTTGGAGTTACTGCACTTAAATTTCCGAAATTACACTAATTTCAGTTGTCTGGTCTCAAACTTAAACAATTCCTTACTAAACTTGCAGTAAATGATAATTGGCCTATTATCTCGGCTAAGTTCTGTAACCAGTCAGATCGCCCCAGTTGCTCTGGAGTTTTTGCCCTTTAATTGCCAAAATTGGACAAATTCACAATTGTTCACAGACAAGCGTATTTTGTGACAGTTTGGCACTCTTAAGTTGTTAAATGTTAATGTCTTTTCTGCAAAACTGGTCAAAAGCTAGGTGAGTTAAATATCCCGATTACTTTAGTGAGGATAAAACTGAATGTGTCAGAGATGACAGTTTCAATGCCAATGTTAGTCGAAAATGTGTTGAAACCTTTTCAGTCCTTTTCAGAAATGTACAAATTTCCTGCATAGTATCATAATCAGTTATGAAGTGTTAGTATTTCTATAACTTGCTGCCCAAAGGAAAGATAATAACATCTTAACATCTGTTTTTTTATGATTCAGAGACTTGTATCATTGAAAGAAAATTTCTTTTTCAGGAGCTGTACCTCATTTCTTAAGATTGTTAAAATCTGAGCAGCAGAATGTACAAGAACAGGCAGTCTGGGCTCTTGGTAATATTATAGGTGAGTCTTTGCTTGCTATTACAGTAAACTGAAAGTACAGTAAACTAGGTGAAGAAACTCCGTATACAGCAAAATTCCGGATATAAGGATTATTTTCTGGGTCTGGTATTTCTTTCTTAATTTAATATGAAAATGCTGTATGGATGTTGCCTACTTTGGATATAAGGAACAATTATAAACCATCCTAGGGAGTTCATCAGTTAACTGTATTCCACGAATTGTCAAGTTAAATGTTACTACTTTAAAACTCATAATTATTGTAATTCAATATTCCACCTTAACTTTGTAACTGTTTACCATTTATGATAATGAATAACAACTGTTTTGTCAAAAACAATATTGTATTAGGGAATGGGAATTGATTTGATTTGATTTGAATAAAGTTTTATCAAGGTCCGTCCAAAATTCGTTCTGGCATACTAAAAGGATTTAACAATACACTGCAACCCCGTTATAACGCGGTAGTCAGGGTCCAACTGGTCAGACCGCTTTATAAGTGAGACTCTTTTTATAACGCGGTCTGATCATCGGCCGCTGGTTTCTTGCATAACGCGTACATAATCAGAGTACCCCACCCACCTAACTAAATTAAAGCATATTGATGTTTAGCACGCATCATGTTTTTATGAAATCGAGAGGTTAAATTGTAGAAAATAATGATTCTATGTAAAATAAATTAGTTAATTAAGCACAAAATTAAATGTATAAAAGAGAAATTCTTACGTAAATATTTGCTATTGAAAACGAAAGTACATCCATTTTCCGAAAATGATGGCTAAAGTGAAAGTACTTTTTTGTTAAAACAAACAATAACAGTTTTGTAATTGATTTATTTAAGTTCAGGTAAGCCTGCAATCAAAGATGCGCTAACAAATATTAATTCACACGATTTAGAAGTTATTGTTTAACAAACAAAGAGGTCAGCTTGTGAATAACGTAGCCGTGAAAAAATACCAGTAAGCTGTAATTGTTTTAACACTTCTTTGTTTATAGAGGCTTGATACCGCGCAAGTGACAAAGATCAATTAACTACCTGCCATGTTGTTTATTTACGTTTTCGAACATTTGTTTTGTATAGGAACAATGCTTTTTTTGACAGATATGATTTTGGTCGATCCCGAAATTTTTGGGAGCCAAGACCCAACCGCGTTATACCGGGATCCGCGTTATAACAAGGTCGCAGTGTATTCCGTATGAGAATATCCCATATCTCAAGGTTCGTAATGTTCTGACTGTACAAGACGTTGCAAATATTTCCAGGTGATGGCCCACAGTGCAGAGACTATGTAATAAGTTTAGGGGCTGTCAAACCTTTATTGGAATTTATCAATCCAAACATACCACTTCCTTTCTTGCGTAACGTGGCATGGGTAATTGTTAACCTATGTCGTAACAAGGAGCCACCCCCGCCTGTTGACACGATCCAAGAGATTCTTCCTGCACTGTGTCAGCTGATACACCATACAGATATAAATGTAAGTAACACATTAACATTTATTAATAGATTGTTGCACCCCCACCATGATTGAGAGGTTGTGGTCACTGACATTACATAAACCTCTGATTTTTAGCTGTACTGGACAAAGTCCAGCAGTAGTTATGCCATGGTGGCTTGTCCATCCATCTGTCCGTAAACATTTATTTGATATCACTCTATAGGTCAAAGTTTTTGTTTGAATTTCATGTAACCTGCTCAGAAGATTTCATGCAAATTGTAGATGCTCCCTGTGGTATCAGTCGATCAAAAGTCAAGGTGACTGCGACAGGAAGTTTGAAAATCATTTCTGCTCAATATTTTGAGATATTATCAACAACAGTCAGACTCTAAACTCATAGCATAAGTGGTCTCTGAGTAGGTGAATTAATTACATTTCAATGTAATTGACCCCATGCCTGTAGGTGATTCCTATTGATTTCAGTCAGTCCGGTAGAGCAACACTGGCCCTCTTGATAATCATAAGTTTAGTCCAGCTACTGACCTGCCTCTTGGCAGTTTCTTAAGGAAAATTTTGGCTTAGTGCTGGCCTTTCCCCATTATGATGGTTAAAGTGTCCACCTGTACAATAATGCAATACTTTTGGAGTAAAAGTTGAACCCTCAAGAAAAAGAAGCAAGATTCAGACATTCAGCAGAATACAATCCTTAGGACTGACTGCTTTTTTTTCTTCTTTCTATGATTGTTTATAAGTCATGCTGACCTTGGGACTTTTCCGTGGGTGAACTTGCCAAGACTCCTGACAGGCGCAGGTTGAAGAGAGACGGATGCAGATACAAGGGAATCTGCGTACCAGACCATAGCTTTTTTCTGAATAGACCCCTTGGTTCTTTTACATGCACGGTGTACAGCACCGATACACATGAGACTACCACTGGGTTTCTAACCAGTTCATCTCTGACATTCAGGCAGGCAAACATATAACTTTACCTGACCAATGAAATTTATGCCTGACTGAACAACAGAAACTATTGTGTAAAAGTACATAATGTGCCTGACATTCAGTCCTGAAGACTGCGGCAAAAATTCTCCTGACCGGCTTAAACTTGGCTGACATGTCAGGCAGGCTTGCACTATTTGGAAAGATTGAGTTAGTACATTTGCCACTAGTCAAGGTACAAAAATAATGATTAGGCTTTTGAATAGGATGGAAGGAAAAAAAAACATAGATAGAGGATTATTTTCATCAGTATTACATATGTCAGACCAAAGATTTTGTTTGTTTCAGATACTTGTTGATACAGTGTGGGCCTTGTCCTATCTTACTGATGGAGGAAATGAACAAATACAGATGGTGATAGATTCCGGTGTTGTACCATTCTTAGTGCCTCTTTTAAGTCATGTAGATGTTAAAGTACAGGTAATTCTTCATATAAATTTCTTTTTTGCTTAAAAAACTGCAAAATGGCAGGATAATATTTTAATTGAGTATAATTTAGATTGAGTCAGTAATGGAATGAGTATCTTTGAATTCTCGTTGTTGACTCTGTACTACTGTATATAAGATGAGCTATATAAAGTGATATTGGCCTGTTTTGATTAAGTTTTATCATGTTTTAGCTTGATTATGATACAAGGTCTTACATTAAACTTTTATCCCCTGTGAGCAGTCAGGGGTGTAACTTGTGTAACTTATTTGAAAATATCTTTTGTAAGTGATATTTGAAACATTTTGTTAATAAAATTACTTCTCTTTCCTGAAAGAATTAACTCCCTAAATAATGGGAATATCTGAAAATAACGTATACAGGTTACAAATCAACATTCCACTTTTTCTTGAATTTCTTCATTACTAGCAGATTACCTCTGCAAATACCTTTAGATAAGAGAAAGAAATGCAGGTTCTTTCTTTATAGCTGACAGTAATTACTTTTCAATTGGACATGATGGATTTATTGCCAAAATTCCCGCCCTGTAAGGTGTCATTGGAACAATTTTATTTCTTATCTGAAGAAATAGAAAATTTGAAAACCCCAGAAAATTGTACCTTGTGAAAAAAGTGTTTAATCTTTGTACTGTTTGGACAAAAAAACGAATAAGGATCAGACGAAAAAAACAAAGAAGGATAAGTGAGTGTGAAAAAAGAAGAATATAACTGTAGAAGTATCAAAATACACAAAGAACAAAAAGTACACCTCTGACTGGTGGGGACCAGTGGCTTAAGAGAGAGCAAACAAGTTCATTACTGGTACCCTTTCTCTGGGTGTGGAGGCCTGGTCCTTGGCTCTCTTTAGGACCCTCTTCGAGAGGCTTAACTAGGGATTGAACCGTTGTTCTCTGGGCTTCTTGGCCAGTAAACCTCTGAGGTCCGTGAGCTTTAGACTGGGGACAGTGATAGACCTAAAATTCTTATAAGATGACAGGCAGTAGTAAACTTAAAGACAAAAACAAAACAATTGTGTGTTCCAGTGTTAGCTAATTTTTTATCTAATACATTTGAACATTGTTCTTTTTGATAATTTTCTCATAAAAACGATTGAGGTCAACCTGGGGAATGGAAACGGACCTAATCATTATTTTTTGCCTAGCCACAGTAAATAAAAACATACATACTGTACATTTACACAATATTGCATTACTTCCAGACTGCAGCATTACGAGCGGTAGGCAATATTGTGACCGGTACGGATGAGCAGACCCAGACTGTACTAAGTTGTGATGCCCTCTCACATTTCCCAGCTCTCCTCACTCATACGAAGGAAAAAATCAACAAGGTAAGTAAAACATTATAAAAACCTTGAGCAGAAATATGATTTTTTTGATGATCAGGTTTTATTTATGTGTCCCTTGTGATATATGGCGGAGAAGGCTTTAAAAATTGATTACTATTCTTCCTTTATGCCATTGTCCATACAGTTGGGTTCAATCAATAGCCTCTGTTACAGGACTTTGTTTAAATTGAAGGGCGGCAAAATATTAAATTTCTTATTTCTCTGCTCTGGTTGACTCATAAATTACTAGTCTGTGTGAAATTTTCTTTGTAAAATTCTTGAAAATTTCACTTGTACATACTTGCTCTCGAACATGCGGGGCAATACAGAAAATTCATTTTGCCGTCTCTGAAATTGTTACTTGTCTGTACATAATATAGACCAAGTTTAATAATGATTCAAGTCCAGTAAATTTTGGGTTAGATAATGTACTGTAAGTATATTGCTTTTTGCTGACAAAATTGTAAAATAATGTACTGTATCTATAGCTTCAAAAGTGATACTGGAAATGATGAAATGGGGTGAGAAGTTGTTCATTTGTCTATATATGTGTGTGTGTGAGAGTGTGGATGGTTACTTAATATGCTTGATTGGGTGAATGCATGTTGTCAATGTCTCTTTGTGTTCACACCCTGATTCTTGGGCCTGAAAACTAAGGTATTCAGTTCAGTGATAGAACATGAAGTGCAATTGAGACTCCTTTACGGAGTCAGTGATGAAAATTGGAAGTCCCGGGAATCAGGGTGTAAATCTTCTCAAACCCCATACGGGCTCTCACTGCCATGTGGTGATGGAGCTGTAGTTCTGATCCGTGTATAGCTCAACAACAGTTGATGAGGGTTGACTTACTTGTTCTCCTTGGATTTTACTGCTGTGTTGCAATTAGCTAGAGGAGCATTCACTGTTCATTGAAAGCTTCTGACTTTGCCACCAATGTAGATCATGATCAGCCTCCGAATCTGTAGTCTCATCATGATCTGCACTGTTTTGTATTCAGTTGGTAAATTTTCAGTGAGCACAACTGTAAACCATAAGTGGTACTGTTTAGTAGACAGCTGGAAAAGTCTATTTTGGAAAGCTAGCAAAGTAAGAGTTAATCTTTGATTTTAATGTATTGAAGGCATTTTAGCAATTCTTTTATATCAGTTGTTCAAATTATGTGAAAACAATTTTTGAGTACATACCCTGTATATTGATGGGATATTGTATATACGTATATATGTACATTACAGGAAGCTGTATGGTTTCTATCTAACATTACTGCAGGCAACATGACCCAGGTGCAAGCAGTGATAGATGCTGGTCTTATACCAATGATTGTACATCATCTCTCTAAGGTAAATGTTTGTCTTGTATGGGGCTTTAAATCTGCAAGGAAAGCTGCTCTTGTGTAAGTTAAGCTTAAAACTGTACCCTACAGTTGTTACTGTATAAATGTCAACAAAGGACTAAGTAACTTAGTCTAATTTGTGATAACGATGCAGTAAAATTACAGAAGAAAGAGTCAGCAGATAAAACAACACTGTATGATTATATTTACAAATCCACGGCACTTGTGTTTTTTTTTTACACATTTGCAGTAAAACTGTTAAAACATCGTTAATTTATTCCAATTTGTGTACCATTAAAGACTGTTTAAATAAGCAGTTTCAAAGTTCAGCATTACCTAAAAGGGTGGTGGCTTATATCTGAAGTAAGTTATAATGGCCGTGTAGAGGTTTGGCACAACCTATTGTTACTGCCAATATAGCCAGAATAAACACCCTGCCATGACCATTCACTTCTTCTGTTGAGAATAAATTGTAGGTGGCCAGGCTCTATTCAAGTTATTCTTGCAAATGTTAAGCCACTTTGTGAATAGGTGAACAAAATAATTAAATTGTGGTTCTTGTAACAGACTGAAAAGAAAGAAAACATTGGTAGATAAGAAATATATTTACTGTTACAGACGTGAGCTGAATACCATAGTTTCCTGTCCTTATATATGGCTACTGACTTAACCAGTGGTCAGGGGGGGAAATGGTAGCAAATGGTAGGTAGAGTGACAAGAACCACCCTATATTTTGGCTATATGTAACTATTATCTTGAATTCTATCCAGGGAGATTTCCAGACCCAGAAAGAGGCTGCCTGGGCTATCAGTAACCTTACAATCAGTGGGAAAGCAGAACAGGTCAGTATGGTAAATATGATTTATACTAATTTGCTTTATGCATGTGCTTACAGGTTCTTTCTATATAAAATGATCACTTGGGAGGCAGGGGGGTCCACCTACAATGGTACCAATGGCAATATTATTTTTGCATTGCACACATTTTATGTATTAAGAGTGTAGCTCAACATTGCTATACACGGAGGAGAAGTCTACTGGGTTCTTTACCAATCATGTATTTGATATGATACAGTAGGGTGTAGGTTGTTACAACCAAAGTCGTGTACATGGACCAGTATACATTTCTGTTACATTTTGCACTGAAGTCGTTTGTTTAAAAGTCTTTAAAAAAAAGTGGGTGTGACAGGGATCACTCCTGTCCAGGACTGTCCAAACTGTTAATCATTGTAACCTGCTCGCTTGTCGGCTGCAATGTTGTATATTTCATATTTTATCAGCGTTTTGCTTATGTTGCACAAGCATGTTGAGATCTTAAAGTTATGTCCTCTGTGTAAAGTAAAACTCCTGGTCCTAAGAAGCATCTATAGGAGTCTGCTTTACCTTCAGTGGTACCGCAGACTAAGACTTCACTACCATGGTGTAGTTCAAACAATGTTTTTGAATTTTGATGTTTCTCGAAATTATTTTCAGTACACTTTTGTAACGTTGAATTTATTTAACCCTATACTCCCATATGTGTCGGACCCATTTAGACTTTTTGTCCCCCATCTCAGTAATACTACTCAATGAAGACCTCATTTTAACATCCCGTCTCGGTATTACTCAATGAAGACCTGCTTTGCTTTCTTGCTTTAAGATGAGATAAACAACATACATTTTATAGATAAATGACAGACATTTTATAGATAAACAACAGACATTTGAAAGCTATTTATCAACATAATATCCATTTCAAGTTTGATAACCAGCCAGATTGCCTAGTGCTCTGGACTTATTGAACTTGAATAGCCTAACTCTGTCTAAATATGCACTGTCCACTCTTTGTCTGAAACAACTAATAAACAATCACCAAACCTGATAGATTATATCTTGAATATCATATTACTAAAATCAGTCTAGAGTTAAGAGTCTAAATACTATTTGGTAAAATCTTTTAAACTTAAGGGCAGTAACTCTAGACTGACTTTAGTCTCTGTCTTGAAAAATGAAGTTTTGCTCGAAACCTTGTCACTGCTTGTAAATAAATATTTCTTATAATCAACAACAGAGCAAGTAATTATGGTTTTATATATAAATTCACTGTGCAGTTACTGTATAACTTATCAGACTTCACAGGCTAATTTTGTGAAAGGTTCGACACTTTTTAGCTCATCTAAGCACACAGTGTGTATGATGACCCTTTCTTTCCCTTGCCCTATGTCTGTCATACATTGTTGTCCTTGTCTACAATATCTTCTAACCACATCTCCAAAACCATTGAGCCAGTTTCAACCAAACTTCACAGAATGGTAGCAAGAATTTTGAGTACATTGAATAATAATCTGTAAATTTTTGAGTTACGGGAGAATTTCTAGATGAAATGCTACTTGCTTCACATTACTTTGCCTGCATAAAAGAGGGATACTGTTGTTATTTCTAGGTGGAGTATGTTGTAAAGTCTGGTGTGATACCGCCATTCTGCAACCTCCTCAGTGTGAAAGACACACAAGTGGTAAATGTTGTACTTGATGGTATCAATAATATACTTAAGATGGCAGGAGATGATGCTGACAATATCGGGCAGCTCATAGAGGAATGTGGAGGTACGTTGACATTCACTTTATACTTTACGAGGAGAAATAGCCACAGGTTAATTACAGTCTAGAATCTGTTTGTTTTGATACATTAATTCAGTATTCATAGGTAACAGTAGAGAAATTCTAATATTGTTTGGAAATAGATCTTTCTTCTTTATATTACAGTTGAGCACTGTGTCACATGTTGTAGTGACTTTAGGCATCTACTGTAATTGGTGCAATGTAGAGATTTAACTAATGTTTTTACCTAACTTGCACACAACTTACTTGATTTTGTTTCAATTCCAAAATATGTTCTTAATGCCATGTTGATTTTTACAGGGTTAGACAAGATAGAAAATTTACAGAATCATGAAAACGAAGAAATCTATAACCTAGCATACCAGATCATTGATCAGTACTTCTCTGCAGACGTAAGTAGTAGTTTTTGAACAAGTGACGGCATTTCTAACCTTGGTACAAACTATCCCAAGTTTGTCTAGATATATCATGTAGACATAATATCTGAAATTGTTGTACCTCAATTTTACTGTCAATGTAAAACTCCTGTGGATAGAGGCATAAGTAGTTTTACTGTTGCTAATAAGATATCACATTACTGCTACATAAGTACTGTCAGCCATGAGACAGATTTTACTGTGTTTAGAAATATTTACTGTAGAATTATAGTACGATATTTATATAATGTACTTTTATATTTGATTATTCCACAGACTGAGGAGGACCCATCATTGATGCCCGAGAGTACCACAGAAGGCTACCAGTTTGATCCAACATCATCTATACCTAAAGAAGGCTTTAATTTCTGACTAGGGGACAGTCAAGATTTAGGAAATGTTGTAGAAATTACTAGTGAACCAGTCCAGAATCCTGCAGCCATATGTGATACACTGGTAAACCAGTCTGAACTTTTAGCCATGGGAGACAACTCTAATCAGCTATCAGTCAAGGATGATAACTGTAGTAACGCTTCAACTTGCGGCTCAGAACGCTCCGCAAATCATCTCAATAGTTGTAGTTCCTCAGAAACTAGGTCCAGTAACATTGATATCAATCAAATTATGGATGAAAATGAGAATTTTGAGAATGTGCCTGCCTCACTGGATGCAAGAGTTCTTTGGGGTGAAAGGTCAGATGAGCAGAGGACGCAGGGAGATGGTGTTGAAAGTTCACAGGATGACGATAGGAATGAAGCAGATCATTTCGATCATTCGTACATAAGAGGAAATTTCTCAAACGATCCCGACCTCATGACCTGGTATTGTCTGGGCACTTGTTAATAATGCAGTGCAAATAGCGGGATTAAACTACAACTTTTAACATAACGGTGGTTCGTGCAGGACTGTAAGAGCCAACTGTGATCTGAAGACTGAAAAGTATCACCCTACTAAGCACGAGTCTCTCTGAGTCACCTCTCCCAAAGTTAATTCTAATGTTACACCAGTGTAATGTCTTTTATTATAAGTTACAGGCAGTGTGTAGTTTTCGGGTCCTCATTTTATTTATAATTTGCAATTGTTCCCGTGTCAAACTTGTAAAGGATTTCATTGCATTTGACTTGAAGCAGGGTATGTATTCAGCTGTTCTTGTGACATCTTGTTGAACATAGGGACAATTTATATATTTAGTTTACAAGTTCATCTAGGTTGGTCATGGGTTTGAACAAAGGAAAAAAAGTCTAAACAAGAGTTGGTAGAAATAAATGAAAGCTTATAACATTATTTCATTAATCTGTATGAAATTTCTAAAAAATAGCTAAATCCAGACAAAAGCTAGATCCATTTGCCTTCGTCCAACTTTCTGCGCACAAGTTGACATATCTTGTCATTTTTGTATATGTCTGAGTCTAGCGTAACACAAAAATGTCACCGAATTGACTTGGGGGACATAGAAATATTTTGACCACCATTTACCTTCAAAAGCTCGATCAGCGAGGACAAGGAAATACTATTTCCTACTAAAATCAATTTTCACACTCTTGATTGGTCTACCAGAGCATGTGTATTTATATCAAAAAAATTTCAGTGAATGTTGCTTTTGTAATTACCTGTTTGAAATTAGATGTGAATTTTGAGAAATGATACTTTAGTCTCTGCTATAGCTACTAACAAATTTTTAAGGCAATTTTACAAAAGTTTAAAATGTAGGGATTTCTTGCTTTAAGTTCATATTCCCTTTGGAATTATTGTTTTTTCTTAGATATTTTCTATGATCTATTTTTCTTTATTTAAAGTACTTTTTATTGTGAAGAATTGAAGTGAGAGAAAAAGGGAATTCTAATTTTGAAGAGAGAAGTGAGAGGTATTGGGAGTTAGAATAGAAATCTTTATATCAAGGATTGACCCCAGAACTGTAGTTTGTATGAAATAAAGAAAGCCTTACAACAGTTTTGTGGTCGACCCTCAATATTTTGTTTTTTATTTAAAGTACATAGAGCTGCAGGGAGGAAGAATGGAGATCGAGAGATCGAGGAGAGAAAATTGTGTCTAGGGAGAAAGAATCAGTATTAAATATTACCATAGAGTAAATGCACTGCTTTTAATATCCTGTTATCTGGGAAAAAAATGCTAAGTATATTCATGTATATATACATGTACACTGATAGACAAGGCAAAAACTTTTTGAACGTTAAAGGTCCCATTGATTGAAAATTTCACCTGTTAATATTTTGTAAGCCATTTGTTAATTAAGTGCACTGAACCCAGTTGGGCGGAAATTTTCGACAAGAAACGTGTTTATTGGGACATAAATCACCAATACAAATTGGCCGGTATTTCACCGAAACGCAAATATTACGATCCTCGGCGACTTCCGTAAAATATCGGAAAAGTTTCCGTGTGACGTCACTTGCAGGACTCGAGAAAGATCCGTTACATTGATTATAGTAAACGAGCACACAAAACTCCGTGTAAAAACGCGACTAACTTACGATTTATATTATTTTTGTAAATGGGAGGCGCCTAGTGTGTTCTGGGTGGATGCAGCAACAAATGGAGTGAGAGAATAAGCCTACACCAGTAACCTTGGGACTCTAATATAAAAAGTCAGTGGCTAAGACAATAGGGACGAACCGCAGTCGAATGAAATTTGGGCCCTGGAAAGTGATTCTTATAAAACACCCCGGCGTGACTATCAAGCATACATAATACGAATTATATATGTTTTTATGGTCAGCCCGGGGTGTTTTATGAAAATAACTTTTCGGGTCCGAACTTCATGTGACTGTATGACGAACGTTTCAAAATTCTAGAGTAGCAACTGCGTGAAACGGCCAAGCGTTGAAAGTCATGCACGACATAAAGACAGAAACTTTATTTATAATTCGACCTTTGTAGAATAATCTCGATCTATTCAATTTAAGTATTTTCTTAAGGAATAAGTTTCTTATAGCAAGATTTAGACTTTGTTTGTTACAAACTTTTCCAATCTAGGACTTCACTTCTATAACTTAAATCATGTCAAATTATATCATATACGAGGATGTTAGGTTGAAACTTTTGTTACAAAATGTATTTTATTACAGAATATTATGATAATACTTAAGATACATGTTTTTAAGATCTAGTCTTTATAACAAAAGCTGGCATTTATATTTAAAATCATTAAAAAAAAATGTTGAACAAAGGCCCTATATAGAATGTAACTGTTACTCTACTAGAAGTTTAACTTACACGGTGCGGAACACTCCAGTAATCCATAAAAGTTTTAAATTCTTAAACAATATCTCGTTTTAACAACGTTGCCATGGTAAATAATTAACGTAGATCTAACCATTGAAGGAATTACAGTTAATCTAGCCCAAGGGCATAAGTCACAACAAAGGATGCGATATGATTTGTTGTTAATTGGCGCCCCCCTGCCAGCAATCTAACTGGTCACACATTATTGCATATTGCACACTGGTCAATTTCATTTGATAATTACACAACAATATACAACAACAAAAACAACAACAATATAGTTTATTAACATGCAAAGTGCCCAATTAAAATTATGAAACCATCATATTTGTTTTCAAGTTTCAACCTTGAAAAACATAAATAGAGCTATATACAACTTGATAAAAAGCAATTCAGCAAAAGAAAGTTTCCAGCAACCCTATAAGTATAGCTTTTTGGTTGCCGATGACACATTTTATGTACTCGAATGAAATATTTTTCTTAAAGTGAAATTTGACACGTATTTAGGTAGCTATCGCGATTTTAATTATAAAGAGTTTTCAAATAGATTTGCGTCAGAATTGTTTTTAACCAACAAAATAGTGCAACCTATTTTGATTTACATTCTTAATTCAATTGTAAATCTAATTCTTAATACTACCCACAAGAAAACGTGTCGTGTAAAATCAAGCTCATCATTTTAGATATTGTAATTAGATCGAGCATTTGTGTTCTCATTTTCATCATCAATGGAAAAATAATATCGTCCATATTTGTATAGTTTGTAACTCACGTGCATGCGTACATTTATATCGTTTCGATACATTTGCATGGTACTTTTCTTACACATTTAAGAATGACACATAGATTTCATTTTGATAGAAACAAACAGAAACAGAAGTTGGTGTCATATGTATATAAAAAAAACTCGACATAACTGCTGTATTTTTATACTTTAATCAAATAATTTTATAACATTACACGGACTTCGTTCTATGCGTTACGGGCTCAAAATGTCTTCATCTCTACTCTCTGAAGATGCCTAATAAGATGAAATTATCGCTTTCGTTGTTGTTAGAGTACCTGTTATCGGACACGATTGTACTGCAAATGACGTCACTCCAGGCTAGCGATTCCGAAACTGCCGCTCGTAGGTTTCCGGAAATATTATCGTCACTTTCCGTATAGGTGTGTTTTTTGAGAACTTTATGGACTTACGGACAGGTAACCACTCAGTATTTTTCGTTAAAAATTGTCACATTCGCATTTGCTGACGAATAATATTCATATGATAAAAAGAAAATTTTTCAATCAATGGGACCTTTAAGTCGGGTAAGTTTCTGGTCCAACTGTCTGTGTGTACAGTACTGGAGTTGTTCAGAAGGGGTGCTCACTAAAACATAAGCTAACCGAATAATGAACCATGTAGATCATGATCAGATTGCACCGATTTACAGGCAAATCATGATCTGCACCAATGGTAGAGGCAGGATCATTTGCTGCCCAGCACGGAAAGGGTTATGGTTTTTGCCTACTGTGCTTTCAATTAATATCTTAATTAACAGACACCTACATCTCCATCTCCTGGTTACAAACTTCAGTTGTTGATCTGAGTATTTAATACTTGTTTTTCTGTGATCCAAATAACCTATTTATTTCAATGGGTAAGCTGTTTTAATCTTTAGTATAAAACACGTACACAAAATGTGATGGTACAGTAACATATTGTATGTTTTCAGTAAATGTATGCAAATGATATTTTTAGTAACCTTAGCAACTGGATTGGATATATGTTAAAAAACGATTCAGTTTTGCGCCAAAGTAAGGTTTTAAAATTAAAGCTCATTTGAGCTTTTTTCCATTCCAATTGAGCTCAAATATGTCTTTATGTGACGGCAAAGTCAGTGTTATATTGTGTTCAGTGAGAGTATGTAGATAGAAACTTGTATTATTTTGTAGTAGGTGTTTTAATTGATTTTGCAATATGTAACAAAGTTAAACTTCTTTTAAATGTATGAATTCTATTTTAGTTTTTATGACAGATATAATTCACTTATTAATATTGCATATTTAATAATATTTTTAAGAAGAACAGAGGGACAAAAATACAATTTTTATTTAGAATTGGCATGTCATGATCTACAAGAGCTGTTAATATCTTCTGAGTGACAAAATAGTAAAAGTCTGAATAAACACACCCCTGTTATTTGTCCAGGATTTAATATTAGATATTTCAGCCTAAGAAATATAGCTATTTGCACTAGATTTGTTAAAATCATGCCAGTCTGTTACAAAATTAAGTTGCAAGATTTCATGATTCTTAAATTCTGATGTTATTTCTGATATTTGTGTAATAATGTGCAACAAGTTGAGCTGGGAAGAGAGAGAATTCTTGGGAGAAAGGGGTGAGTTTCTGTGATTATAGTTAGAACAAAATGCCACAGTTCTGATTTGAATAGATTTCAGAGCTTGTATACTAGATGTGAAATACGAGATTCCTGGATTTATTTCTCTGATGTTTTTTGGCTGAACCCTCGTAGTTTGAGGGTTGACCACAAATTTGTAGAAAATTATATGAAATTAAGGACTTTCAACAGTTTTGTGGTTAACCCTCGGTACATGTGTATCAGCCCATGTACATATATGAGGGTCGTACAAAATGTTCTGTCATTACATTCTTGCATTGTCTTCGTGTGTTTTATTCCTGGAGAAATTAGCCATTCCCGTGTGATTCGTCCGATTTTGTCTGTATCAACACAGAGCAAACTTTTACTAGAACTGATTAATTCTGCCATTCATCGATGAAGGGTTATGGGTTTGAATCCTGCAATGGATCTGACTCCTCAGGTGAGAGAGTTGACAGTTTCTTACAGAGGGTAGGAGTCTTGTACTGTGCTGCCCAGGAATGATGGTTGGGTGGACTGCCCACCTATTAAGAAACGGGGATGGAGAAAAATATGGACAGGTTACAATATAATTGAATTTGCCACATGGTTTCAAACCTTATGTTTTCTGAATCAATTTTATTAGTATTTTGTATGCAAATTTTAAGTTCAGTCTTCGCTTTCAACAAATCTTGGACTTCTAACAATTGGTCCATAATTGCAATATTGTTAATGCATGGTTCTTGCTTTTGTATTTTTTTTTTTTTTTTAGAACATGCTGTACATTTTGTAAATATTGTGTGTCGTGTAAATAGCTGTACATAGGTTTGTAGATAGTTGTTGTTGTATATATGAATGGTAGGCTTTTTTTTATTTAAATGTGTTTGATGAATTAGTCAGTTAATTATGGTCATAATTTATACCCCAACCAGACAAGTTAGTGGGGGGTGGGGTCTTCTGTATTTCAGAATCAATATCATATATTGACCAGGCACACAGTGTCTCGTTTTGATTATAAATTGGTTTAATATGCCGGATATTTGCTGCATGGCATCTAAAATTGATACACAAAGTGACAGTTGCTATTCTGGCTTACTTGGTACATACTGACATAATCACTGTACCATTTAAGTTCTAAGTTTAGCTAAGTTTGGCGGGGTTATCTCCTCTGGTACTCTAACCTTTATTATTCAGTGAATCAAGGTACATTGATTGGGGTATAAATCACCTTCAATAAATCACCTTCACCTGGTTTAAACAGCCTGGAAACTATCACTTGCTTATGTGGCTATGTGGTTCTGTAGTGAGATTTTAAATGCTATCTTTATGAAATGGATCAAGTTTTGGGGGTTGAAATTTTTGCTTAAAGCTTAGTTGTCATATTGCAATGAGATAGGTTTATGCTTAAACAGTTGAATCTCTGTAGCTCACATCGATACAGTAACCCTAAGGGTTAGCTTTTGTAACCGGTCGGTACAGCATTTACATAGAAGGGACATAACTCTGGACTGATCCCGCTCAGTACAACATTGTATATAGAAGGGACATAACTCTGGACTGATCTCAGTCTGTACAACATTGTATATAGAAGGGACATAACTTTAGACTGACATACTGAACAGATCTATAGAAGTATCCAGCTTGTTTAAATACCTGCATCAGTACAAGCGCTGTTGCTATGGTTGAAGATTGCTATGGTTAAAGCCCCAGAAGTGTGCAGAAGTCGACCTTATGCTAAGGGTTTTCTTTAAATTAATCAGACTTAGGTAGGGAAAAGAAAAGTAAAAGCAATTTCAAATTTTCCGCCTAGCATCTTCATAACAAACATTTATGTTTTTTTGCAAGCAGTTCTATTAGTTAACGTAGCTGCACAAAATACCATGGATTAATTTTAAAACAACTTATATCCTGTAAACTGGATCATTTTTGTGTGACAATTTTTTTTCGATTTTTGTGCAGACAGACATAATTGTGAATCTTAAATTCCCGAAAAGAGAATTCTCTTGCAGTAAATCCTAGTGAAATGAATCTTTCGCGAGATTTTTAAATCAGCCAAGTCGGAAATTTGCGAGTATAGCAAAAATGAAATCATCACAAATATTACCCAATCTACAGTATTAGAAACTTGGTTATTCGTGATCTGAACAACACCCGTAGACTGTGACAATATTACGTTTTCATGTACTACATCTTTATAAAAAAAATTATTGTCTGCACTGTTGCTTCACATCTGATATTGTACTTGGGTCACGATTTGATACTTCAAGCCTTAAATGACTTTTACTATAAAGAAAAAATAAGGGTTTGACAGTTACAGTCTTGTATTTAACTTCTCACATTTATACAAATTGTTCCCCTTCATTACACATAGTTACAGAAGCATGAGCAGTTGACTAGACCATTTATAACTTTCTGCAAATAGATTTTTGCCATTTGACACTACTTGCTAGACCTTAAATGTATCATCATGAAAAGTTGCAGCTATTGTAGGCAAAACGGCTGAAATTTCAGTTACGGCTTGTGCTGTTTTTACTTAAAGAAGTTGTCAGTATCTTGTTATTGGTTACATGCATTAAGTGTCCACCTGGCTTAAGCAATCAATTATGATGTTAATTCCTTATGTCATTCTAATGTAACATAGATTCTGATTGGTTACTTCATTTAAATTTGCAACTGTTAAACAACTTACCCTTATATACGGTCACAAAACTGAACGATCTGTTATTATCGCCTTTTAGAGCATTGTGCGTAAGAATAGAGATAAAAATAGTTTTAACGGTTCCGGTCGACACTGTCGCTGTTAAAAATAAATGCGACCATTAAAAACCGAAAATACTGTCGCAAATAAAAATTACAAAACATTTAACCCTATATTTTATAATATACTTGTATTCAACAACCATCTACATTATGTATTCTTTGTCCAGCTGCTTGGAATCAAGTATATTATTAGAATGATCGCATGTTTAAATAATTTGTGAATTTACCATATTGTTTAAGATAATGAAATAGTAATGAAGTTGTAAACATTAATCGTTTAAATATAAGTGATTAATCCTTGCTTACTTTTTGTTAGTATATTTTTGTGATACCTTGATAAAGTCACGAAACCTTGGAGGGCTGAATTTTCTTTAGAGCACATTTATAAGTCTTATAAAGTCGAACATTTACAGCTGCATTGAATCTACATGTGTTCCCCAGAATTTTCAACTACTAGGGGGAGGGGTGCATGAATTGATTTTGTCAGTGAGTTTATGTCTAGTTTATGTTTGTTTGCATGTAACCTCGTCCAGGTGAAACCCCTCAAATTTCCCCTCAAACCCCTTGTGAAGGTTCATGAAATTTTTTATTTCAAAATTGTTCAGCTATTGCATCCATGGTCCAAGCATATCTGCTTTGATTTTAAAGTATTTTGATTTGGAGGCAAATTTAGTTAATCAACAGTATTAGATTCTGCATGCTAAAGATGTGGCCCCTGAAATCATGAAAGGATCCATATGGCACCCTAAAAATCACGAAAAATTTGGGTAACTTTTACCGTGCTGTGTTTTCCGTTTCTGCCTTTGCTGCCAGTGCAGATCATGATCAGCCCACACATCTTAACTTACTGTTTGCTGTATAGTCGTTAAATTTTTATTGTGAACACGCTTTTGAACAATGGATGGTACTGTCGTCCAGATTGAAAATGGGAAAGTCCATTTTTCATGTCACCCCTTTCACATGAAAAAAATAGACAATGATTCAGTGTAAATGTTTTGTACAAACCAAAATGCAAATGGATATTTATTTATTTTAGTACTGGCATGTACTGTAAGGCTTTATCAAGGTAATATGTACACTGTTCTATTTAAGTATCATTGTAAAATGATCTTAATTTTTTGCTATGTTCATTTTTTCTAGAAACAAGGTTAAATATTGCTGATTTTGCTGGAGATGATTTGAACACAGAGATGATGAGAGTGATTTTTTTAGGGGTTGGGGGTGGGGGCTACATGACAATAAACAGTGAATTTAGGTCACCTGAGCATTTGAGTGGGGGAGGGGGGCTACATGACAATAACATCCAGTGATTTAAGCTCAACCTGAGCATTGGATGGAGGAGGGTCTACATGACAATAACGTCCAGTGATTTTAGCTCAACCTGAGCATTTGCTGACAATGGGCTATATTGACTGCTGTTTGACCAACGTCTCGTCAGTTTACAATTGTTTTCAACGAACATAGTTTCTGAACACCTTAGGTGAAAGTTTAAAGATTTTCAGTTCTTAAGATGGTCCTGAACCAAAATTATTATAAGAGTTCAAGTCTTGTTGGTGTGGCAAAGGAAGCGGAAAAATAATCCAAACATAGAGCTCTACTTGTCCTAAAGCGCTGTTTTGACTTAATAACCAGTTAGACATTCACAGTAAACTGGGTCAGGATGTGATAGTGACGGGGCAATGTATGTCATTTTGCAGTATTAAGTACTATGTTGGCCAGATGCTTGCTCCTTGTGGCCAGTGCAGATCATGATCTGTGCTGTTGGCTACTCTAGCACAGAATTTTTGATGAGCACTTCTCAGAATAATCAGTGGTACAGTCCAAATTGAAAGATGGGGCAAGTCCATTTTAGGTATTTAGGGTTGTCTGGGTTAAGAATGACAGGATCAAAGACAAATTATTGCCATGGTTTCAAGAACAGCTCCAATGCAAGTCAGCTTTATTTACCTTGGTGTTGGATATTTTGAAAGGTCTTTCATTATTCTTCTCAAAATGCTTACAAATTTTAATGAAAAATAGTTTTTGGAAAAAGGTCAAAAACGTGTAATTGCATGAATTTTAGACATGCTGAACTTATAAATGAATAAAGCAATGAAAATTGTGTTTAAAAAAAAAGAATAAAATAAGAAGAGGTTGCCAAGAATCATTGGCGACTTCTTCAAAAGTATTCGATGACTGGAATGTTTCTTGTTTCTGTTCAGCTCTCCTTGTATGAAAATAATGACACTGTTGACTCTTTAGCAGCCACAGTTCTTGAATAATTTATAATCAAATATATACCTGTCTGAAATAGACATATTGTTGAAATAGACGTTTAACTCCAAAAGAGGGGGAAAATACCCACATTTTTATCCCCTCTGATCAGAAAAATGTGTGCATTTGTAAGAAAGGTCCTGAAGGCAGGTGCTAGAAAGTTGTTGTAGGGTTCAGGTGTGCGATACAGGACCAGCATTGCCCTTTTAACAGGCATGAGACTTCCAAGTCCTTCTCTTGCATAAGCATTTGAACAATTTTGTCTTTGTCAGCAAAAACCCGGTGTAATTTTTAGCTCTAGTGGACAAAGTCGTTATGCCATGGTGGTTCGTCCGTCTGTCCGTAAACTTTTCCTTGATAACTCTATAGGTCACAATTTTCATTTGACTTTCATGAAACTTGCTCAGAAGTTTGCATGCCACCTGTTGATGATCCCTATTGTTTTGGGGGGTCAAGGTCACAGTGATCCGAACTTTGAAAATCATTTCCGCTCAATATTTTGAGATCTAATTATCTACTTCTGTCTTGAAACTTCATAGAATGATTGGTCTTACAAAGTTGATGATCCCTTCTGTTTTAGAGGGTCAGTGGGTCAAGCTGTTAACTTTTCCTTGATAACATTGCAAAAGATTTTCACAAAACTTACTCAGAGCTGTCCAGTAGAGTGAAACTGGCCCTGTTGTTTTGCATACTAAACGCTATCTTTAAGTCCACTGCAACATAGTGCAATAAATGATCAAACATTCCAAACGAAGCAAGTCCCATGATACTGATCTTCTTGCTTAAAATCTTGCCCCTTTTTTTAGACATAGTCAATCCTGGTTAAAGTTTGGCATTCTTATCGCGATCGTCAAAATTACAACCACGGACATACATGCGCGTGTATATATAGGTCCTGTACTACAAAAGTTACTGGAATGAAATTTCACACAGGTAATCAGCTTAAAGGGATAATAAATCTCAAAAGGACATGTTAGCATGTCTGAATTTTTTTTTGACAAAATAATGCCCTGTTTATTTCATTATTATAACATTTTGAATAGTAAAGCACGCTGTCTTTTTATTTGCTTATCTTTTTCTGGGAAACAACTGTCTCGTTTGTGACAGTCATTAATTTACTGTCACCTCGACAACATCAATTTGTCCCATTTCATCATCAACGTGTGTGCATGTAATTAACCTGCTACAGAAGGCACGTTGACATTGCCCCAGACAAATTTTCATTTTCTATGCAAATATTCTTTGCATTTCTGAATGCAAATTGTACAGACGTTTAAATTAACATACAAGAATACCATTGATGCAAAGCATCAAAGGGCGTCGAAAATAGTTTTGTACATGTGTGGCGTTAAATAGCTAAAATTAGCTTTTTGATAAGCAATCATTATTAGTTTGATTTGAATGAAAAATTTTATGAATATTTGCAGAAAACATTTAAAATCATGGTGGTTTTAAAGCTGAAAAAAAAAACGGAAAAATTATTTTAAAAAATTGGGTTTGGCCGGGATTTGAACTCCACTCGAAAAATTAGGCGGTCATCAGCTTACCCGCTACACCACGGAGACTGACTTTAAAGCACGTGGTAAAAAATAAGCTGATATAATTTTGCAAAACCGATAAGGGAGAAGTTGTTTTACGTTTTCGTATTTTTTCTAAAAGATATGAAAAGGAACATTACAATTAAACAATTACGTTTTAATGAAGGAAATGTGTATAATCAATATTTTAATGTCTATTTCGTATTATTTTAGCATACAGTTAAAACCATTTTTCTTCGCATTCTAATAACCGCTCCTAGCATGTACTTCCGGAAAAACTATTCCATAATAGGCCGCCGCCGTCATCGGCGGCGCCAATAAGAGTGTGATATTGTACATAATGTACTTTGGTATTGTAAAAATAGAGCTACAGTCAAATCTGGGTTAAAGACAACCTTCGACTAAAGAACACCCTGCAAATAAAGACCACCAGGGACAAAACCGTGCACCATTAAAATACTGTGTAGACGCCTGTGAATAAAGACAACCTGTCAACAAAGACCAATTTAGCTTCTTCCCGAGAGTGGTTTTTGTTTACAGATTTGACTGTATATACAACTCTCATTTGCGCTTTTAAAATACCGTCCAGGACACTGTACATACTGGGATTCACTCCAATAAAGTCCCATGACCAGTTGCACGGATAATGATAGGTCTGTGTTCTTTACCTAAAGCCATGTCCACTCGGAAAGACTTGTCAGAGAACGTTTCTTAAGTTTTACCAGAGACATAGAAAAAAAAACAAAATACTGTACTATATTTATGATATGTGTATTTTCGATTTTAAAAAGCAAGATTATGACTTTTTGTACAAATAACTCAATTTCGCAGGTAAGACATATGTCCGTTATTTATTGGTGATAATATCTAGTGTGGGCCTCCAGTTGTACTGTTAGCAATTTGTTTAAAAGAACTAAAACAACTCTGGAGGTACACATGTTTTTCACGGCGGACACCGTGCGCTACTCTGGTAGACTTCGGGTGCAATGGTCTTGTAACTTTAGATAGACAAGAAATATCTTTTATTTAAAGATAAACGGCGTTGAGCCGAGGTACACTTTAGTATATACATAAACATTGTTCCTGGAAAAGTTATCAATGGAGGCGGTTGAATATGCAGTCTATCTTTAGATCGGCAGCTACATCATTTATCAATGAAGCGATCACGTGATCAAGAGGGCCGAATACAAATTCCATTCACCGCGCTTCCATTCGTTACATTTAATTGGTCAAAGCCTAGCTTTCAGCTAACGCCGAAAAAGGAGATAAAGGCTATAGCCTACCTTACAGCCGTATGACAGAAAACTCATACTAGGGGTACGGCCATGTCGTCTGTCCAAAATGTGTTACATAATGAACAATCGGAACATCGCTCCGTAAGTTATTTCTACGGAAAAGGCCGAGCGATGTCCCGAATGGCATAGTGAACTACATTACTAGATCGGAAGTGTTCCATAATGGACTTTTGTCTTTTTCCATTTCCCGAAGTGGTAGCGGATCCAAGCTGTTCGCCCTCTGCAGAAGTTTTAACATGCCATGTTCACATATTCCGGATCATACTGGTTTTGGATTTACTCGACCGTTTCATTACAAAATGATGCTGAATTAAATGATGTCAACTTGCACTGGGTTGCGACATTTTTTCTGTGGACTCTAATGACTTCAAATTAAAATGAACTTTCGCATCAGACAGTGTCTGACCCGCATTTGACCGAATGGAACGTATACCGAACGGCACAGCAATTCACTTTACACTGAACGAAGTTGCAACTTGCACTGAACGCATTGTTGAGGCACGGTGTGTACATGTACTTGTTTGGGCGGTAACGGCTATCCATATTTATAATAGGTTTCACCGTACCCGTGTATGCACCAAATTCACTGCAAAAGTTCTGCTAACTTCCGGTGGAAGAAACGGAAAAGAATTTTGTATTATTGTGTATATTGCCAGCCGACCCTCTACGATTTCTCCTCGAGTGAAACTGCCAAGACTCTTGACAGACGCAGCTTAAAGAGACAGTTGCAGATACAAGGGGGAATCCAGGTACACGACCCTAGCTCCGATACACGCGAGAGTACCTCTAGGTTTCTCACCAGTTCATCTCTAGATGGTGGGAAACACTGAAAAGCATTAAATAAAATGTTAATATAAAAGATTTTTAAAACAAATTCAGCCTACTTCCGTCCATAGCACATCAACGCTGAAGGTGGTGCACGTTTACAGACCGTGTTTTAGGTAACGAGTATTTAGCTACATGTATTTTGAATTTAAAGGTTTTTCTTTACAACGGTTTTTACTGGTGAATGAGAATATGTTGCATCAAAGCTGCTCGTTCACAGAATTCGGTGAAAAAAGTTTTTTTTTCGAAAATGATATTCTAAAACGTAAAATGTAAAAGTAACGGGTAGAATCAACAACATATGTAAAATATACGTAGAAATTTGAGAAAATCTGTGGAAAATGTTGCTGAGCTTGGTTTGACGGCACCATTACACTATACATGTATGTTTATAAAATTATTGGAATTTCAAAAGCTTTTGTAACGCTTTATAATTTGATAACGTCTAATCTAAAAAAATACAGCAATACATTACAGGAGTTTATACGGGAACCATTTTATTTGATAATTCTTTCTAAAATGTGTTAATTTCAGACAGTTCGAAGACCCTTGGGTTTTTTCATCAAAATCTGAGAGCGAGCAGCTTTAAGTTAAGTAGTTGTATGGAATAAAAAAATAATATTTGACAAAATAAAGCTCCAGTTATTAAGCACGCAACAGCTGGTCTAGAAGCAAAAAGAAAGGTTGTATATTTGAATCACACTATTTCAAGGCAGAATCTCTCTGCAGGACACCTGACCTTTTGTCGATCATGGATGTGTCAATATGACCTAAACTAAAATAACAAGTCAACTCGTTCCGCTTTCATCTCCAGGTAATTAAATTGCCTGCATCATTTGATTGAAAATGCATTTTCCTGCCTTGGCGTATATTGTATATATTGCAACTATATTAACTGTAGCAAGTCGAAGTTCTATCATTTGTGTAAAGGAATAATAGTGTAAACATGGTAAGTTATTTGTTTTGATTTATCTTTGCACTTCGAAAATAAATTTAAAGTTATGTTATACCTCTGAAATGACCATACTGCATTTTGGTAAAGTAATATTCTTTAAACGTAATGAATGCCTTATTGGAAAAATGTATACTTGGTATCGGATGTTTCTTTTATTTGAGATAATAAACATAGAAATAAATAAAGGATAGATCTACTAAAAAGAAGTTGTAACTTTCAGTAGGAAGAAACCTCTCCGAATATGGTTTATTTAATCAAACTGAAATTCTCTGCAAGGCTCAGCAGAATTTAACATGTTTTTCTAGCCGGAAAGGTAAAATGTTTGGTCCGTACTGGTCGCAATGGCTAATTGGTGGTTCATTGTATCCGGAATGGATATAAATGTTGTCCATTCTAGTCGCAATGACTAAATGTTAGTCCATACTGTTCGTGGTGGTCAACGGTTGGTCCATACCCTTCGCAATGACCAACGGTTGGGCCATGCCATAGACGACTGGTCTATGCTGGTCACAGAGACTAAAGGTTGGTCCAGACTAGTCGCAATGGCCAAAACTTGATCCATATTCAAAGCAATGGGCAAAGATTTATCCGTCTTGAAAGCAATAGCCAAAGTTAGGCTAGCGTTTAGCAGGTATATATTGTAATTACATGTTTCTATAAGATTTAGTTATAGTCTCGTAACAAATCCATTTTCATACATCCATCACCACTTCCTTTCTGTTACTTTCTTTCTTGAAAATAAAACGCGTTTTCCATTTATGTCTAGTAAAATTACGTCAAAGTACATTAATTTTATTTGGTTTCATTTACAGACTGCTTGGTTATATTTTCTGTCCACTTGCCTCGCAGCAACTGCATTTGGGTAATGTATTTTTACATTTCTATATGGTACATGTATATGCATAACAATACTGTAATTGTAATTGCTATTGGTTCCAATATGTTTCGGCTAGTTGTTCATTTCCTAAGCAGGATCCATTTTCGTCCTGAATGAAAAAGTACATTACAAAAAAGAGCGAATACATTTTTTATGATTTTTCCTAGGACCACTCTAGTTTCAGCAGCAGCATTTATGTATTTCATATCTCCCTCCTGTTTAGGAATCACCTTGTTTTTGCCATGTCCATCTTCTTGTAAGTCAGTCAATATTTTGGCATCTTTTGTATGTAGGTTAATCCTTTTATGGTCAGTATTACCCAAGCCAAGTTTACAGTGTTCCCGTGTACAGTGAAACTATTATGTGACTGTTAGCAATCGGAATATCGCTCGGCTTTTCCGTAAAAAAATCTACGGAAAAGGCCGAGCGAAGTTCCGATTGTGACAAAGGCTCGTAATTTTCAAACACCATAGTTAGGTTGATTTTCGTCAGTCTTTCCGTCTTGCCTCTCTCTCTTCGAGGTTGATTCCATACGGAGTGAGTCTCGAGAGCGCTTAACCTAAGTTGTAAGAACTTGCTTCGCAATCGAGAATACATAAAAATGAACTTATATATTAAATGAATAATTTTCTCAATACCGTCGTTATATCTTCTATTCTATGTATTTTGCAGGGAAGAAAATGATACACGGACAGTCTTTAAAGCGTTTGATTTTAGAAGTGTGAATGAGCTGATTTCCAAACATGAGTATGGACTGTTCTTCATAGATATGGACTGTAACCGTAAGACTAACCTGAAGTTTTACTTTATTCAAAACTTTTAGCCGCCTCACTGAGGGTTATGGATTCGAGCCTCGCTACCAACCTGTCTCATAACCAAAACGGGCATTAAAACTCGAGAGAAAAGTACTACTTAAAAGTCGTTGGCAGATTGCAAGATTTAATGTGTAACTTCGATTAGCCGGCATAGTAGATAGTGCACATGTAGTAAAATGGTGAAACTATTTTCGATGATGCTCGTTTCTTCTTTTCGTTGTTTTCATATAGTGTTCAAATATAGAAAGAGATGCATATATTTAATTCGACACTGTTCGTTTGAAATATGATTTTCTTATTTCTTTGAGAATTCTATATTTTCAAACAGCTGCTTTATCTCTTTGAGTTAACATCCATGTACAGTCAATACCTTGTTAAAGACCACCTTTGAATAAAAACTACCCTTCGAATAAGGACCATCACGGAGTTCAGTGCATTATACATCAGTACTAGAAATACCTGTATATAGAGACCAACTGTCAGCAAAGACCGCCCCAGCTTCTTCCCGTTAACAGTGGTCTTTCTTCGTAAGTTTGACAGTATAGTGCAGTGGACTCTCGCTATCTCAGACTTTGTTAAGTCAAACTCCTGCTTATCTCAAAGTCTGGTACGGTTCTTGTCATCATATTTTCAAATTCACTTCGTAAGTAGATAGTTTTCGTTGATTCCATATTTCGACGTAATAATAGACAAGTTTACCTCATAACGGTCGATATCGTGGATATTAACGTCAGTACCTGAACATTTGCAGGTGACGATTTTGTTTCTACAACAGAGGCCCTGTGTAAGTACAAAGAATACGGTATCGGCCCGGAACTTCCGGCTTTTATCTCATCTGCGGATGCCGACGCAAACGGAATCGTTACTAAGGATGAGCACTGGGTTTTTTTTGACGCTATGGACACAGACAGTATGTTTCTTTGTGTTACTTCAAATGTCTAACTAACTTAAGGAAAAATGTCTCTGTTTTTTGTCTATTTTGATACACTACTTACAGCACTGATCTGCTGAGATTTGGTTGTATTCCACCTGTTGAAACTACTGGTGGTATTTCACCTGTTGAAACTACGGTTGTTTCCGCACCTGAGGTACCTGAGGACTTTCGCTGAAATTTTCAAGTCTTCAAACTTTTTCTAATTATGTTTAATGTATACTTATTTATTTACTCTCGATTGCGAAACAAGTTCTCATAACTTATATTAATCGCTTCCGAGACTCTCCAGTCTTGCCTTAAGACAATACCACTACTTGGACACTGGTGAAGATCGAACCTGGGACCCTCCGATCCTGAGGCGAATGTTTATGTTTAGACATGGTAGAAGTGTAAACTGTGCATTTTTTGGAAAGGTCTTTTAATTTTTTTAACAAATAAAACCGCGGTACTGGTGACTACCAAGACTAAATAGGGCCACAAATATAGTAATAAAATATCTAAACCATCATCATTTTTTTGTTCATGGCGTACAGCTTACGATAACCCAATTATATTAAAAAGTTTGCAATTATACACTGGCGCCAGGGTTCTCTTATTTTATCTCCTAATTATACCCCAGCCCCTTGGGCCCATATAAGTTGGAAGTGAGGATATACTGGAATCAGCTTGTCTGTGACAGGGTTTGTGGACACAATCTTGTGAACGCAACTCTTCCAACAGTTTTGCATCAGATGCTTTCTAGCTTAGCACAGTAGCTACACATGATGTTCAGATATGCAGGAAGCGAAGAATTACCTATGTCCCAAATTTTGTCAGAGTTATGGCCCTTAGTTTTTTTCTCCAGAATACTAGTATGCTAATAACTGGTATAGAACAAATAGTGAACGCAATCTTGAGGACGCAACCCTTTGTACAGTTTTGCATCCGAAGTTTTCTAGCTTGGCACAGTAACTACACATGATTTGCAGATTTGTATGAAAAAAAAATGTTGATGTCACAAATACTGTCAGAGTTATGGCCATTAGTCTTTTTGAGGATGTGCTATATAGAATTTATAATGTTTCTATTTTATCTTCTGATTTCAGACAATAGCAGAGTTTCCTGGGACGAGTTCCAGACTGCGTGGCCAGAATTCCGAAAAAGAAAGTAGCAAATATCACTACGATATCTCTGCTGTCAATCATAATATCATGGAATTGAATGTAAATGAAATATGTAAATTATCATATTTCTACGACACATTTACCAAATTAAATTCAAAGTAGCATATATGCATGATTTATTTATTTTATGTAATCTGGGAGGTATCCAGCCGCATTTGTGATACTTCTAAAATAAATTGTATGCCAGTCCATAATTCTCCAATGGATTCTAAAAGAATAGATAATAAAATTATTGTTCTATGTGTTTCTAATTTTATGAACATTTGACAGAGTATGAAAGAGGACATCTTATCTTTCGTTTATAATATTGTTAAATTTAACGGAAATTACACCATGGTAACATACCCCTCGCTCAAAAACATAAAAATATACATGTACTGTATAATGGAAGAATTTGAGAATACTGGAAATTGTGCAAATTTTTGACATGGTTTTCAAACCTCTGCCATCGCCTAGCAATGCAATATGTAAAACAATTGCCACTCGCAAATTTGACTTCCTATTCTACTGACTATTCCATTGGCTGATACGGAGCCTCGTTTCGAAAAACGTAGTAGAACGGCGGTAGTGGGCAATCAGTCGTATTTGTATTAGTTTAAACCAACGATACGTCACTTGAGGCCCGTATATTCACATTTATAAGTTTGTCTTGATTTGGATCAGGTCTACTTTTGCAACAAATTGTTGTCAGCGTAACGATGAAAAAAATACCGGAAAGTGCTGCAGAATAGCCGCCATAAGCAAGAAACTGAAATGTAAATTTAGAAAGGTAAAAGTCATCTATAAACAGATGTTGCTGTTTTACATATCTCTACCGTTAAACTACAAACACTTTGTAATTCATGGCGGTTCTATGTAGCTGGTGCGACTGCCTGCATAAAATATGAAAGTTTGACGGTGCTGTGTAATTAACTAATGTATCACTGTAACATTCTTACTCTTTGTAAGGTTTGGATGGAAAGTTTTCATTTATTCACGTCCGTAAAATATCGCACAGATCATGTTGGGAAGACGTACCAGCCCAAGAATACATATATGGTTATTCATATATCGTTATGTTGTAATTTACAGCACTTGCGTCATAGTTTATTCCTATGCTCCCCGTTCAAAAGGTAACTTTTGATTTCCTTATTCATTCATTAATCTTCATATGATTTTGCATATCGCTTATAACTAATAAAGTACTAATCAAGTTAGCGAAATTGGTAAAAGAAAAAATATCCAGCTTATAGTATATATATTCATGAAACTTGGGCCAAATCCAAAGTCAACAATACCTGTTCAAGGTTAACATGTCACACCAAAGCCAAAGTCAACAATACTGGTTGAAGGTTAAGATAACCCGTCTTGGTCAAAGTCAACAATCTTTGTTCAATGTTAACATGTCACACTAAAGCCAAAGTCAACAATACTGGTTGAAGGTTAAGATGTCCCTTAAGATAACATTTCATATCAAGGTCAAAGTAAACCTATATTTCAGTATGTTATAACTTCATTACTTTTCTAAAAGTGCGTATTGTTTTCACGGGCTGTTCTTTGCTCTTAAATTAATCATGGAAAAAGCAAAATTATCTAAACAAATGCTAAAAGTTGGTGGACTTTAGCAGTTTAGTGAACCAGTATTGAATTTTGTAGGCCATTGAAATATTATTGGCAATGTTCATATGTATTACTTTTTGTGTTTTGGGTCCAAAATATCTATAAAACTGTTGAACGGAAAAAGTTAACAGTGTACAGTCTAGTGATGAGATAATGGACAGTTAAGCGACAGAAGGTGAAGTATACAATCACTAAAGTAATGAGCAGTTAGATCAAAAGTTGACGTCATAAGCATGTTTTAACTTTGAAGTGCATATATTACATAATGCGATCTGTCTTTCAAATCAACTGACACAATTTTGGAACACCTTTCCCAGATTTGTTCTAATAATAGATTCTTATCAAAATGACTATGATTTTTCAATCAATCTAAAATGCGGCCCACCTGAGTCCGCACATCGATCCCTAGTCCGGACTGGTCCACCACCACTGCAACTTGAATATGGATTCAATCACCAGCGCTTGAAACCGACGCACTGAACTGGACAGATCTATCTAGGACTGCTTCGAAACTCAATTAAGCAACCAGTTACTTTAAGTGGCCATTTTTGATGCATTATTCGGCCAGCTGCTTCAGAGATGTTTATTGTATATTCAACCGATTGATTGAAACATATTTTCATAAAATAATTCGATGTTTATCTTACGGTTCTATAGTAATGATTACTTGGTATAAAACTCGTTATGTAAGCACTGGCGTCTATAATGAGATCTGTAACGAAAATAGTCCGTGAGTACGAATACTGGAATTAACCAAATTGCGTAGGAATATGTCCACCAAGGGTATATCTCGTTATTTACTTTGTCAAGGGTTAGATTCTTCCAATGGCTAGTTAGAAACGTTGTCATGTACGCCTCTGACGATCGCAACTCCTTACAGAATCCAAAACTACACACTAAAAACGTTAGCAATTTCCAGTCCGTGTTTTTATAACTTTGAAATTAAGAGAATTAATTAATCTACGTTATGAAAAAAACGCTTAAATTGTTTACTTGATAAAACAAACTACTGTATGCATACAAGAATTAGGGAAACTAAATTTTCGCGGAACTCTTCATTGTTGTTCTCTTTTTTTATAATAAATAAGTACAATTGAATTCATGAGGACAGTGAAATCAATGTGAGTATGAATACGTGTTTATAAAACGCGCTAATCATGATCTCGTGGAGAGACAGGACAGCCGACCTATGCACATCTTATTCTAGACCCCCCGCCCCCCATAAACACACATTTTAGTGGTGATTTTAATGGTCACCGAACAAACATGTCAGTATTTTCAAATACCAAATATTTCAGTTGTAATTCAGATTTGTCTCTCCCCATTTCATTCGTGATCTATCATCCAGCGATTATTTCAAAAGAACTATTCCCGTACGCATCCACTCATTTTCAGCCAGTCAGCAATCACACACATAGTGTAGGTCCGCAAGTTCCCTAGACAAAATAGCCTGCTTCCGGTTCTCACCTATCAGTATACTTATACCAAAACCAGAATTTCTTACAAAACAGTCGCATGACATTTATGAAATAACATCCGTTCCAGCGATGTTCATCGTTTAATAAACAATGATTTGGAGTCTGATGCCCAGTAATTAAACACGAAGGCCGGAGGCGCATCAGACAAAGAGTTATTTATTAGACGATAACAACGTTGAAAAGGATGTTATTTCGATTCTTACATGACAGGAGAAGTTACAAAAATGAATAAATGCGAAACGTTATTTTTTATGCGGATGTTTATTTAACGTTATGCGGCACAATACGACGTCATATTGACGTTGTTTATGGCATAATAAAACATAATTGTTCTACTCTTTGTCATGTAAGAATATCGTTTTAACGATAATAACGATAACGCAGTCTATAATGGTATGTTTGCGCATGTCAGAAAATTATAGTTTTATTTTGAACCATGAATATCAATTTTGAGTTGTGAAATGAATTTCTTTGATGACGTCTCTGATAATCTGTATTATCACAAAAACGCCATTTAAACATTTGCAGACGTGCCAAATCGTTTGTTTATGTTTAAGTCTTTCGGAAAAGAGGCAAATTATATTTCGTAAACAATATCTTTTTTCAATTCCGCTTATTTACTCTGACATATGTATCTTATGCTCTAATTCGATTCTCTCAAACGAGCATAAATCATTTACCATCTCTGAACATACACCTTTTCTAGTACAGAAAAAAAACACAACACAAGGTACAGTTAGGTTTGAGGGATCGTCGTTGAGCCGTCCCGGTAAAACCATTTTATTGTTTATTATCGTACGTGACAGAATACTGGAGAAAAAAGATGTTTCTAAATGCAGATATAGAAATTACATTTTGCTTAAAAACAATTTGAATTGATGCCAAAGTCAGGTGTGCTGCGAGCGGGCTATTCCGACGTGGGAGGGGGAGGTACGGAGCTACAATGCTCTAGATCAGCGGCTGCTTCAATCGCCTACCTGACAGTTCCCAATTTTTTTTTTTAAACCCACTTTAGTATGACCGAAAGTAATATTATCATAACTACATGTATAATTCATTCTTTCTTTCAAAACTAAATATGCTGAAAAGAAAACAATCAATTAAAATAGACCCATATCAATTACAACAAGGGATATGTGATTTAAGCACTTGATATTTGAAAGTCCGTTATATATTTCACTTTTGGAACCTCTGTTTGAACAGCAGCTTTGAAGCGATGATCTGAAAACAAAACAAAGATGCGTAGGAAAAACACTATGATAAATTTTGCACATAAATATTAATACGAAAAAGCTGGGCTTCGAAAATATAATATGGTTTTATTTTCGGAAATTTTACTTCTTGACGGCTTGACGAAAGAACCTCGAATGGCTACTTCAATAAAACGCAAAATGCTCGTGCAAACTTACCGCCAAAACTACTGACCACTACACATTACCTTATATGGACAGAACACGGTGTATGCGCCCGACAATAAATACATTTATGCTCTAATTCGATTCTCTCAAACGAGCATAAATCATTTACCATCTCTGAACATACACCTTTTCTAGTACAGAAAAAACACAACACAAGGTACAGTTAGGTTAGAGGGATCGTCGTTGAGCCGTCGAACTTTTAAAGAACGGGAACAGGAGTATATATATATTTCAGAAATAATCTTGTTACGGCGACGTGGGTGAAAAAGTAACAAATAGCTCTTGAATGCGTACATTTATTTACAGAAAAAATGCATTTAACTAATGCGTGCTCATCAAGAATACCACAAGAAATCATTAAACTGATACGGTCCTATTGTGTATAATATAGAATTACATGTATGTGTAATTTACACACACGCGCACAGGTGCAAAAAACAACTGTTTATAGGCCTAAATTTGCTGAAACACTCAGTTTTTCTTGAATATTTTCCGAAACATAACCGTCCTTTGCGGTTTCGCTCTTCCATCTTCCATGTTTTTTTAAACAATCTGTCCGAAATATTGTTCATAGCACTTGTAGTCGCGCCTCCTCTCCTTAAGCTATGAGTACCGTATTCGTCAGGATTTAGTCCTAAGCTTACTAAAGTTTCCCTTACCCATTCCTTGCACCTTGTATAGGACAGACGACCAGATTTTCTAAATCTATACTCGTTTTTCTTTTTGCAGTAAGACAATTGTCAGAAAAAGTAGCTTTCTTCTGAATGTGTAAGGTTTCCCTTCGAAAAATATTGTTGTACAGTACCGTAAGGGCAAGTTATACTATTAGTCTTTGAAATTAAAACCCGTTCACCTTTTTGAGTTTGGTCTACTTTGCTTGACCTTATATTTAACTCCAAATACTCGTCATGAAATGAGATGTCTGAACATTTTAAATTAATCAGTTCTGAAACTCTTAGAAAACCGGCGAAACCTAGTAAAACAATCACTAGAGATCTTAAATTGTACAAATTAGCTGAATTCGGTGGATGAAGATTAAATAGTTTGAGAATAATCTCTGAAGTAAATGGTTTTTTCTTTTCTACTGACCCTCCGCAGACTTTCCTGGCTGTCTGTAGCAGAAAAAGTACTGTTTTGGACTCGCATGGATTAAGAACCCCTGAAACGTCGTGGGCCCACTTCAAGGCGTAATAAACGTGTTCAATAACAACAGAAGAACTTTCGTTTTGAATCAAATGTACCAAAAATAAAGCCACATGAAAGTCTAAAGCAGGATAAATTCTATTAATTTTCATCTCTTTGCACCATGAGATCCACTTTTCAAAATGACACACATGAACTTCTTGCTCTCTAAAATCAGTTCGGGTAACTTGTTTGCAAGGTGCTTAAGATTTTGGTTTTCCTCTGTTAAAAGATGAATACCTCTCCATATTCCGAATTTGAAAATATCTGCAAAATTTAATATAAAAGAGAATTGAATATGCTTTAATTTCTTAAATTTTATATCTATCTTAAATTTCAAACGATTGCATGTATATGTGCTGTATCGAACATCAATTTAGAAACTACAGAATGAGGTTCCAGCGACCTGTACTGTACCGAGCATGAGATAAGAATCGACAGTTTGAGGTTCCAGCGACCTGTACTGTACCTAGTATGAAATTGAGGCTCCAGCGACCTGTACTGTACCTAGTATGAAATAACAATCGACACTTTGAGGTTCCAGCGACCTGTACTGTGCCAAATATGAAATTAAAACCCGACGATTTTGAAAATCCCAGCTACCTGTATTATACCAAACATGAAATTAAACCGACAGCGACCTGTATTGTTCCGAATATGAAATTAGAAATACAGTGATCTGCTGTATTAAATATAATACGAATTCGTGCGTCCTATACCAAAATCATATGATATTGTTTGCGAATAAACCCCAGGTGGTTCAGATGACCTCTAACTATATTGTGAAGATAGAAGAATATTGATCGGAAAACCCGTTTCTATTAATAGAACAGATTAAATTTACACACCTTTCAAAAATGACAGAACATTCAAGTTCACTGCGGATGAACGACCACCAGATATTGGGGCGAAAGTGAGCACAGATAATTAGTTTTCGCGAGGAACGTGTTACAACCGGGGTAAGTTAAAACCCGATTTTCACTCTGATGCATATGATATTGTGTTTATATGAGTTTTTCATATACGATAATGACTGTCCAATCCGAAAATATTCTCGATGGCAACATAAATATGTTGAAATGTTGAAAAGTCCAAAACAGATAGCCTGCTCACTCGAAAAATCTCGACCGTTTGCAAATTATGCCGTTTTATTTGTTAAATCATTAACATATTAATAATCTGACAAGGGCATATCATTTGCGTAAAGACAAGATAATAATGTTCAAAATTTCATCATTTTAGACGAGAGTATAGCAAAGATACGGTTCTCGAAACATTTCAATTACGTACTGGGTATTGGTTAAACGTGTACTGAGTATTGACGGAGTGAGAGAATTACTGTACTGAGTATTGCATCAAGAAATGAGTAAAAAATAATTTTTGAAAAGAGAAATGTATATATTTGTTATCAGTTGAAGGTATTGATTCATAAAGTGTCTTGTTTTGCACAAGTTTTATTAAACGTTAATATTTCAAACCATAAAAGTGTATAATAAACTGTTTTGTCCGGCGTTTTGAGTATTAGACACGCATGTAACAATTACATTTTTTTAAATTTCACCAAATAATTATACAGTACCGCACCAGCAATGAATTACTCGGACATGAAGTGACTTTAAAGCTCGCTAGAACTAGTAAACATTTGTCTAAATACGTATAAGTTGTAAGATAAAATGCAGTGTTTTGTTCTAGGTAATAAAAACAGCGGAAGTTTCTGCCACATCTGAATTGTGTGCGTGCGTGCGTGCGTGCTTGCGTACGTGCGAGTAACGCAATAAAACATTTTTTACGAATTCTCCTAAAGTATCGCTACAACATTCATTTTTATCGAAATGTAGATACATATTTGACCCTATGACCTAGTTTTTTACCCCAGATAACCCATATTCTAACTCTATCAAGATTTTATAAGGTTGTCATTCTGACCAAGCTTCATGAATGCAACATGTTTATTTTCGCGTGATCTTTATTTCGCGAAACGCATGGTCCTGGTTTATTTCTTTGATTCATGATTCACGACCTATTGTCCATTACTTTAATCTCGCGAAAACCAAATACTAAAAGAAATAAATAGATTCAATATGCGCTTAAAATTGGTACAATAATAACATTTAGTAACAAAATTATTAAAAGAATATCAGTTTTTGTGTTGAAGATTTACCTTTACATCAGGTGATAATAATCCATTCTCAAACAGTTTTAAAATGATGAATCACACAATTCTTTGAAAAATGATCCGTTAATCCCTACTTTTATCTAAACAATTACGTCAGATTGTTCGGTTTGTACAAAATATCATTATCCCGTGTTGATATGTCAAAGCTGAAATGGATCATCCTTCCCTCAGACATCACACGCTTTGTTCGATATATACAAGGGCATTCAACGTGAATATAAGCACGTTTAAACACATGCCCGTGATGTGAATATTAAGTTTTCCGGGATGTGTAAATTCAAATTATTTTGTGGAAATAGAATTGATTTTGGATATGCAACATATCATACTGTAACTTGAATTGATTTGATCAAAACATTTTAAAATTAATTCAAATAGATACACCAATTAACATAGAATGTTGCATACACAAACTTTTTCTGGGATTTTATTTGGACCAAAAGATGATCCATATGCACACTCAAACTAGAATTCATCAAGTGATTTCTGACTAACGGTCATGAAGATTCAATGAAAAATGCAACATCTATTGTATACACAAGGGTTTTCTATGATTTGATCCAGTGTCCTAATTTTGATCCCAACATGATTCATATTCTTACTCGACCTAATTTTCATCCAAGCAACCATACTGACTGAGTTCATGGTCGAATGAAAAATGGAACCTTTGTTGCAAACAAAATGTTTTGTCTATGATTTGACCCCGTGACATAGTTTTTGAAACAATATAACCCATATTCGAACCGACATAGAATACATGAAGGCAGTCGAAGATCAGAATTGATCAAGTGTCCTGAAGATCCAGTGCAAAATGCAGTCTCTTTTGCATACAAAAAAGTTAAATGTGCATAGACGACACGCTGACGATAGACAGACATACATACGACGGACACCAGGCGATCACAATTACAAACCTTGGGTACTTCGTGCTCTGGTGAGCTAATAGAACGCTTTTAAAAGGCAGCAGAATATTTCTATTACTCACTTTTAATGCCCAATACTCAGTACACGTTAGTATCAATACTCCGGTACACCAGAAAACAAAAAAACAATACCCAGTACACTAACTTTAGTTACATATGTATCAATATTTTGGCCCCAAAAGCACGTTTGTTGATAAAATCTTGAACACTTATGTCTGGTACTTGCGCAAATAAATTGCTCGATTCAGGTTATTCAAATCTAAGCACATTTTGCAAAATAAAACGGTAAACATTACCAACGGTTGAACTTTTCAAGTGAGCAGGCGATCTTCTTTTTGATATTTTAACATATTAACCGACATTATTTACAGCTCGGGTACACACTGGACTAAGATAGCCATCGAAGTATCCAAAAACACACAAAGAAACACTAGATAGTGTGTATTAGATTAAATATCGGATTTTAACTTACACCAATTGTAACACGTTCCTCGCGAAAACTAATTATCTGTGCTCACTTTCGCCCCAATATCCGGTGGCCGTTCATCCGCAGTGAAGTTATCCTGGCGTCTAATTTTATGGCTAAAATCGAGCATCGAAAATCGTCTGACCCAAACACGGACCTTTTGTTTTTCCCCTGAACAAAAATATTTGAATCATGAAACTCTAATGCATCCTTGACATAATATTTCCATGTAAATGAATTGTCTTCAAATACCAGGGGCCAGAAAGCAGCAGACTGCCATCTGGGAACTACTAAGGTGCCCATTGCGTGACATTGCATCAAATGTAAGATTGTTTTGCACACTAAATTAACTGGGGGAACAAGCCAATTGTTTTCACCTGACCAGTCTTCGGAAAAGGCGTTCACAGCCTCGCATTCGGGATCCCAAAATTTTGCATTGTACCGTATTACTTTTCTGTTATCTTGATTTGCAAACCTGTCTATTGTGAAGGGACCCACATTTTATCTATGAATGCAAAAAATTCTTTGGAAACGCCCCAGTCATCTAAATCTACGATCCTCGAGTAAGAATCTGCGGTTTCGTTTTCCGAACGAGGAATCCATTGAACGGAAAGATTTATTTTGCTTTCCTTACAGTAATTAAAAATTGACAAGGCTAACGCTTGTTAATCTGGCTTAGAACTACCCGACTGAATAATGATTTCGCAGTTTTTATTGTCAGAGAACCACTGAACTCTTTTATTTAATAAAATTGGAGACAATGCGCGCAATCCCCATTCTATACATTTTAGTTCTCTCTAAGTGGAGCTTCTAACTTTTTCATCGTCCGACCATTGTCTATGAGCAACACCTTTAGCAAAACGAGGCGAGAAACTTGCACAAGCGCCATCGCTAGCATCAGAATAAACGGGAATTGAAGTTTTTGTAACTGGAAATAGATCCCTGCGGTTAAGGCTATCTAAATTGTGCAACCAGAAATTTAACTCCCTGAGCTCGGAAGAATCCTCTGCAATAGCAAGTATGGAATCCCAGTGCCTGCCGGTAATGACTTTATCATGAATAAACCTGGTCATTAAACGTGCAAGTTTACCTAACACAAAATGCATGGAGGCTAACATACCAGCAACTTTTGCCAATCTACGGGGAGTAACTCTGTCAAGATTCGAATTTAAAGCTGCAATTTCTTGTTTTAAATTCTGAACCCTCTCTTAGGAGATTTTGAGTACACACGACTTTAGATCAAAAACGTGGCCGAGCTACGTTATGATTTGAACTGGGACCCAAACAGACTTTTTATCGTTTGCAAGAAAACCGGACTTCTGCAATGCGTTCCTAACGAAATCTGAGTCTGTAAGTGTTTGATAGAAAGACGAGTTAACTGACCAACCATCGAATAAATAGACTATAATTTTTATGCCATGAGATCTCCAGTGTTTGACAAGCTCTCTCAAAACTTTTGTGAAAATTAATCCTGCGGAGCATAAGCCGAAAGGCAACACAGTAAAAACATAATATTTAACCGTGTTGTTTTGCATCATAGAAAAACCCAGAAAAGTTTGGTGCTCTGATGCGATATCTATATAATGATATCCGGACGTTAAATCAAATTTAAACATGTATCCGCCCATTTTCGTAGATTCTATATATTCTGAACCGAGTTTCACGTCCTCGAAACGCATTTTTCCTTCCAAAGATACTTATTTACTTGCCTTAAATCAAGTATCAACCTTTTCTTTCCAGACAGATTTATGGATACTGTTAGCGGTTCAAAAGGAACCTCTAAAATTCGCCCTGTATCTAATAATTCCGAAATTGCATCCAAAACAAATGGCATGTTTTCTCTAGCGGATTTGTTGTTTTTTAAATTAACCGATTCGGGGGTATGAATAAAAGGAATTCTGTATCCGTTTTTAATTACGTCAACAATATAACTACTTGCTCTGATTTCTTGCCAAAAATTTAAATTCTGCTTGAGCTGCCCTTTACAGATGTTGAGGGTGAATACAAATTTTCTTGGATTTCGAAATATTCTTTGTGATCGTAAAAAGTTTGAAAGTTAAAGGAATACTCAACTTTGAACTCGTTAATGTCTGACGTTTGATGCTGATCACTGCTTTCTGGACAGGGAATCGTCCGAGGCGGATTTAAAGTCGGGCTGGAGTTTCTGGTTGAAGATGTCGTGAAGGCAGCTTGATCGGTAATGGCCGAACTTTCCACAGGCAAAACATTGGTCGCTGGGTCTTGGACCGGAAATGAATCTCGGACGCCACTGCATACTGTACGAGAAGGGTAGAAAATTACCCTGTGCTTGTGCGCCAAATGGTGGCCTGAGAGAGCTTCCGGAAGCAACAGGAAACAGACTTGGAGGATAAGGAGAATAACGTGAAGATGTGAATTGTCTCTTATCTGTCTTTCGTTTCTCATCGCGTTCCTTCAAAAATAGACAAAGCTGACTTTTCTGCCCTTTTTTATCTTTTTGCTGTCTTCTTCGTCGCTGACGAGATCGTCCTGTTCGTACTGAGAGACGGTTAACCAACCGGCTGGCGATTTGTCGGCTAGCCTGATGATCTTGTTGCGGTGGTTAAGTTTCCTTGTGAGCTGAGCACAAATGTCATCAATTTCACAATTCAGTAACGGAGCAGTCAAGAACTGAGCTTTTTGAACTAAAGTTAATAACTCACAGTTAAAGTTAATCTGCTTTTGATAACCCTTGGAACTAACGGTTGCGGGCTTTACTGCCGGGATTGATTCAGCGCTCGCGGGTCTAGAGATGTCATTTTTAAATTCCGTGAACTTTGTATCGAAGTCATTTTGGAAATACTTTTTAATTTCCTCGAGTGAATCCGACACAATGTCCAAAACAACTTTGCAAATTTTACTTCTTGACGGCTTGACGAAAGAACCTCGAATGGCTACTTCAATAAAACGCAAAATACTCGTGCAAACTTACCGCCAAAACCACTGACCACTACACATTACCTTATATGGACAGAACACGGTGTATGCGCCCGACAATAAATACATTTTCTATAACCTCCCTATATTATGAATTCTAGCATAAAATGATTTGTATCGTGATGGTTGTTAAAGTGAATAAAGATCTTTCATGCGGTTTACCTAAAATACATTAAATACATACAGGGCAAAAGTCATATTTTGTCACGTTGCAAATATTACAAAAGCATGCCCAATTTTCACAATGTCTTAGATCCTGGTAAAATAAATATTTTAGACACACACAAACTATTCCACTTGACTACTGACCTCTATTTAAGAATTTTCTCCATGGCCAAATTCGAAATTGCTACCAAAACTGTACGTATGGTCAATTTCGAAGTTTAACCAATGAAACGGCTCATTACAAATAGCATGAAAATCTACAAATTATAAATGGCTGACTGATAAAAGGATCAACATAATCATGTTATTGGCGCTAAGCTTGTGGGAAAACTTATAATGTTTCAATCGTTACTTAGAATCTAATATCAGTTTAAATTTTCTTTCTTTATTATTTTTCTTTATTATTTTCTTAGAAAATGAAAGAAAATTAAGATGTTTGGTTAAGTGAATTTTTCCTGTCTCACGTATTAATATGTAAATTAGCATCGCAAGGAAGGTGTGGTGAAATTCTTCAAGGACCATCTCTTCGTAAAATTGTTGGACGAAAGTCAGTTATGGATATTAGTTTATATGGACTATTTTATATAGGTCAAGTTCATGTGTCCATTTATTTTCACCAGGGTTCGTACATTACTTGAATGAAGATCGACGAAAATCTAACGGCTTTTTTGTTCTTGTTTATCTTTAGTCTCAGACTGTGAGACACCACTTCGGGGACATTCGTCACTTGCGAGTGACAGCTCTAGATTTATAGCGTAAGACTTTCAAGGTGTGGACCCCGTACTTCCCTACGATACATTATCTCCATGTGCTGAACAATGTGTGCCAATTTATTATAAAATCCTTAAATGTATAAAAGAGTTACAGTCTGAATAGAAAACAAATTCCCTGCAGCACTTCTGGAGTTATGCCGCGGACAACAAAATTCAATAAAGGGAGATTATTCACAAATTCGGTATGGTTCTTGGACTCTGTGCTCCTCTTTAATGTCCTCTCTAACTGTATGCAATTTAAACGAATTTTCTTCAGTATCGCCGGCTGCTCATGAACCGGCACTGTCCAGTTGTACAGGTTACAATTGATAACTACCATACCAAAACAAGATTTAGACTGATAATTTCCGCTGACAAATTTATGTAAACAAAAGCTAAAATTTCAATACTTTTTACCTGTGCTAAAAGCTACAAACTTCTACAACATTTCAGAACTTATTGAAAACAATATGTTATGAGTGTCAGCTTCCCAAAAAAAAAAAATGAATGAAAGTCAAGTGGTGAAAAGCGCCCTCTATTCTACAAAAACAGGGGCACTAAAGGCTATTTTGGCCACTTCTTTGAAAATAAAGAATAACTTATAAAAACCAAAATATCTAAGTAGTTCAGTGTTTCAACTTTTAATAAAATTCAAGTTTTTATTTATTCCATTTAATCCAAAGAAATGCCACACTATTTTTGTATTTGAACATGTGACATTTTTTTTTAAAATATTCGGTACAAGTACCAAGGATAACACAAATAAAGAGCAAGCTCTTATTTCCATTGCGGTCCCTACGACAGAAGCAGATACAAGGGAATCCGGGTACAACAGCCTAACTAATACCCCTTGGTTCTTATACATGCCCGGTGTATAGCATCGATGCACGCGAGATTACCTCTGGGTTTCTAAACCAGTTCATCGCTAGATGGGTGGGAAACATTGAAAAAGCGTTTTTGAAATTTCCAGTGCCCCAGCCGGGAATAGAACTGGGGACCTCCGGATTGATAGTCCAGAGCGTTAACCACTCGACCACCCCACCATATTGTGACCTTGAGTGACGTCATAATGTCATTTCAAAATTGCGAAGCTGAATTTAAACACTTGATTTCACTGCATATTACATTACCTTTTTGATGGATTGATCTAAACTTTGAATTGAAAATTCCCTTATAATTTGATCACTTCTTGATATCTAAATGAAAATCTGTAACGACTTATGGGTGCTCAAGGATACCTTATGACTTATGCTCCGGACAGGAAAATGTAACAAAAGGGATAATTAAAAATGTGCAAGGTAGAGTTATGGTTCTTGTGCATTACAATTTTTCTCATTCTGCTCTATCACTGTATAAAGTTTCAAGTAATCCCTTTTAATACTTTTGCAGATATGCCCCGGAAAAGAAAAAGTCAATGCAAGGAGATAGTTGAGAAATAGGTCAATAGATGGTTATGGTTCTTGAGCACTGCACTTCTGCTGAGTGTTCTCTCTCATTGTATGCAATTTGAACGAATTCACTCAGAACTTTTAGAGTAATGCTTCGTACAAGAAAATGTAACAAAGGGGAGTAATTGAAAAAATAGAAAAAGTAAGGTTATGCTTCTTGGGCACTGCACTTTTCCTTACTGTGCTCTATCACTGTACGAATATTCAAGTATTTTCCTTTAATACGTTTGGAGTTATGTATCGGACAAAAAATGTGATGTTTGGGATGGATGTTTCTACAAAAGTGACACTGCTATTGTAAAAAAGTTCACATAAAAGTAAAACAGTTTCACTTAAAAAGTGTTGGTAATGTGACTTTGGTGTCACTTAACCCTCAAATCGTGGACGCAGATTGACGGACAGACGAGTCGATTTCTTTATGCTGCCCGAAATTCCTTCGGGGGCATACAATAATTGACACTGCCATGGTAAGAAATCTGTATAGCCTAATCTGTATCTACACTATTTTCTTGTCAACAACCAAAAATTTCTCCGCAATTACTAGTCTAATAGAATACACATTTGGTATGCAGTTAGCAAAATGGATTTAAAGTTACTGATTTTCTTCTCTTTTTTTTTGAAATTGTGTTAAAGAACACGCCCGATACATTATTAGTCGTTCCTCGTTATATGAGTAATAAATAAATAGCTTCCTGTAGCACTGCAACAAATCATCGCCGAGCTTAGAAATGAGAGGACCTCCCCTTCTTAAAACCGCTATATAAATACTTGAATCATACAGAGCTAAAATGTTACTTCCTTGCTCGAATGATTTGGTTAACCGTTCCACCAATAATCTTGCACAATAGTTCTGGGAAATCTGAGGACGATCATCGTCCTGAATAACAGGAAATATAGAAGAACTTCCTCTAGCATATTCCTATAACAACTGGTCCGTTATACTTTTCCTAATAATATTCTGGACTTGATAGGACCTTTGTTGCCCTGGTCTCTGATGTCATTGAGTTGCAAATGACGAAGCGACTCCCCACCAAACGCTGCACGTATCAGGAAAACGTTGGAATTGATATCTTATATTGGAAAAACTTATAACCTCACTTATGTAGTTTGAAGACTAAAATTTGTCTATACTGTTCTTTGTTTGCGTGAACACCAGTGGTAGTTATTTTCACTCGTCGCTGTGCTTCTCGTGAAAATATGAGTTTGGGTGCACACTCGGTGAAATTATAACGTGACATTATACAGTACCGAAACAAACAATGCCTTGCTTATGTACACAACTATTTTAGCTCCCGACCTGGTGTATACACGAATGATTTTCAGGCGCGTTATTAAATAAATAACTGATTCATATATCATGGCCTACCGTTAACATGTATAATAATTTAATGTCATCTAAAAATAAAACAATGTTGTATGATGTAACAAGGTTTATTAAAGAAGTTTTTGAATTACTGGAAATGTTGACTGTTTCATAAACGTGTGCTATTGTTAAATACTTTAAATGTTTATTATAGTGTTATGCTTCATTGCCTTTGCCATATTCCGTATTCATTAGTTGTAAAAGAGGCCAAAGGCAAATTATTTTGCTTATTTTGCCAATAAACTTGAAACTTGAATTACGGTCTTACGTCTTTCATAATCTTTTTGGCACCGTTAATTGTATTTCCTGTTAAAATTCCTGAACTTAAATTATTCATGTACCTTAGTTTAACCTAAAAATGTTGAACTACATTTTACCGCGCAATAATAAAGTCAGTACCATGCGCTTTTTGATGAGAAGCGTTTCAAATTCAGTTTAATGACAGAACTTGTGTCTACGTCCTAGACAAAAAACGACATTACCTTTTTTGATGATCTATAACCGCTAATTTGGTCACGCTTATTCCCATATCATTCACATAATTTAACCAAAGCACTCAAAGTGCTGACAGCAAGTGGCTCACAGAGTATATGAATACGATCCAAATCGCTTCCCTGTTCACTCGTTATATTTAATACAAGCCTCAAAGAACACCAAAGGTTGAACGGTTGTATAGTATGTATGGAACTCTAGTTCCGAGTCTGAAAATCACAGAACATTTCAAAATTTACATATTTCATGAAATCTTTGAAAGGAATCATTGTTTTCTGTGATGCTACTTTTTAAAGCCGGAGCGTAGCACTTGTTTGACAGAGAAGATCATTTTATTTGACTCAGAACAGTCCAGTCAGTCCAGTAGAGCGATACTGGCCCTAATGGGCCTTATGTTTTGCATACCGATCGCTATGTTTAAATCCCCTGCAACACAGTGCAATGAATGATCAAACATCCAGAAAAAAGCAAGACCGATTACTGATTTTCTTGCTTAAAATCTTGCCCCTTAGTTTGTTAAATATAGAAAATTACAATCACAGACATACATGCGTGTGTGTTTATATAGATACTATACTGTGCTACAAAAGATTTTGAAATGAAACTTCACATGGTTGAAAGGGAGATAATAAATCTCAAAAGGACAAGTAAGCATATTTCTTAACTATATTTTGACAAGATAGAATTGCTTTGATTTGATTATTATAACACTTCGAATAGTTAAGCACGCTGTCTTACGGACAGTTCTTGCTTATCTTTATTTCAGAAACAACAGGAACCGACTGTTAAGCCAACCATCGATTAACTTTTGATTATAACACATAATACTTAGTTGGCAACACCAGTGGACTATTTTGATTTTGCTTTGAAGAGTTTATATGCCTAATTGTCTTGAATGCACAAATTTGTTTTAATAAGTCTTTCAAACTGTAGAAATATAACCCTTAAAGTTCACCAACTGTTTACTTAATCGGTGATAAAAGTTTCGAACAACGGAGTCTTCGTCTCGTTTACGACAGTCATGAATTCACTTTCATAGCGACAACATCAAATTATTCCATTTTAACATCACATGTGTGTATATATGTAATCAAGCTGGTACAGAAGGCACGGTGACATTATTGCTCCAGACAAATTTTCATTTTCTATGTAAACATTCATTACATTTCTGGATGCAAATTGTACAGACGTTTAAGTTAACATATAAAAACAGTATATTGTACTTTAATATTGTAATAATAACGCTGCAGTCAAACCTGTGTTAAAGACCACCTTCGACTAACGACCACCCTGCAAATAAAGACCACCAGGGACAAAACCGTGCACCACGGTTGTGTAGATGCCTGTGAATAAAGACAACCTGTCAACAAAGACCGATTTAGCTTCTTCACGAGAGTGGTTTTTGTTTACAGGTTTGACTGTATATACAATTCTCATTTGCGCTTTTAAAATACCGTCCAGACACTGTACATACTGGGTTTCACTCCAGTAAAGTCCCATGACCACTTGTACGGGTAATGATAGAATAATGATAGGTCTGTGTTCTGTTCAAAATCACTAAATCAATCTTAGAATAAGCCTTTCGTAATTCTTCACTAACTTCGAAATACTTGCCAGAGAACGTTTCTTCAGTTTTATTATATCCCTAAAAAAACAAAATACTGTACTATATTTATGATATGTGTATTTTCGATTTTAAAAAGCAAGATTATGACTGTTTTTGTACAAATAACTCAATTTCGCAGGTAAGACATATTCCCCTTATTTATTGGTGATACTATCTAAAGTGTAGGCCTTTACTAAACCAATACAGGAGGTACACCTGTTTTTATGCTTTATAATTTGGTAGCGTATACATGTAATTTTAAATATACAGAAATACATTACAGGAATTTATCCGGTAACCATTTTATTTGATGATAGTTCTTTCTAAAATATGTTAATTTCAGACAGTTCGAAGAACCTTGGGTTGTTTCACCAAAATCTGAGAGCAATCAGCTTTAAGTTAAATAGTTGTATGAAAATTTCATTTTAGAACAAATGAATAATAAAGAAATAATGTTTGACAAAATAAATATCCAGTTATAAAGCACGCAATAGCTTGTCTATAAGCAAACAGAAAGGTTGTATATTTGAATCTGGAATCTCTCTGCAGGACACCTGACCTTTTGTCGATCATGGATGTGTCAATAAGACCTAAAATAACAAGTCAACTCCTTCCGCTTTCATCTCCAGGTAATTAAATTGCCTACATCATTTGATTGAAAATGCATTTTCCTGACTTGGCATGTATTGTATATTGCAAGTACATCAACTGTAGCAAATCGCAATTTCTATCACATTGGTGAAACAACAGTGTGGAACAATAGTATAAACATGGTAAGTTATTTGTTTCATCTTTTACACTTCGAAAGTTTAAATTATGTTTTCCCTCCGAAATGACCATACTACATTTTGGTAAAGCAATATGGGGGGGGGGGGGGTGGTGGCGGGTTCGCTCAACGAAGGGCCCCGGGTTCGACCCACCATAGCCATGATTCGGGGGGGTTGTAGGGAGGAAAAAAAAAATTCCCCTTTCCTTTTTTCTCTTTGAGGTTGATTCATCGAATGATCTCGAGAGCGATTAATCTAAGTTTAATAACGTTTCGCAATCGAGAATAAATAAATTAGTATAAACTAAAGCAATATGCTTAAAACGTAATGAATGCCAAATTGAAAAATGTATACTTCTGTTATTTGAGATAATGAACATAGAAATTAATTAAGGATATATCTAGTAAAAAAAAAGATTTAACTTTCATTAGGAAGAAGATTTCGACGATTGTTTATTTAAAGTCCCAGGATCACATTTACAAGTAGCTCTCATTTTATAAAAAAAAGATGTCTTACTGACAGAAATAATCTGTATTTGTATCATAACATTCCTAACTTTGCTTTTTAACTCGATAAGTACACATAAGAAATATAGCGCAGTATTTTTTCAATAATATTGCACAAAATAGGAAAGGCTTTCTGGCAACCCTCTTTCTTGTAAAAAAAACAACTTGAATACGAAAAATGGGAAAGGCTTTCTGGCAACTCCTTTTCTTGAAAAAAACAAATTGAATACGAAAGAAAGGCATATCTCAAAATTGTTTTAGTTGAATAGAACATCGTTCTATGACTATCCTATCAATAAATGCATGTTACAATATCAGTAAATTCAAAGTGATCTTGAGACTGAAATGTTCTGCAAGGCTAAGCAAAATTTAACATGTTTTCTTGTCGGAATGTTTGGTCCGTACGGGTCGCAATGGCTAAATGGTGGTCCACTATAATCGCAATGGCTAGATGTGTGTCCATAATTGTCGTGGTGGTCAACTGTTGGTCCGACCGCTGGTTGGGATATACCGCTTGCAACGACTTTAAGGTTGTACCAGACTGGTCACAATGACCAAAGCTGGGTCCATATTGAACACAATAGCCGAAGATTTGTCCATATTGAAAGCAGTGGCCGGAGATTTGTTCATGTTGAAAGCAATGGCCAAATATTTGTCCATATTGAAAGCAATGGCCGAAGATTTGTCCATTTTGAAAGCAATAGCCAAATGTAGGCTTGCATTTAGCAGGTAAATATCTAATTATATGTATCTATAAGATTTAGTTATAGTAGTGTGACAAATCCATGTTCATACATCTTTTACCACTTCCTTTCTCCTACTTTCTTTCTTAAAAACAAACGTCGAGTAAAACTACGTCTTACATTTAACTGGTTTTATTTTCGGACTGCTTGGTTATATTTTCTGTCCGCTTGTCTCGTAGCAACTGTCTTTGGGTAATGTATTTTTATATATTTTTAAAGTCCATGCATATGCATAACAATGTGATAATTTTATAACTGCTGTTTCGGCTAAATCTTCATTTCGAAAGCCAGATCCATTTTCGTCCTAAATGAAAAAAATATTACAAAAAAGAGATATAAATTTGTCCATGAATCACTCAAGTAATTTACACAATCTGAATTCAGCGGCAACATTTATGTATTACATATCTCCCTCCTGTCTAAGAGAAACCTCTCGTTTTTGCCACTTAAGCCTTCTTGTAAGGCCGTCAATATTTTGGCAGCTTGTACAGTGAAACAAGTTTGTGACTGCTAGCAATCGGACTATCGCTCGGTCTTTTCCGTAGAAAAATCTACGGAAAAGGCCGAGCGATGACCCGATTGTGACTGTTAGATGTCTCAAAGGCTAAAACTTAAAGGCTGTTCGCTTTCAAGGTCAAGGTCACATATAGCATTAATGTTAAGATCAGTTGCCATTCTGTCCTTTTACTTCGTATTCTCGATGAGAAAGAGGTGGCGCGTTCACTTGTTTTGCAATCAATAATGAATAATTTAAAATAAACTAATTGAGGGAGACGCCCTCTTTTCTCAATAAGGTCTCTATTCTCTTCTATGTATTTTGCAGGGAAGAAAATGCCTCAGAGGAAAAGATAGTCTTTGAAGCGTTTGATTTTTTATCTGAGAATAACAAGCTTTCACTTCATGAGCAAGAAAGGTTCTACACTCTCATGGACTGTAACCGTAAGACCAACCTGAAATTTTATCTATTCATAAATGTTTACCCACCTTAGCAGTCTGGTTAAGCTCGAAATCAATATACTGAAACCCTTCACTGACTGAGGCTTATGGATTCGAGCCCCGCTACCAACCTTCTCATAACCAAAACGGGCATTCAACCTCGAGAGAAAAGCCCTACTTAAAAAGCATTTGGATGAAGGCAATATTTTAATTGTAATTGTGATTAGTCGGCATAGTTGATAGTGCACATATACATAATAAAACCTTTTTCTCGCTCAACTAAGTTTGAGCACTAAACGGTTTTACTACTAACTCCGCACACTATAAGTCAAAATCCTGTTTATCTCAGACCATGTTAAGTCAAAGTCCTGTTTATCTCAGTCAAAGTAAAGTCAAACATCTGCTTATCTCAGACCATGTTAAGTCAAACTTCTGTTTATCTCACATCATGCTAAGTCAAAGTCCTGCTTATCTCAGACCATGATTAGTCAAGGTTCTACTTATCCCAGACCATGTTAGTCAAATTCCTGCTTATCTCAGACTAAGTAAAGTCAAATTCCCGCTTATATCATGGCATGTTAAGTCATAGTCCTGCTTATCTCAGACTAAGTAAAGTCAAATTCCTGCTTATCTCAGACCATGTTCAGTCGAAGTCCTTCTTATCTCAGGCCATCTTAAGTCTAATTCCTGCTTATCTCAGACTAAGATAAGTCAAATTCCTGCTTAACCCAGACAATGTTAAGTCAAAGTCCTGCTTATCTCAGACAATGTTCAGTCAAAGTCCTGCTAGTCTCAGACTAAGTTGATTCAAAGTCCTGCTTTACTCAGACCATGTTCAGTCAAAGTCCTGCTTTTCTCAGACCATGTTCAGTCAAAGTCCTGCTTATCTCAGACTAAGTAATGTCAAAGTCCTGCTAAACTCAGACCATGTTCAGTCAAAGTCCTGCTTATCTCAGACTAATAAGAGTCAAAGTCCTACTAAACTCAGACCATGTTCAGTCAAAGTCCTGCTTATCTCAGACTAAGTAGAGTCAAAGTCCTGCTAAACTCAGACCATGTTCAGTCAAAGTCCTGCTTATCTCAGACTAAGTATAGTCAAAGTCCTGCTAAACTCAGACCATGTCCAGTCAAAGTCCTGCTTTTCTCAGACTTTGTTAAGTCAAAGTCTTTCTTAGCACATGTCATGTTAAGTCAAAGTTCTACTTATCTCAGACCATGATAAGTCAAATACCTGCTTATCTCATGCCATGTTAAGTCATAGTCCTGCTTTTCTCAGACCATGTTCAGTCAAAGTCCCGCTTTTCTCAGACCTTGTTAAGTATATTTCAGCTTATCTCAAAGTCTTTTACGAGCTGGTCTTGTCAGCATATTTTCAAATTCATATAAAGCGTTTGCAGTCGAATTCATTATTAGTGTATTATTTTCGATTATTGCATATTTCGACGTAACAATAGACACGGGCGATATTAATGTCAGTACTAAATATTTTGCAGGTGACGGTACCGTTTCCAAAGTAGAGGCTAAGTGTATGTTTAAGGAATACAGTCTCGGTCTTCCGGCTTTTATCGCATCTGCGGATGACGACGATGACGGGTTCATTACTAACGAGGAGTACAAGTCTTTCTTTTCAGCTATTGACGCAAACAGTATGCTTCTTTGAGTTACTTCAAAGATCTCGGTAACTTACGAGAATAAATCACCATGTTTGTCTATCTTGATGTTCTACAGCCAAGGTTACCTTCCGCTGATCTGCTGAGATTTGGTTATATTTCAACTTTGTTGAAACTCTGGAAATACAGCTGTTTCGTTACCTTAAGAATTTCGTTGAAATTTTAAAGTCTCCAAACTTTTCTAATTATCTAATTACGGTATGTTTAGTCATGGTAGAAGTGTTTAAACCTATACATTTTTTCAGAAAAGTCTTTTAAATAACCGCGGTAATGATGACTGCCAACACGAAATAGAGCCTAAGATATGGTTATGACATGTCTACTCCATCATCATTTCTTATTCATGGCGTACAGTTAGCGATATCCCAATAATACTGTCAGGGTTATGGCCCTTAAGTATTTTTGAAGATATGTTATACAGGACACTTCGGGTACACAATCTTCTGGATACAACTCCTCCTACAGTTTTGAACAAACTGAAAAGTTGAAGAGGCGGGGATATATTATGCGCCTATGACGACAGTTCTAGTTAATTTTGTTATATGTGCTGTAGCAGAGCACACGCACTCACCATTTACAAGTAAAAAAATAAGGAAACTTGAGATTTTCCCACAAAATACACGACACAGTTCCACCAAGCATCTAGCTATAATAATCATCCGATCGTACTTTCAGTATTTAATCAGGATACTGCACCTTTTCACAAAATATATAATGTAACTATTTCATCTTCTGATTTCAGACAATAACAGAGTTACCTGGGGCGAGTTCCAAACTGCGTGGACAGATTTCCAAAACAGCAAGTAGCCGATATCACCATGATATATCTACTGTCAACCATTATGTCATGGAATTAAATGTAAATGAAATATGTTAATTATCGTTCTTCAACGATACATTTACTAAATTAAATTCAAAGTAGCGTATATGCATGATTTATTTAGTTTATGTAACCTGGGAGGTATCCAGCCACATATATGATACTTATAAGAATATTTTTGTTATGCCAGTCCATGACTCTAGAATAGATTCGAAAAAAACAGATAATAAAAATTGTCTTACTGTGTGTTCCTAATTTTTTATGGAAAATTGACAACAGAGAATGAAAGAAGACATCTTATCTTTCATCGATATTGTTAAATTCCATTGTATCGGAACTACATCATGGTAACATAACCGACATGATGGAAATAATTTGAAAAGTATGGCAATTGTACAAATTTATGCTAAAACATGTGATCGCATAGCAATGCAATAAGTAATATATTTGACAACATATCTAATCAACGACAAACTACAAAAACATTTTTCTGGGCCCTTTCAATACTTTATTGTCCATTCGTAGCATGCATTACAAAGTAATTGCCATGCGCGAAATTCGACTTCCTATTCTACTGACGATTCCATTGGCTGTTGTGGAAGCCTCGATTCGAAAAACGAGGTAGAACGGCGGTCGTCTTTGTATCATTTTAAACCAATGATGCATCGCTTGATGCGCTTTTTTTCCCACCTTTATAAGTTTGTTGACAAGATTTCAAATTAATCACCTCATCTTTATATGGATCAGGTTTTCTTTTGCAACAAATCGATGCCAGTGAAACGATGAAGAAAATACCAGAAAATGCCGCAGAATAACCGCCATAAGCTAGAAACTGAAATGTAAATTCACATATCTCTATGATAAAACTACAAAAAACTTTGTAATTCAATATAGGCACTATGTAGCTGGTGCGACTGCCTGAATAATATATGAATATCGACGGTGCTGTGTAATGAACTAATAAACCACTGTAAAAATTTACTTTTTGTAAGAACGTTAAATAGATTGAAAGTTTTCATTTATTCACGTCGGTAAAATTTGGAGCAATAATATGATAAGTATATATTCGTCCTAAGTAAAAATCGCACATATAACATTAGAATGTCTTACCAGCCCTGGCATACCTATACGGTTATTCACATATCGTTATTTCGTTTTACAACACTTGCGTCATAGTTTTCCAATGTGTCCCCGTTCAAAGTTAACTCTAGAGACCTTATTCATTCATTTATCTTTATCAATTTGGAATATCGCTTATAGCTCATAGTATCAAGTTCGTGAAATTTATCAAAGAAAAATTAACCGTTAATTTTATAGAACATGTGTTTGAGAAACTGTTTAGTCAATCAAGGCTTTATGCAATATCATCTGGATCATGGTTAAGATAACACTTCTTGGTCAAAGTCAACAAGACTGATCCCAAGTTTAGATAACTTAAGAAAACACCTCAATGTCAAAGTAAAAACATCTAGCCAAAGTCAACAATACGGGTTCAAGCTAAACATAACACTTAAGATAACACTTCAAGGTGAGGACAAAAGCTTAATGGCTTAAGGTTAAGAAGACACTCAAAAGTCAAAGTCAACATAACTGCTTCAAGGTTAATAAAACATTTCAAGGTCAAAGAACAAATGGCCATGAAATTGTGCTTGATACAGACATGAGATCTATATTAAGGTAACTTGTCTATAAATTAGTGAATTATTATGAATAATACATTTTGAAATATATTCTTGCTAGTTGACGAACAAAGACTCTGTGACAGATCCAGTGGAAATAAAGAAACTAAAACATAGGACATATTTTTGTTTCATTTTTCTGTATCAGATACATAATTTGAAAAATATCTGTAAAGACAATAAGAGCGCCTTGCAGTATTTTATATGGCTTGGTAAACAATTTTAGTTACAACAAGAGTATGTTGATAATGGTATAGACTATGTTTTAGTTTCTTCATTTCCACTGAATCTGTCACAGAGTCTTTGTTTGTAAACTAGCAAGAATATGTTTCAAAATGTATCCGTTCTTCATAATAATTCACTAATTTATAGTTCTCTTTACATGAATTATTAGTGTCAGTATACTACAATATTATGACATCCCGACTAAAAGAAACACAGTTTATATTAAAGGAAGAAATCAAAATTGAAAAAAAAAACATGCACCACACCCAATAAAGACAATAGTGTTTACCTTAAACCATAAGCTCAAGCATTCACAATTTAGTGATGTGTTATAAACTGTTGATGTGTAAGATTGAAAGAACTGTTCAATTATTTCTATGGTCGAGCATCTAGAGGAGACATTTAACTGGTAAATAAGTGCCAGTTTGAAGAATTTCATCATTTGACTTTGTCAGGAAACTTGCACAAAAATTGGATATTTTTTATTTAAGTAACCCAAGAACTGAAATGACATTTTTAAACCATATTTGCAACAAAACACACTAATACAGGTTCTAAAAGCTTATAACAGTAATTTGGTTGTGTATTATGTCACGATGACTCTCGTGGAGCCGTCGTTGCGCTGTGGTAGCGCGTTCGCCTCAGGATTAAAGGGTCCCGGGTTCGGTCCCTACCATAGCCAGGTCGGTAGTGTCCTTGGGCAAGACACAAATGATGCCACATTGCCTCTCTCTCTTCGAGGTTGGTTCTATCTGGAATGAGTCTCGAGAGCGATTAATATAAGTTGTAAGAATTTGTTTCGCTATCGAGAATAAATAAATTAGTATAAATTTATTATGTCAAAAGACCACCAGTCTACATTTTAGTGATAGCATCATTTTTTCACTGGTGTCCATTTTGTTTTGGACAAGTTACCTTAACGCGAAAAATTCGCGTACATTATGTTCTTATTGGACAGCCAGTTTTGCACGTTTTTTCCTGATGCACACGATAAAAGCATGCTTTTGTCGTCTATTTATTGCACATCAATATGTATGCCAATGCAGGATTTCAGAATATTGCATACCAGATCGGGATATCTGCATTTTTACCAGTGCTGGATAATCTCATCTTACACGCCCCAGTGTAAGATGACTCTCGTGCTCTTAATTACATCAGAACGAACTACTTTTATGAATGAATGCGTTAATTATTACTACTACAAAAAATAGTGCTTAAAGGTAAGTCATTAGTTTTATTCCATTTCTGCTATTATTAGTATGCAAGAAAAAGAATCCATCACTGGCTGCATGTGCGGATGGGAATATCTGGCTCTCGGGTAACTGTTTTGGCGGTAACTCGGCAATCTCTCGTTACCGCCAAATAAAGTTACCCTCGCGCCAGATATTCCCATCTGCATCTGCAACCAGTGAAAGATTCTTATAGTCATTACTGGGAGCCAACTTGATAAGCTAAACGAAACTTCTAACGCACCACCTGCCTTTTGCCTTCTTTATCAACCGTCCCAATATCTGCCAGCTTATATTTAACTATTGGTGCACGAAAGCTTTCATGTCTTGCATTTATGAAAACTCTTGGTAGATACTTCTGTAACATGAATTTAAAAATGATCGAGTGGTACAAATCATATGGTAGAGAAATGTAATTCAAACGTTTAAGCCTCCGAAGACTTATCATTTGTTATTGCCTTAATGCTCTATCTTGAGAAACCCACTCTTGCAATTCTCTTCCACATGAAATTTGTACTGATCGATCATTTTGAAATTCATGTAACGGAAGAATCTAACCAACAAGACAAGAATCGATCACTAAAATAAGCTTGCAGATATTGAAAGGGTCGATAATAAAATAAAGTAGGAAAAAGACAGGTGTGCGATATAGGTATTGATTGGTATATAAAACAACACTTGTTAAAACAGATAAACTTCGAAAATTGGTGGACATTAGCAGTTTAGTGAATCAGTGTCAAATTTTGTTGGTCAGTGAAATGTTATTGGCAATGTTCATATATTTTACATGTTTGTGCTTTGGGTAAAAACAACTCTATAAAACTGTTAAACGAAAGAAAAGTAATGTCGGATGGTCTATTGTTGAGATGATGGACAGATAATATACGATCACCTAAGAAATTAGCGTAAATTCAAAACAGTTGCAGACGTGCCGAACCGTTTGTTAATGTTTAAGTCTTTCGGAAAAGAGGCAAATTAGATGTCGTAAACAATAACATCCCTATATTATGAATTCTAGCATAAAATGATTTGTATCGTGATGGTTGTTAAAGTGAATAAAGATCTTTTATATGGTTTACCTAAAAATACATATAATACATACAGGGCAAAGGTCATTTTCTGTCACATTGCAAATATTACAAAAGCATGCCCAATTTTCACCACAATGTCCTAGATCCTGGCAAAATCAATATTTTAGACACACACAAGCTATTCCATTTGACTACTGACCTCTATTTAAGAATTTTCTCCATGGCCAAGTTCGAAATTACCACCAAAACTATGGTCAATTTCGAAGTTTAACCAATGAAGCAGCTCATTACAAATAGCATGAAAATCTACAAATTATAAATGGCTGAATGATAGGAGGATCAACGTAAACATGCTATTGACACTAAGCTCATGGGAAAACTTGTAATTTTTCAATCGTTACTTAAAATCTAATATCAGTTTAAATGTTCTTTCTTTATTATTTTTCTTAGTGAAGAAAGAAAAATTAAGATGTTTGGTCAAATGAATTTTACCTGTCTCACGGATTAGTATGTAAATTATCATCGCGAGGAAGGTGTGGTGAAATTCATCAAGGACCATCTCTTCGTAAAATTGTTTTTGTGGACGAAAGTCAGTCATGGATATTAGTCTATATGAACTAGTTATTAAAGGTCAGGTTCATGTGTCCATTTATTTGCACCAGGGTTCGTATATTGTGAGAAGATCGACGAAATTCTAACGGTTATTTGTTCTTGTTTATCTTTAGATGAAATAAATATTAGTCACATGATGAAATTTACACAGGTGCAGTTGTTTTATAATGCAAAATATCAAATAAATACCTTGATATAATACTACTATGCATTGGTTTGAAGGAACGTATGCCAAACGACACAGAAATTCACTGTTCACTGAACGAAGTTGCAACTTGCACTGAACGCATTGTTGATAATAATAATAATAATAATAATAATAATAATAATAATAATAATAATAATAATAATAATAATAACAAATAAACAATAAGAAGAAGAAGACGGTAAAACACATTCTGCAAATACATTAACGGCAAAATGTACATACATATTTACAATGAGGCCTTCTTTATATAACAAAGTAACAATATTTATCATACAAAAAGCATACCCGACTTAAGGTTACTTGTCCCAAACAAAATGGACACCAGTGAATAAATGATGCTATTACTAAAATGTAGTCTGGTGGTCTTTTGACATAATACACAATCAAATTATAGTTATAGAAGCTTTTAGAACCTGTATTAGTGTGTTTTGTTGCAAATATTGTTAAAACATGTCATTTCAGTTTTTGGGTTACTTACATGAAAAATATCCAATTTTTGTGCAAGTTTCCTGACAAAGTCAAATGATGAAATTATTCAAACTGGCACTTATTTACTAGTTCAATGTCTCCTCCAGATGCTCGACCATAGAAATAGTTGAACAGTTCTTTCAATCTTACACATCAACAGTTAAAACACTTCACTAAATTGTGTAGTCCACATACTTGAGTTATGGTTTAAGGTAGAGCACTATTGTCTTTAGTGGGTGTGGCGCATGTTGTTTTTTTTCAATTTGTTTTTCCTTTAATGTAAACTGTGTTTCTTTTGGTCGGGATGTCATAATATTGTAGTATACTGACACTAATAATTCATATATAAGAGAACTATAAATCAGTGAATTATTATGAAGAACAGATACATTTTGAAACGAATTCTTGCTAGTTCACAAACAAAGACTCTGTGACAGATTCAGAGGAAATAAAAAAACTAAAACATAGTTTATACCATTATGAAGGGTAAAATCAAGGAAAAACCGAACAATGTTTTGTATTATTGTGTACATTGCCAGCCGACCCTATGATTTCTCCTCAGGTGAAACTGCTAAGACTCCTGACAGCCACAGCTTGAAGAGACATGCAGATACAAGGGGGAATCCAGGTACACGACCCTAGCTTTTTTACGAATAGACCCCTTGGTTCTTGTACGTGCCCAGTGCATACCACCGATACATGTGAGACTACCTCTGGGTTGCTAACCAGTTCATGTCTAGATAGGTGGGAAACAATGAAAAGCGTTAAATAAAATGTTAATATAAAAGATTTATAAAAAAATAATTCAGCCCACTTCAGCGGTAGCACAACACAACATCGACGGTGAAGGTGGTGCACGTTTACAGACCGTGTTAAAGGTAACGAGTATTAAATAATTTTGAATTTCAAGGTTTCTCTTTACAACGGTTTTTACGGATGAAATAAGAATATGTCGCGTTTAAGCTGCTCGTTCACAGCTTTTCGAAATATTCTAAAACGTGAAATGTTAAAGTAACGGCTAGAATCAACAACACATGTAAAATCTACGTAGACATTGGAGAAAATATGTTGAAAAAGTTGCTTAGCTTGGTTTGACGGCACCACTACATTATATGTTTATATTACATTTGAAAAGCTTTTGTAACTCTTTATAATTTGGTAGCGTATAATTTCAAAAATACAGAAATACATTACAGGAATTTATCCGGGAACCATTTTATTTGATGATTCTTACTAAAATATTTTGATTTCAGCAGGAACGTAGAATATACAGGGATTGGTTGCCGCTAAATTTAAGGATTACGAGTGCCTCCCTAATCCGCCATTTTGTTTTTAAACCGTAGATATCAACATGTAAAATCTGCTCGCATCATTATTCATATTAACAAATTAGATGGTTCAGTGTTAAGGTAAGTGTCATTTTATTTAATTTTTACTTAAATTGTTCGTAATGACGCATATTTTATTGTTTTATCGGATTTGTTTTTCTCACCAATTTGTTCTTTGTTTGTCAAAGAGCCGAGACATGACCCCGGAAAGCGATGAAAAACAGCAATATCAGGCAATAGTAAGCTCAATTGAGCCAAGATTCTCGCAAATAATAGTTTTATTTTGGCGATGAACACAACAATAGTTCCAGTTTCGCTTTCTCGTCAGTTATTTTGAGTTCGTAAAATCGCTCAGATTTGCAAATGGCGTCCGAATCGTTTAAGAGCTGAAAATATATGGTCCTTGTATTCTCAAATTCTCCTCGAAAATGAGCTATACTTTAGCTTCAATGCAGTGTGCATTTAATAGAATGGACATTATTTTTGACGATGATAATAAATTTATACAGGTCCATGACAAAACAAACATGATTTTTTCATATTATATTTTAAGGCTGTTTGGGCCACTTTTAAGCAGCTACGTAAAGAGATGAAGCTTCTTAGATACATTGTGTAAAACACTACATACATGCACTGATATCCTTTTTACGAGGAGTGAACAGCTTTATATATCTATCTTGTCACTAGCTGCTTTCGGGAACAGTCTTATCAAGTACTGTGTTTGAGATTCAAACCACCGGCATTCGGGTCAAGTGTTGAACCAATCTTGACTGGTTCAATGATAGCAGGGTTTTTTCAATTAACTGGACGAAATGCAAATTCATGACCCAAATGTAATTCTGTATCAAAACTTTTTATTTTTCTAGGAGGTGAGCTGGTGCACCGAAAGCTGGGACAAGTCAGGCAGGTGTGACTCTGGGAGTCGTGTATAGATGTCCATAGAAATCGGTATTTACATGGAATTCAAATGAGTACCTACGAATAAAGATGTGCGAATCAACTGTGCTAACAGTTCTATTGTTCTTATTCGCCACAAAGTTATTTCTTGAAAAGGACCGACAGGTTCGAAATTTTAACTTAAAATAAAAAAAAATACAGTAATTTGTTAGAGTGACTATATATTTATAATCATGAAAAACATTGAATGCTTGCTTTATGAATATCTATATAAGAATCGAAAATATTGACAGTTAACTCAAAAATTTACATGTGAAATCATCGCGTGAAACTACGGGAGTGCGCGCAGCCTGCTTTTGAAATTGCAATATTGCATTAATCTATTACTTTTGTTGGAATAATTTTACATTGGGACGTGGGAAAAACATGTCATGATAAATTGCAGTAAATTTCAAGAAAATCGGTTAAGAATTGTTTGAATAACCAGCTTAGATGTTTGACATGAGGTTCATAAAAAAATATCAGCCAACTTTTTGCAACGCCGAAAATCGTAGAATATCCGTGTTTAACTCAAAATATTTCGTATCTAATGTCAATTTAGTAAATTAATTTTTACATAGCTATAGAGAAAAAACATTTTTTGGTTATGTAAAGAAAATTTGAAGAAAATTGAAAAAAAATGTTGACGCTATCGGTTAAATAGTACGATAGGGGTACTTCGATATCGGCCGATTTGCGTTATGCGTTCGATTAACTTAATAAGGCTCTTCTACAGGTAAGCTGTCGGAAGAAAATCGATAGCACGACACACATATTCTAATGCTTTATTGGCTATCGCTACCCGTTGCTTATCCCTGTTTATTCTACGTTCCTGATTTCAGACAGTTCGAAGAACCTTGTTTTTTTCACCAAAATCTGAGTGCGGGCAGCTTTAAGTAAAATAGTTGTATGAAATAAAGAAATAATATTTGACAAAATAAAGCTCCAGTTATTAAACACGCAACAGCTGGACTAGAAGCAAAAAGAAAGGTTGCATATTTGAATCACACTATTTCATGGCGGAATATCTCTGCAGTACACCTGGACCCAGTTGTTCGAAACTTTAATCAACGATTAAATTAACAGTCGGTTAACTTTAACGGTTATTTTTCTCCAGTTTGAAATACTTATTATAACAAAGATGTGCATGCAAGAGAATGAGGGCCGAAAGCTCTTCTGAGAAAATTCAAAATATTACGCTAATGTTGTCCGACAAGAATATATTTTTCAATCAAAAGTTAATCGACGGTTGACTTAAGAGGGGTCACTGCTGAAATTCAAAATAACAAGAAATTTTATTGACCCTGTTTTTTATAGAGACAAAAATATTGCTAGTTGATTTCTGGAGAAATAATGCTAGGTCAATGACCTAAATATTTTTGCAATATTAATCTTTAGTGATACACTATCAGATAATGTGCTTAATGCAGAATTAGCTAGAATTTTCGTATTGTAAACGTTTATGTATGTGGTGTATGTTTCAGAATGGATATCAATTTTTTACCTCTTCTAATGTAGTATGTCATACTTTAGGATGAAAAATTAGAGTTAGTGGTATTTCTATCATCATCTGAATAAATATTACGCCCCTTATTATTACCCCACCCACTTTACTAAAATTCATTTTTTTCAATTTTTGATAAATGCATATTTCATGATAAAGGAATAACAAGGTTTTTTCAGATATTTTGCCTACAGTTTGATTAAAACCTTTGTTTTAAAATGTAAAAATAAAAAATGGGGGTTAATCTGCATATAAGAAAGAAATTCAATAAAAACTGACAAAAAATGTGTTTTTTTAGATTTCGACGAGCTTTGAGATATGACGGCATAGGTCTGTAACAAAGAACTGTAAAATGAACTTATTATTAATGAATTTTTATGTCCGAACAATTCTTCTTGTAATACAGTTTGAATTAAGTGAATATCTTAACCAGTTTTTGAGAAATGGCTATTGTTGTACCCCTACCCCCATTTTGGCATATGACAACATTTGTCAATTTAGTCACAAAATGTGAAGTCAAAATATTTTTTCTCAAAAATGTTCAATTCTTTTTACACTAAAATATTCCTATTGTGCCTACGTTTATTACTACATAATTGTTTTTTCCAGTAAACTCATCATTTTTTAAATATAACAAATGTAAATTTCCGGAAGTGCAAAAATCCAAAACCTCACTAGTGACCCCCTTAACAGTTGGTTAAATTTTCGAACAACCTGTTCCTGACCTGTTGTCGATCATGGATGTGTCAATATGACCTAAACTAAAATAACAAGTCAACTCGTTCCGCTTTCATCTCCAGGTAATTAAATTGCCTGCTGTATGAAAATTTCATTTGAGATCAAATGAAGAATAAAGAAATAATGTTTGACTAAATAAAGCTCCAGTTATAAAGCACGCAACATCTGGTCTAGAAGCAAATTGTAAGGTTATATATTTTAATCGCGCCATTTCAAGGCGGAACCTCTCTGCAGGATCGATCATGGATATGTCAATATGACAAAAACTAAAATAACAAGTCAACTCGTTCCCCTTTCATCTCCAGGTAATTTAAATTGCCTGTACCTTTTGATTGAAAATGCATTTTCCTGCCTTGGCGTATATTGCATACTGCAAGTATATTAACTGTAGCAAATCGCAGTTCTATCATTTGTGTACAAGAAACAATAGCAAGGGAATACCAGTGTAAACATGGTAAGTTACTTGTTTTGTTTTATCTCTTGCTCTTTAAATTTAAAGTTATGTTATTCCTCTGAAATGACCATACTGCATTTTGGTAAAGTAATATTCTTTAAACGTAATGAATGCCTTATTGGAAAAATGTATACTTGGTATCGGATGTTTCTTTTATTTGAGATAATAAACATAGAAATAAATAAAGGATAGATCTAGTAAAATAAGTTGTAACTTTCAGTAGGAAGAAACCTCTTCGACGATGGTTTATTTAATCAAACTGAAATTCTCTGCAAGGCTCAGCAGAATTTAATATGTTTTTCTAGCCGGAAAGGTTAAATGTTTGATCCGTACTGGTCGCAATGGCTAAATGGTGGTTCATTCTATCCGGAATGGATATAAATGTTGTCCATTCTAGTCGCAATGACTAAATGTTGGTCCATACTGTTCGTGGTGGTAAACGGTTGGGCCATACCGCTTCCAATGGCCAGATATCGACGATTGGTATATGCTGGTCACAGAGACTTAAACTTGGTCCATATTCAAAGCAATGGGCAAATATTTGACCATCTTGAAAGCAATGGCCAAAGGTAGGCTAGCGTTTAGCAGGTATATATTGTGATTATATGTTTCTATAAGATTTTGTTATAGTCTTGAAACAAATCCATGTTCATACATCTTTCACCACTTCCTTTCTGTTACATTCTTTCTTGAAAAAAAAAAACGTGTTTTCCATTTATGTCTAGTAAAATTACATCTTATATTTATGTGCTTGCATTTTCAGACTGCTTGGTTATATTTTCTGTCCACTTGCCTCGTAGCAACTGCCTTTGGGTAATGTATTTTTACATTTCTATATGGTACATGTATATGCATAACAATACGGTAATTGTAATTGCTATTGGCTCCAATATGTTTCGGCTAGATGTTCATTTCCTAAGCATGATCCGTTTTCGTCCTGAATGAAAAAATACATGACAAAAAAAAAGCAAATTCTTTTTTTCCCAGGACCACTCTAGTTTCAGCAGGAACATTTTTGTATTACATATCTCCCTCCTGTCTAGGAGAAACCTCTCTTTTTTGCCATGTCCGTCTTCTTGTAAGGCCGTCAATATTTTGGCAGCTTTTGTGTGCAGGTGCATCGTTTTATGGTCAGTATTACCCAAGTCAAGTTAGCAGTGTTCCCATGTACAGTGAAACTATTATGTGACTATTAGCAATCGGAACATCGCTCGGCTTTTTCCGTAAAATAACCTACGGAAAAGGCCGAGCGAAGTTCCGATTGTGACAAAGGCTCGTAATTTTCAAACACCATAGTTAGGCTGATTCTCGTCAGTCTTTCCGTATTGCCTCTCTCTCTCTTCGAGGTTGATTCCACATGGAGTGAGACTCGGGAGTGCTTAACCTAATTGTAAGAAATTGTTTTGCAATCTAGAATAAATAAATTAAATTATGAATTAATGTGGGAGACACGCTCTTTTCTCAATACATTCTCTAGCCACCACGTGTATTTCTTCTATTCTATGTATTTTGCAGGGAAGAAAATGATACATGGACATTCTTTCAAGCGTTTGACCACAGAAGTGTGAATATGAAGATTCACAGGCATGAGTGGGGAACGTTCTTTAAAGATATGGACTGTAACAGTAAGACCAACCTGAAGTTTTACTTTATTCATAAACTTTTACCCGCCTCCACGGTCTAGTTAAGGTCGCTGACTTGTACATACTAAACCCTCACTGGGGGTTATTGATTCGAGCCTCGCTACCAACCTGTCTCATAACCAAAAAGGGCATTAAAACTCGAGAGAAAAGTACTACTTAAAAGTATTTTGCGGATTAAGATTTAGTTTATAACTTTGATTAGCCGGTATAGTAGATAGTGCACATGTACTAAAATGGTGAAACTATTTTGATGATGCTCGTCTCTGAAGTTTTTCTTTTCGTTGTTTTCATATACACATGTGTAGCTGTTCAAATATGGAAATAGATACAGAGATGCATGTTTTTAATTCGACACTGTTCGTTTGAAATATGATTTTCTTATTTCTGTGAGGATTCTATAATATTACATATACATCCATGTACCGTCAATACCTTGTTAAAGACCACCTTTCAATAAAAACTACCCTTCGAATAAGGACCATCACGGAGATTCAGTGCATATATATTAGAAATACCTGTATATAGAGGCCAACTGTCAGTAAAGACCGCATCTGCTTCTTCCCATTATCAGTGGTCTTTCTTCGTAAGTTTGACAGTATAGTGCAGTGGACTCTCGCTATTTCAGACTTTGTTAAGTCAAACTCCTGCTTATCTCAAAGTCTGGTACGGTTCTTGTCATCATATTTTCAAATTCACTTAAAGTTTTTAAGTCGAATTCCTCGTAAGTAGATAGTTTTCGTTGATTCCATATTTCGACGTAATTATAGACAAGTTTACCTCATAACGGTCGATATCGTGGATATTAACGTCAGTACCTGAACATTTGCAGATGACGGTATTGTTTCTACAACAGAGGCCATATGTAAGTACAAAGAATACGGTATCGGTCCGACACTTCCGGCTTTTATCTCATCTGCTGATGCCGACGCAGACGGATTCGTTACTAAGGATGAGTACTGGGCTTTTTTTGACGCTATGGACACAAACAGTATGTTTCTTTGTGTTACTTCAAATGTCTAACTAACTTAAGGAAAAATGTCTCCGTTTTTTGTCTATTTTGATACACTACTTACAGCACTGATCTGCTGAGATTTAGTTGTATTCCACCTGTTGAAACTACTGGTGGTATTTCACCTATTGAAACTACGGTTGTTTCCGCACCTGAGGTACCTGAGGACTTTCGCTGAAATTTTCAAGTCTTCAAACTTTTCTAATTATGTTTAATGTATACTAATTTATTTACTCTCGATTGCGAAACAAGTTCTCACAACTTATATTAATCGCTTCCGAGACTCTCCAGTCTTGCCTTAAGACAATACCACTACTTGGACACTGGTGAAGATCGAACCTGGGACCCTCCGATCCTGAGGCGAATGTTTATGTTTAGACATGGTAGAAGTGTAAACTGTGCATTTTTTTGAAAGGTCTTTTAATTTTTTTAACAAATAAAACCGCGGTACTGGTGACTACCAAGACTAAATAGGGCCACAAATATAGTAATAAAATATCTAAACCATCATCATTTTTTGTTCATGGCGTACAGCTTACGATAACCCAATTATATTAAAAAGTTTGCAATTATACACTGGCGCCAGGGTTCTCGTATTTTATCTCCTAATTATACCCCAGCCCCTTGGGCCCATAAAGTTGGAAGTGAGGATATACTGGAATCAGCTTGTCTGTGACAGGGTTTGTGGACACAATCTTGTGGACGCAACTCCTCAAATAGTTTTGCATCAAATGCTTACTAGCTTGGCAAAGTAGCTACACATGATGTTCAGATATGCTTGAAGCGAAGAATTTACCGATGTCAGAAATTTTGTCAGAGTTATGGCCCTTAGTTGTTTTCCAGACTACTAGTATGCTAATACCTGGTATAGAACAAATAGTGAACGCAATCTTGTTGACGCAACTCTTTGTACAGTTTTGCATCAGAGGTTTTCTAGCTTGGCACAGTAACTTCACATGATTTGCAGATTTGCATGAAAAAATTGTTGATGTCACAAATACTGTCAAAGTTATGGCCATTAGTCTTTTTGAAGAGGTGCTATATAGAACATATAGGGTACAATTTATAATGTTTCTATTTTATCTCCTGATTTCAGGCAATAACAGAGTTACCTGGGGCGAGTTCCAAACTGCGTGGTTAGGTTTCCAAACAGAAAAGTAGCAAATATCACCACGATATCTCTGCTGTCAATCATAATATCATGGAATTGAATGTAAATAAAATATGTTAATTGTCATAATTTTACGACACATTTTCCAAATTAAATTCAAAGTAGCATATATGCATGATTTATATATTTCATGTAATCCCGGAGGTATCCAGCCGCATTTGTGATACTAATAAAAAAAGTGTCTTGCAAGTCCATAATTCTAGAATGGCTTCTAAGAGAATAGCTAATAAGATTATTGTTCTATGTGTCTAATTTTATGTAGAACTGCAAAATTCGACTTCCTTTTCTACTGACGATTCCATTGGCTGATGCGGAGTCTCGTTTCGAAAAACGAGGTAGAACGGCAGTAGTCGAGGAGAATCAGTCGTATTTGTATCATTTCAAACCAATGATACATCGCTCGAGGCGCGTATATTCACATTTATAAGTTTGTTGACCAGATTTCAATCTCAATCACCTCTTCCTGATTTGGATAAGGTCTATTTTTGCAACAAATTGTTGTCAGCGTAATGATGAAGAAAATACCGGAAAGTGCTGCAGAATAGCCGCCATAAGCTAGAAACTGAAATGTAAATTTAGAAAGGTATATGTCATTTATAAACAGATTTTGATGTTTTACATATCTCTATCGTAAAACTACAAACACTTTGTAATTCACGCAGGTGCTATGTATATGGTGCGACTGCCTGCATAAAATATGAAAGTTTGACGGTGCTGTGTAATTAACTAATGTATCACTGTAACATTGTAACTTTTTGTAAGAGGTTTAGATCGAAGGTTTACATTTATTCACGTCCGTAAAATATCGTACCAGCCCAAGAATACATAAACAGTTATTCATATATCGTTATGTTGTAATATTTAGCATTTGCATCATCGTTTTTTCCGATGTTTCCCCGTTCAAAAGGTTACTTTTGATTTCCTTATTCATTCATTAATCTTAATATTTTGCATATCGCTTATAACTAATATAGTACGAATTAAATTCGCGAAATGTATCAAAGAAAACATATCCAGTTTATGGTACATGTAATCATGAAACTTGGGCCAGCGGGCTTTATGCAATATTTTCTTGTTCAAGGTTAAGATAATTATTCTTGGTCTAAGACAACAATAATGGTTCAAGGTTTAGATGACACGCCAAAGCTAAAGTTAAGATTTTAACACTTTAAAGTCAAAGAAAACAGTACTGTTTCTAAGTTAAGAGGACACTCCAATGCCAAAGTCAACAATACTGGTTCAAGGTTCGGATGATACTCCAAAGGCAAAGTCAACAATACTGGTTCAAGTTTAAGATGACACTCCAAAGGCAAAGTCAACAACATGGGTTCAAGTTTAAGAGGACAGTCCAAAGCCAAAGTTATAATAACAACTCAAAGCAAAAGACAACAATACTGTTTCAAGGTTAAGAGCACACTCCAAAGCCAAAGTCATCAATACTGGTTCGAGGTTATGATGACACTCCAAAGCCAATGTCAACAATACTGGTTCAAGGTTTTAAAGATAACAGTCCAAAGCCAAAGTCAACAATACTGGTTCAAGTTTAAAAGGACAGTCCACAGCCAAAGTCAACAATACTGGTTCAAGGTTTTCAAGATAACAGTCCAGATCCATAGTCAACAATACTGGTTCAAGTTTAAGAGGACAGTCCAAACCCAAAGTCTACAATTTTGGTTCAAGCTTAAGATAACAGTCCAAAGCCAAAGTCAACAATACTGGTTCAAGGTTAAGAGGACAGTCCACAGCCAAAGTCAACAATACTTGCTGAAGATTAAGAGGACACTCCAAAGCCAAAGTCAACAATACTGGTACAATGTTAAGATAACACTTCTTGGTCAAAGTCAACATTTTTTTTTCAATGTTAACATGTCACACCAAAGCCAAAGTCTACAATACTGGTTGAAGGTTAAGATGTCCCTTAAGATACATTTCATATCAAGGTCAAAGTAAACCTATATTTCAGTATGTTATAACTTCATTACTTCTAAAAGTGCGTATTGTTTTCACGGGCTGTTCTTTTCTTTGCTCTTAAATTAATCATACAAATATACTTGTATTTAGAGGGAAAAACAAAATAATCTAAACAAATGCTAAAAGTTGGTGGACTTTAGCAGTTTAGTGAACCAGTATTGAATATTGTAGGCCATTGAAATATTATTGGCAATGTTCATATGTTTTACTTTTTGTGTTTTGGGTCCAAAAATATTTATAAAACTGTTGAACGGAAAAACATTTTACAGTCTAGTGTTGGGATAATGGACAGTTAAGCGACAGAAGGTGAAGTATACAATCACTAAAGTAATTAGCAGTTAGATAAAAAAATTGACGTCATAAACATGTTTTAACTTTGAAGTGCATACAGTAGAATTCCGCATTACGATCACGCCGAAAATGCGACCACACCGCTATAACGACCATTTTAAAGAATCAACTGTTTTTATTATATATTCTATTGGTCGTTTGTACCAGTAAAGCGACCACCCCGCTATTCCACTAAAGCGTGTTTTAACTTTGAAGTGCATATATTACATAATGCGGTCTGTCTTTCAAATCAACTGACACAATTCTGGAACACCTTTCCCTGATTGGTTCTTAAAATAGATTCTTATCAAAACGACTATAATTTTTCAATCAATTTAAAATGCGGCTCACCTGAGTCCGTACATCTACGCCTAGTCCGGACTGGTCCACCACCACTACAGTGAATGTGGATTCAATCACCAGCGCTAGAAACATGTTGCATCCGAAAACGAATGCATAGTTAGAACTTGTCAGAGCCCTGTCTATCTCTGCCCTGATAGTAATAAGTTCAATTAAATTCATAAATAGAGGGTCTCGTAAAAAGCAATCTGCAGAGCAAAATTTTTACGCATAAAGCGACATATATTACTGTATTTTTTTTATTTTCGCTATTTTATTGCGAAAACAGAAAGTAGCGACTATAAAAAATAACAGTCAAATGTTGGAGATAAATTAATACCTATAACTCAAGACGCATGTTTGCGAATATATAACTTTGTATGCATTTAATACCAATTTCGCAAACATTTGGCGACGCAAAAACGATCCAGTTTATAGCATTTAAGTTTTGATAATTATTCCTTTTCAAGTAAAATTGAACAAACACCTTTGATACATTATTTGTTACCCGGTGAAATTGGACGAATCATTTCTCTCGCGAAAATCTTTATTGTAGAACATTCGCTCGTGTCTAGGTTTAAAATCACACCGGTCTAAGCAATATCAAACGTTGCTATTTAAAGTACCAGGACGTGGCTGCTTAATATAGGTGTATTTGATATAGAAAAAGGTCAGTTATGATACATGACAAATGACTGCTCAAGGATGATGGCTGCTTAATATAGGTGTAATTGTATATACATTTCCTAGCAATATCAAAAGAAAATTGTTTCGACGCTCTGAACTGGACAGATCTAGTACTGCTTCGAAACTCACGATCTGTACAGCTTATAATTGAACATGTGTGTAAGTGGTCACCTCAATTAAGCAACCAGTTGCTTTAAGTGGCCAGTTTTGATGCATTATTCGGCCAGCTGCTTCAGAGATGTTTATTGTATATTCAACCGATTGATTGAAACATATTTTCATAAAATAATTCGATGTTTATCTTACGTTTCTATAGTGATGGTTACTTGGTATAAAACGCGAAATACGTCATACAGAATATAAGCAACCCATATCTCTGTTGTCGTTGCCATGACGAACAAAATGATCGCCTTTATTCCGCTAACACTTGCCATCAATGCCTCACTTCTGCCAGTCTTTGACCATCTGATAGGTAGAAACCCAACCAGTACAACACATAATGATCCTGAAAATGCATGTAAAATTCAGTAAAATTCACAGAAGGCTGTAGGTGTCCAAGTGTTATCCAAATAAATAGGTACATATCTCACTGAATTCAATGTTTGATTTTAATGCTCACATTATATACTGGTATAGTATCACTAACTTCCCACAGGTTTTGAATGTAACTTCCGATCTGTAGATTTCCGCAGGAGGCTGTAACCCATCATAGTGACCATACTATCGTAATCCTCGTCGAGTACGTCTGTTTTACCTGATTTTTCACAGATTTCAAGAAATTAACCAATACCTTCATACGACTCTAAAATCCCGTACAAAATTTCCGTAGTTTTTATGTAGATCTTCATCTTTACTGGAATTGTCGGTTTTGTCATCAGTGTTAATACTTTCGTGTTTTGTTTTTGTTGCTTCCTTATTCGACCCGGAGAAAGGTTAGTCATGGTAGTCTTGTCATTAATTCCAGCTACGTGTTCTATATTATCAACAGAATTTAAAACCAAGATCGGTTTCTAGAACGTCACTTACTAACGAATATTCTTGTTCTACAGTTGTGTGGCCTGTAATTAGACAGCCTTGCATGGGTCTGTCATAATGAGAATCACTTTTGTTTTCAGATATCATCCTTTCAACATCATCTGTACCGCCAAGGGCGTTTGATTTTGGAAGGAATATGCTAATTGCAAATGCTAAAGACACACTCGTAAACGAAAACGCATTCAACTCAAAAAGGTCTAAAACAGCATAAGATATTAAAACCTGGCCTAAGAGATATGCGGTGAAGCGACCTACTAACGATGAGAACCTGGTGAGACTAGTAACTTTTTGAAAATGTGCTTTATCAACCACAGAGTACAGGTAAGAAAAGTACCCAATTTTATCAGCAGTGGCGAGTCCATACGTAACTTGCATAACCGTCATTGCCGGAAGTCCTTGGGCCCATGTAAGCACTAGCGTCTATAATAAGTAAATATCTGTAACGAAAATAGTCCGTGAGTACGAATACTGGAATTAACCAAATTGCGTAGGAATGTGTCCACCAGGGGTATATCTCGTTATTTACTTGGTCAAGGGTTAGATTCTTCCAATGGCTAGTTAGAAACGTTGTCATGTACGCCGCTGACGGTCGGAAATCCTTACAGAATCCAAAACAACACATTTAAAACATTAGCAATTTCCAGTCCATGTTTTTATAACTTTGAATTTAAGAGAATTAATTAATTTACGTTATGAAAAAAGCGCTTAAATTGTTTACTTGATAAAACAAACTACTGTATGCATACAAGAATTAGGGAAACTAAATTTTCGCGGAACTCTTCATTTTTGTTCTCTTTTTTTATAATAAATAAGCACAATTGAATTCATGAGAACACTGAAGTCAATATCAGTATGCATACGCGTTTAGATTCGCCCTAATCATGATTTCATGGAGAGACAATCACCGGGAATATCGCAAAAATTAAAAGCCTGTGAATATTTCTACGCATACGGTATCAGTAACATTTTGACTGACCAAGCAGAATTGGTATACGATACTGAAACCTGAAATATGATCTGTCCATGATATCTGTGTATCTTATCGAGTAGTAACTCGGACAAACACGGGTATATTACTTGAAGTATTAGTTTGAAGTAAAGTGTCCGCAGATACGACATCACAATTGATATTTACTACTGACAACCAATCGGAACAACGCTCAGCCTTTTCCGTAGAATTTTCTACGGACAGCCGACCTATGCACATCTTGTCCTAGATCCCCCGCCCCCATAAACACACATTTTTAGTGGTGATTTTAATGGTCACCGAACAAAAATGTCAGTATTTTCAAATACCAAATATTTCAGTTGTAACTCAGAATTGTCTCTCCCCATTTCATTCGTGATCTATTATCCAGCGATTATTTCAAAAGAACTATTCCCGTACGCATCCACTCATTTTCAGCCAATCAGCAATCACACACATAGTTTAGGTCCGCAAGTTCCCTAGACAAAATAGCCTGCTTCCGGTTCTCACCTATTAGCATATTTATACCAAAACCAGAATTTCTTACAAAACAGTCGCATGAAATTTATGAAATAACATCCGTTCCAGCGATGTTCATCGTCTAATAAACAATGATTTGGAGTCTGATGCCCAGTAATTAACCACGAAGGCCGGAGGCACATCAGGACGACAAAGAGTTATTTATTAGATGATAACAACGTTGAAAAGGATGTTATTTCGATTTTTACTTGACAAGAGATTACAAAAAAACGAATAAGTGCAAAACGTTATTTTCTACGCGGATGTTTATTTAACGTTATGCGGCACAATATGACGTCATGTTGACGTTGTTTATGGCTTTATAAAACATAATTGTTCTACTCTTTGTCATGTAAGAATATCGTATTAACGATAATAACGATAACGCAGTCTATAATGGTATGTTTTCGCATGTCAGAAAATTATAGTTTTATTTTGAACCATGAATATCAATTTTGAGTACTGAAATGAATTTCTTTGATGCCGTCTCTGATAATCTGTTTTATCACAAAAACGCCATTTAAACATTTGCAGACGTGCCAAACCGTTTGTTTATGTTTAAGTCTTTCGGAAAAGAGGCAACTATATTTCGTAAACAATATCTTTTTTCAATTCCGCTTATTTACTCTAACATATGTATCTTTCTTTAACATCCCTATATTATGAATTCTAGCACAAAATGATTTGTATCGTGATGGTTGTTAAAGTGAATAAAGATCTTTTATATGGTTTACATAAAATACATAGAATACATACAGGACAAAGGTAATATTTTGTCACATTCCAAATATTACAAAAGCATGCCCAATTTTCACAATGTCTTAGATCCTGGTAAAATAAATATTTTAGACACACACAAGCTATTCCATTTGACTACTGACCTCTCTTTAAGAATTTTCTCCATGTAAAACTGTACGTATGGTCAATTTCGAAGTTTAACCAATGAAACGGCTCATTACAAATAGCATGTAAATCTACAAATTATAAATGGCTGAATGATAAAAGGATCAACATAAACACTGGCGCTAAGCTTATGGGAAAACTTGTAATTTTTCAATCGTTACTTGGAATCTAATATCAGTTTAAATTTTCTTTCTTTATTATTTTTCTTTATTATTTTTCTTAGAAAATGAATGAAAATTAAGATGTTTGGTTAAGTGAATTTCTCCTGTCTTACGTATTAGTATGTAAATTAGCATCGCAAGGAAGGTGTGGTGATATTCTTCAAGGACCATCTCTTCGTAAAATTGTTGGACGAAAGTCAGTCATGGATATTAGTTTATATGGACTATTTTATATAGGTCAAGTTCATGTGTCCATTTATTTTCACCAGGGTTCGTATATTACATGAATGAAGATCGACGACATTCTAACGGTTATTTTGTTCTTGTTTATCTTTAGTCTCAGACTGTGAGACACCACTTCGGGGACTTTCGTCACTTGCGACCGACAGCTCTAGACTTTATAGCGGTGCAAAAAGACTACAAGGCTTTCAAGGTGTGGACCCCATACTTCTCTACGATACATTATCTCCATGTGCTGAACAATGTGTGCCAATTTATTATAAAATCCTTAAATGTATAACAGAGTTACAGTCTGAATAGAAAAAAAATTCCCTGCAGCACTTCTGGAGTTATGCCGCGGACAACAAAATTCAATACAGGGAGATAATTCAGAAATTCGGTATGGTTCTTGGACACTGTGCTCCTCTTTAATGTCCTCTCTAACTGTATTGAATTTAAACGAATTTTCTGCAGTATCGTCGGGTGCTCATGAACCGGCAATGCCCAATTGTACAGATTACAATTGATAACTACCATACCAAAACAAGATTTAAACTGATAATTTCCGCTAACAAATTATGTAAACAAAAGGTAAAGTTTCAATACTTTTTACCTGTGCTAAAGCTACAAACTTCTACAACATTTCAGAACTTATTGAAAACAATATGTTATGAGTGTCAGCTTCCCAAAGTTTATGAATGCAAGTCAAGTGGTAAAAAGCGCCCTCTATTCTACAAAAACAGGGGCACTAGAGGCTATTTTTGGCCACTACTTTGAAAATAAAGAATAACTTATAATAACCAAAATATCTAAGTGGTTCAGTGTTTTAACTTTTAATAACATTTAAGTTTTTATTTATTCCATTTAATCCAAAGAAATGCCACACTATTTTTGTATTGGAACATGTGACATTTTTTTTTAATATTCAGTACAAGTATCAAGGATAACACAATAAAGAGCAAGCTCTTATTTCCATTGCGGACCCTACGACAGAAGCAGATACAAGGGAATCCGGGTACCACAGCCTAACTCTTTTTAGGCAAATACCCCTTGGTTCTTATACATGCCCGGTGTATAGCATCGATTCACGCGAGATTACTTCTTGATTTCTAACTAGTTCATCTCTAGATGGGTGGGAAACATTGAAAAAGCGTTTTTGAATTTTCCAGTGCCCCGGCCGGGAATCGAACCGGGGACCTCCGGATTGGTAGTCCAGAGCGTTAACCACTCGACCACCACGCCACATTGTGACCTTGAGTGACGCCATAATGTCATTTCAAAATTGCGAAGCTGAATTTTGACACTTGATTTCACTGTAAATTCAAAATTTTCTTATAATTTGATCACTTATTGATGAAAATCTTTAACGACTTATGGGTGCTCAAGGATACCTTATGACTTATGCTCCGGACTAGAAAATGTTACAAAAGGGATAATTAAACATGTGCAAGGTAGAGTTATGGTTCTTGTGCATTACACTTCTTCTCATTGTGCTCTATCACTGTATGAAGTTTCAAGTAATCCCTTTTAATACTTTTGCAGATATGTCCCGGAAAAGAAAAAGTCAATGCAAGGAGATAGTTGAAAATAGGGCAATAGAGGGTTATGGTTCTTGAGCACTGCACTTCTGCTGAGTGTTCTCTCTCATTGTATGCAATTTGAACGAATTTCCTCAGAACTTTTAGAGTAATGCTTCGTACAAGAAAATGTAACAAAGGGGGCTAATTGAAAAATTAGACAAAGTAAGGTTATGCTTCTTGGGCACTGCACTTTTCCTTACTGTGCTCTATCACTGTACGAATATTCAAGTATTTTCCTTTAATACGTTTGGAGTTATGTACCGGACAAAAAATGTAATGTTTGGGATGGATGTTTCTACAAATGGATACTTCAGTGACATTTCTATTGTAAAACAGGTCACATAAAAGTAAAACAGTTTCACTTAAAAAGTGTTGGTAAATAGAGGTGGGAAGGTATAATAATATAGAAAGAGAGAATAGAATATGTAAATTATGTACACAAAATGTTGTAGAATCTGAATACCATTTTATATTAGCTGTCCTCGTTATAGAGACTTAAGATCTAAGTACTTAGGCCGTGTTCATGGCCGTCTATTCATAAATTCAATAGTATAAGTCAACTAAAAATAGGAAATGTAGTTTAATCTTGTAAAATATATTAGAGATGCTTTATATATGCGTAACACTTTCTGGATAACCAATAATTGTTTAGTCTTCTGATCTTTTATGTTTGTATATTTTATGCTTTGACTTTTTTGTAATGTCTTTGCCATACGTTGATGTGGTATTTTGTAAATGGCCAAAGGCAAATGTTTTGCTGATTATGCTGAATAAACTTGAAACTTGAAACTTGAAACTTGAAACTTGGTAATGTGACTTTGGTGTCACTTAACCCTCAAATCGTGGACGCGGATTGACGGACAGACGAGTCGATTTCTTTATGCTGCCCGAAATTCCTTCGGGGGCATACAATAATTGACACTGCCATGGTAAGAAATCGGTATAGCCTAATCTGTATCTACACTATTTTCTTGTCAACAACAGCAATTACTAATCTAATAGAATACACATTTGGTATGCAGTTAGCAAAATAGATTTAAAGTTACTGATTTTCTTCTTTTTTTTTTGAAATTGTTTTAAAGAACACGCCCGATACATTATTAGTCGTTCCTCGTTATATGAGTAATAAATAAATAGCTTCCTGTTGCACTGCAACAAATCATCGCCGAGCTTAGAAATGAGAGGACCTCCCCTTCTTAAAACCGCTATATAAATACTTGAATCATACAGAGCTACGATGTTACTTCCTTGCTCGAATGATTTGGTTAACCGTTCCACCAATAATCTTGCACAATAGTTCTGGGAAATCTGATGACGATCATCGTCCTGAATAACAGGAAATATAGAAGAACTTCCTCTAGCATATTCCTATAACAACTGATCCGTTATACTTTTCCTAATAATATTCTGGACTTGATAGACCTTCGTTGCCCTGGTCTCTGATGTCATTGAGTTGCAAATGACGAAGCGACTCCCCACCAAACGCTGCACGTATCAGGAAAACGTTGGAATTGATATCTTATATTGGAAAAACTTATAACCTCACTTATGTAGTTTGAAGACTAAAATTTGTCTATACTGTTCTTTGTTTGCGTGAACACCAGTGGTAGTTATTTTCACTCGTCGCTGTGCTTCTCGTGAAAATATGACTTTGGGTGCACACTCGGTGAAATTATAACGTGACATTATACAGTACCGAAACAAACAATGTCTTGCTTATGTACACAACTATTTTAGCTCCCGACCTGGTGTATACACGAATGATTTTCAGGCGCGTTATTCAATAAATAACTTATTCATATATCATGGCCTACCGTTAACATGTATAATAATTTAATATCATCTTAAAATAAAACAATGTTGTATGATGTAACAAGGTTTATTAAAGAAGTTTTTGAATTACTGGACATTTTGACTGTTTCATAAACGTGTGCTATTGTTAAATACTTTATATGTTTATTATAGTGTTATGCTTCATTGCCTTTGCCATATTCCGTATTCATTAGTTGTAAAAGAGGCCAAAGGCAAATTATTTTGCTGATTTTGCCAATAAACTTGAAACTTGAATTACGGTCTTACGTCTTTCATAATCTTTTTGGCACCGTTAATTGTATTTCCTGTTAAAATTCCTGAACTTAAATTATTAATGTACCTTAGTTTAACTTAAAAATGTTGAACTACATTTTACCGCGCAATAATAAAGTCAGTATCATGCGCTTTTTGATGAGAAGCGTTTCAAATTCAGTTTAAAGGTGGTCAATTGCTTTTAAGTAACATTTTATGACAATTTTTAATTTTTGTATATTCTGTTAGAGATTTATTTTATGAACAAAAAGACCCCTTACATAGTTTTAGATCCCTATCAGAAATTTACATTTTATTAACTTTTATAAAATTTTGTTATTACTCCCCTTTAATATGAAAGTATTTAAAACGTTGAGTATTTCTTTTTTATTTCAATATAATTTCTACTTTTACATTTGAATTGGATAGATATACAAATATTTTAACATTCTGAACCAAAATGCAAGTTTTTAAACTATAGTAGCTTCTGAATTCATTTATTTCCAATCTATCTTGGGTGCGCACCCAAGATAGGTAAAGGGAGGTAATAATAATTTTTCAAACTTGAATTTCTAATGAATTCCATCTAAATATATAATTTTCAATGCAAATATTTCACAACTATAATACAATAGGTCTTATATGTATATCTTTCCTTAGGCAAATTATGTGTGTCAAATTTTTACTTATGATAAAATAACTCTATTTTGGTTGGGCAACCAGGATCGGGAAATCAAATTTTAAAAATACCTCCAGTGAAAATCTTACTTGAACTAAGCGCTAAGTGATTATAAATGAGTGTAAATGATCAGATGTTAAAGTTTAAAACAAATCTGTTACATGGTCAAATTCTAATTATACACCTTTAATGACTGAACTTGTGTCTACGTCCTAGACAAAAAATGACATTATCTTTTTTGATGATCTATAACCGCTAATTTGGTCACGCTTATTCCCATATCATTCACATAATTTAACCAAAGCACTCAAAGTGCTGACAGCAAGTGGCTCACAGAGTATATGAATACGGTCCAAATCGCTTCCCTGTTCACCCGTTATATTTAATACAAGCCTCAAAGAACACCAAAGGTTGAACGGTTGTATAGTATGTATGGAACTCTAGTTCGGAGTCTGAAAATCACAGAACATTTCAAAATTTACATATTTCATCAAATCTTTGAAAGGAATCATTGTTTTCTGTGATGCTACTTTTTAAAGCCGGAGCGTAGCACTTGTTTGACAGAGAAGATCATTTTATTTGACTCAGAACAGTCCAGTCAGTCCAGTAGAGCGATACTGGCCCTAATGGGCCTTATGTTTTGCATACCGATCCCCTGCAACACAGTGCAATGAATGATCAAACATCCAGAAAGAAGCAAGACCGATTACTGATTTTCTTGCTTAAAATCTTGCCCCTTTGTTAAACATAGAAAATTACAACCACAGACATACATGCGTGTGTGTTTATATAGATACTGTGCTATAAAAGATTTTGAAATGAAACTTCACATGGTTGAAAGGGAGATAATAAATCTCAAAAGGACAAGTAAGCATATTTCTTAACTATATTTTGACAAGATAGAATTGCTTTGATTTGATTATTATAACACTTCGAATAGTTAAGCACGCTGTCTTACGGACAGTTCTTGCTTATCTTTTTTTCAGAAACAACAGGAACCGACTGTTAAGCCAACCATCGATTAACTTTTGATTATAACACATAATACTTAGTTAGCAACACCAGTGGAATATTTTGATTTTGTTTTGAAGAGTTTATATGCCTAATTGTCTTGAATGCACAAATTTGTTTTAATAAGTCTTTCAAACTGTAGAAATATAACCCTTAAAGTTAACCAACTGTTTACTTAATCGGTGATAAAAGTTTCGAACAACGGAGTCTTCGTCTCGTTTACGACAGTCATGAATTCACTGTCATAGCGACAACATCAAATTATTCCATTTTATCATCACATGTGTGTATATATGTAATCAACCTGGTACAGAAGGCACGGTGACATTATTGCTCCAGACAAATTTTCATTTTCTATGTAAATATTCATTACATTTCTGGATGCAAATTGTACAGACGTTTAAGTTAACATATAAAAACAGTATATTGTACTTTAATATTGTAATAATAACGCTGCAGTCAAACCTGTGTTAAAGAACACCTTCGACTAACGACCACCCTGCAAATAAAGACCACCAGGGACAAAACCGTGCACCACGGTTGTGTAGATGCCTGTAAATAAAGACAACCTGTCAACAAAGACCGATTTAGCTTCTTCACGAGAGTGGTTTTTGTTTACAGGTTTGACTGTATATACAATTCTCATTTGCGCTTTTAAAATACCGTCCAGGACACTGTACATACTGGGTTTCACTCCAGTAAAGTCCCATGACCACTTGCACGGGTAATGATAGAATGATGATAGGTCTGTGTTCTGTTCAAAATCACTAAATCAATCTTAGAATAAGTCTTTCGTAATTCTTCACTAACTTCGAAATACTTGCCAGAGAACGTTTCTTCAGTTTTATAATATCCCTAAAAAAACAAAATACTGTACTATATTTATGATATGTGTATTTTCGATTTTAAAAAGCAAGATTATGACTGTTTTTGTACAAATAACTCAATTTCGCAGGTAAGACATATTCCCCTTATTTATTGGTGATACTATCTAAAGTGTAGGCCTTTACTAAACCAATACAGGAGGTACACCTGTTTTTATGCTTTATAATTTGGTAGCGTATACATGTAATTTTAAAAATACAGAAATACATGACAGGAATTTATCCGGTAACCATTTTATTTGATGATAGTTCTTTCTAAAATATGTTAATTTCAGACAGTTGGAAGAACCTTGGGTTGTTTCACCAAAATCTGAGAGCAATCAGCTTATCAGTTAAATAGTTGTATGAAAATTTCATTTTTAGAACAAATGAATAATAAAGAAATAATGTTTGACAAAATGAATCTCCAGTTATAAAGCACGCAATAGCTTGTCTAGAAGCAAACAGAAAGGTTGTATATTTGAATCTGGGATCTCTCTGCAGGACACCTGACCTTTTGTCGATCATGGATGTGTCAATAAGACCTAAAATAACAAGTCAACTCCTTCCGCTTTCATCTCCAGGTAATTAAATTGCCTACATCATTTGATTGAAAATGCATTTTCCTGCCTTGGCGTGTATTGTATATAGCAAGTACATCAACTGTAGCAAATCGCAATTTCTATCACATTTGTGAAACAACAGTGTGGAACAATAGTATAAACATGGTAAGTTATTTGTTTCATCTTTTACACTTCGAAAGTTTAAATTATGTTTTCCCTCCGAAATGACCATACTGCATTTTGGTAAAGCAATATGCTTAAAACGTAATGAATGCCTAATTGAAAAATGTATACTTCTGTTATTTGAGATAATGAACATAGAAATTAATAAAGGATATATCTAGCAAAAAAAGATTTAACTTTCATGAGGAAGAAGATTTCGACGATGGTTTATTTAAAGTCCCAGGATCACATTTACAAGAAGCTCACATTTTATAAAAAAAGATGTCTTACTGACAGAAATAATCTGTATTTGTATCATAACATTCCTAACTTTGCTTTTTAACTCGATAAGTACACATAAGAAATATAGCGCAGTATTTTTTCAATAATATTGCACAAAATAGGAAAGGCTTTCTGGCAACCCTCTTTCTTGTAAAAAAACAACTTGAATACGAAAAATGGGAAAGGCTTTCTAGCAACTCCTTTTCTTGAAAAAACAAATTGAATACGAAAGAAAGGCATATCTCAAAATTGTTTTAGTTGAATAGAACATCGTTCTATGACTATCCTATCAATAAATGCATGTTACAATATCAGTAAATTCAAAGTGATCTTGAGACTTAAATCAAACTGAAATTTTCTGCAAGGCTAAGCAAAATTTAACATGTTTTCTTGTCGGAATGTTTGGTCCGTACTGGTCGCAATAGGTAAATGGTGGTCCACTATAATCGCAATGGCTAGATGTGTGTCCATAATTGTCGTGGTGGTCAACCGTTGGTCCGACCGCTGGTTGGGATATACCGCTTGCAACGACTTTAAGGTTGTACCAGACTGGTCACAATGACCAAAGCTGGGTCCATATTGAAAGCAATAACCGAAGATTTATCCATAATGAAAGCAGTGGCCGGAGATTTGTTCATGTTGAAAGCAATGGCCAAATATTTGTCCATATTGAAAGCAATGGCCGAAGATTTGTCCATTTTGAAAGCAATGGCCAAATGTAGGCTTGCATTTAGCAGGTAAATATCTAATTATATGTATCTATAAGATTTAGTTATAGTAGTGTCACAAATTCATGTTCATACATCTTTCACCACTTCCTTTCTCCTACTTTCATTCTTAAAAACAAACGTCGTGTAAAACTACGTCTTACATTTAACTGGTTTTATTTTCAGACTGCTTGGCTATATTTTCTGTCCGCTTGTCTCGTAGCAACTGTCTTTGGGTAATGTATTTTTATATATTTTTAAAGTTCATGCATATGCATAACAATGTGATAATTTTATAACTGCTGTTTCGGCTAAATCTTCATTTCGAAAGCCGGATCCATTTTCGTCCTAAATGAAAAAAATATTACAAAAAAGAGATATAAATTTGTCCATGAATCACTCAAGTAATTTACACAATCTGAATTCAGCGGCAACATTTATGTATTACATATCTCCCTCCTGTCTAAGAGAAACCTCTCGTTTTTGCCACTTAAGCCTTCTTGTAAGGCCGTCAATATTTTGGCAGCTTTGCGGTTGGAAAGTGTTCACAGTGTTCCCATGTACAGTGAAACAAGTTTGTGACTGCTAGCAATCGGACCATCGCTCGGTCTTTTCCGTAGAAAAATCTACGGAAAAGGCCGAGCGATGACCCGATTGTGACTGTTAGATATCTCAAAGGCTAAAACTTAAAGGCTGTTCGCTGTCAAGGTCAAGGTCACATATAGCATTAATGTTAAGATCAGTTGCCATTCTGTCCTTTTACTTCGTATTCTCGATGAGAAAGAGGTGGCGCGTTCACTTGTTTTGCAATCAATAATGAATAATTTAAAATAAACTAATTGAGGGAGACGCGCTCTTTTCTCAATAAGGTCTCTATTCTCTTCTATGTATTTTGCAGGCAAGAAAATGCCTCAGAGGAAAAGATAGTCTTTGAAGCGTTTGATTTTTTATCTGAGAATAACAAGTTGTCACTTCATGAGCAAGGAAGGTTCTACACTCTCATGGACTGTAACCGTAAGACCAACCTGAAATTTTATCTATTCATAAACGTTTACCCACCTTAGCAGTCTGGTTAAGCTCGAATTCTATATACTGAAACCCTTCACTGACTGAGGCTTATGGATTCGAGCCCCGCTACCAACCTTCTCATAACCAAAACGGGCATTCAACATCGAGAGAAGAGCCCTACTTAAAAAGCATTTGGATGAAGGCAATATTTTAATTGTAATTGTGATTAGTCGGCATAGTTGATAGTGCACATGTACATTATAAAACCTTTTTCTCGCTCAACTAAGTTTGAGCACTAAACGGTTTTACTTCTAACACCGCACACTATAAGTCAAAGTCCTGTTTATCTCAGACCATGTTAAATCAAAGTCCTGCTTATCTCAGTCAAAGTAAAGTCAAACATCTGCTTATCTCAGACCATGTTAAGTCAAACTTCTGTTTATCTCATATCATGCTAAGTCAAAGTCCTACTTATCTCAGACCATGTTAGTCAAATTCCTGCTTATCTCAGACTAAGTAAAGTCAAATTCCCGCTTATCTCATGCCATGTTAAGTCATAGTCCTGCTTATCTCAGACTAAGTAAAGTCAAATTCCTGCTTATCTCAGACCATGTTCAGTCAAAGTCCTTCTTATCTCAGGCCATCTTAAGTCTAATTCCTGCTTATCTCAGACTAAGTAAAGTCAAATTCCTGCTTAACCCAGACCATGCTAAGTCAAACTCCTGCTTTACTCAGACCATGTTCAGCCAAAGTCCTGCTAATCTCAGACTAAGTTGATTCAAAGTCCTGCTTTACTCAGACCATGTTCAGTCAAAGTCCTGCTTATCTCAGACTTAGTAGAGTTAAAGTCCTGCTTAACCCAGACCATGTTCAGTCAAAGTCCTGATTATCTCAGACTAAGTAAAGTCAAATTCCTGCTTAACTCAGACCATGTTCAGTCAAAGTCCTGCTTATCTCAGACTAAGTATAGTCAAAGTCCTGCTAAACTCAGACCATGTTCAGTCAAAGTCCTGCTTATCTCAGACTAAGTATAGTCAAAGTCCTGCTAAACTCAGACCATGTCCAGTCAAAGTCCTGTTTTTCTCAGACTTTGTTAAGTCAAAGTCTTTCTTATCTCATGTCATGTTAAGTCAAAGTTCTACTTATCTCAGACCATGATAAGTCAAATACCTGCTTATCTCATGCCATGTTAAGTCATAGTCCTGCTTTTCTCAGACCATATTCAGTCAAAGTCCTGCTTTTCTCAGACCTTGTTAAGTATATTTCAGCTTATCTCAAAGTCTTTTACGAGCTGGTCTTGTGAGCATATTTTCAAATTCATATAAAGCGTTTGCAGTCGAGTTCATTATTAGTGTATTATTTTCGATTATTGCATATTTCGACGTAACAATAGACACGGGCGATATTAATGTCAGTACTAAATATTTTGCAGGTGACGGTACCGTTTCCAAAGTAGAGGCTAAGTGTATGTTTAAGGAATACGGTCTCGGTCTTCCGGCTTTTATCGCATCTGCGGATGACGACGATGACGGGTTCATTACTAACGAGGAGTACAAGGCTTTCTTTTCAGCTATTGACGCAAACAGTATGCTTCTTTGAGTTACTTCAAAGATCTCGGTAACTTACGAGAATAAATCACCATGTTTGTCTATCTTGATGTTCTACAGCCAAGGTTACCTTCCGCTGATCTGCTGAGTTTGGTTGTATTTCACCTTTGTTGAAACTCTGGAAATACAGCTGTTTCGTTACCTTAGTTACCTTAAGCATTTCGTTGAAATTTTAAAGTCTCCAAACTTTTCTTATTATCTAATTACGGTATGTTTAGTCCTGGTAGAAGTGTTTAAACCTATACATTTTTTCAGAAAAGTCTTTTAAATAACCGCGGTAATGATGACTGCCAACACGAAATAGAGCCTAAGATATGGTTATGACATGTCTACGCCATCATCATTTCTTGTTCATGGCGTACAGTTAGCGATATCCCAATAATACTGTCAGGGTTATGGCCCTTAAGTATTTTTGAAGATATGTTATACAGGACACTTCGGGTACACAATCTTCTGGATGCAACTCCTCCTACAGTTTTGAACAAACTGAAAAATTCAAGAGGCGGGGATATATTATGCGCCTATGACGACAGTTCTAGTTAATTTTGTTATATGTGCTGTAGCAGAGCACACGCACTCACCATTTACAATTAAATAAATAAGGAAACTTGAGATTTTCCCCCAAAATACACGACACAGTTCCACCAAGCATCTAGCTATAATAATCATCCGACCGTACTTTCAGTATTTTATCAGGATACTGCACCTTTTCACAAAATATATAATGTAACTATTTCATCTTCTGATTTCAGACAATAACAGAGTTACCTGGGGCGAGTTCCAAACTGCGTGGACAGATTTCCAAAACAGCAAGTAGCCGATATCACCACGATATATCTACTGTCAACCATTATGTCATGGAATTAACTGTAAATGAAATATGTTAATTATCGTTCTTCAACGATACATTTACTAAATTAAATTCAAAGTAGCGTATATGCATGATTTATTTAGTTTATGTAACCTGGGAGGTATCCAGCCACATATATAATACTTATAAGAATATTTTTGTTATGCCAGTCCATGACTCTAGAATAGATTCGAAAATAAAAACAGATAATAAAAATTGTCTTACTGTGTGTTCCTAATTTTTTATGGAAAATTGACAACAGAGAATGAAAGAAGACATCTTATCTTTCATTGATATTGTTAAATTCCATTGTATCGGAACTACATCATGGTAACATAACCGACATGATGGAAATAATTTGAAAAGTTTGACAATTGTACAAATTTATGCTAAAACATGTGATCGCATAGCAATGCAATAAGTAATATATTTGACAACATATCTAATCAACGACAAACTACAAAAACATTTTTCTGGGCCCTTTCAATACTTTATTGTCCATTCATAGCATGCATTACAAAGTAATTGCCATGCGCGAAATTCGACTTCCTATTCTACTGACGATTCCATTGGCTGTTGTGAAAGCCTCGTTTCGAAAAACGAGGTAGAACGGCGGTCGTCTTTTTATCATTTTAAACCAATGATGCATCGCTTGATGCTCTTTTTTTCCCACCTTTATAAGTTTGTTGACCAGATTTCAATCTCAATCACCTCATCTTTATTTGGATCAGGTTTTCTTTTGCAACAAATCGATGCCAGTGAAACGATGAAGAAAATACCAGAAAATGCCGCAGAATAACCGCCATAAGCTAGAAACTGAAATGTAAATTCACATATCTCTATGATAAAACTACAAAAACTTTGTAATTCAATATAGGCACTATGTAGCTGGTGCGACTGCCTGAATAATATATGAATATCGACGGTGCTGTGTAATGAACTAATAAACCACTGTAAAAATTTACTTTTTGTAAGAACGTTAAATAGATTGAAAGTTTTCATTTATTTACGTCGGTAAAATTTGGAGCAATAATATGATAAGTATATATTCGTCCTAAGTAAAAATCGCGCATATAACGTTAGAATATCTTACCAGCCCTGGCATACCTATACGGTTATTCATATATCGTTATGTCGTTTTACAACACTTGCGTCATAGTTTTCCAATGTGTCCCCGTTCAAAGTTAACTCTAGAGACCTTATTCATTCATTTATCTTTATCAATTTGGCATATCGCTTATAGCTCATAGTATCAAGTTCGTGAAATTTATCAAAGAAAAATTAACCGTTAATTTTATAGAACATGTGTTTGAGAAACTGTTTAGTCAATCAAGGCTTTATGCAATATCATCTGGTTCATGGTTAAGATAACACTTCTTGGTCAAAGTCAACAAAAAAACAAAAATAATATCAAACAGGGAATGCCACGTACCAAAAACGCAGCCTCCCCAAAACGAACCCCACAGCACCCAGAAGTGCACACCACCAACACACACACACACACACGCACAAGACTGATTCCAAGTTTTGATAACTTAAGAAAACACCTCAATGTCAAAGTACAAACATCTAGCCAAAGTCAACAATACGGGTTCAAGGTAAACATAACACTTAAGATAACACTTCAAGGTGAGGGCAAAAGCTTAATGGCTTAAGGTTAAGAAGACACTCAAAAGTCAAAGTCAACATTACTGCTTCAAGGTTAATAAAACATTTCAAGGTCAAAGAACAAATGGCCATGAAATTGTGCTTGATACAGACATGAGATCTATATTAAGGTAACTTGTCTATAAATAAGTGAATTATTATGAATAATACATTTTGAAACATATTCTTGCTAGTTGACGAACAAAGACTCTGTGACAGATCCAGTGGAAATAAAAAAAACTAAAACATATTTAACACCATAATCAACATATTTTTGTTTCATTTTTCTGTATCAAATACATAATTTGAAAAATATCTGTAAAGACAATAAGAGCGCCTTGCAGTATTTTATATGGCTTGGTAAACAATTTTATTTACAACAAGAGTATGTTGATAATGGTATAGACTATGTTTTAGTTTCTTCATTTCCACTGAATCTGTCACAGAGTCTTTGTTTGTGAACTAGCAAGAATATGTTTCAAAATGTATCCGTTCTTCATAATAATTCACTAATTTATAGTTTTCTTTACATGAATTATTAGTGTCAGTATACTACAATATTATGACATCCCGACTAAAAGAAACACAGTTTATATTAAAGGAAGAAATCAAAATTGAAAAAAAAAACATGCACCACACCCAATAAAGACAATAGTGCTCTACCTTAAACCATAAGCTCAAGCATGTGAACTTCACAATTTAGTGAAGTGTTATAAACTGTTGATGTGTAAGATTGAAAGAACTGTTCAACTATTTCTATGGTCGAGCATCTAGAGGAGACATTTAACTGGTAAATAAGTGCCAGTTTGAATAATTTCATCATTTGACTTTGTCAGGAAACTTGCACAAAAATTGGATATTTTTTATTTAAGTAACCCAAGAACTGAAATGACATTTTTAACAATATTTGCAACAAAACACACTAATACAGGTTCTAAAAGCTTATAACAGTAATTTGGTTGTGTATTATGTCACGATGACTCTCGTGGAGCCGTCGTTGCGCTGTGGTAGCGCGTTCGCCTCAGGATTAAAGGGTCCCGGGTTCGGTCCCTACCATAGCCAGGTCGGTAGTGTCCTTGGGCAAGACACAAATGATGCCACATTGCCACTCTCTCTTCGAGGTTGATTCTATCTGGAATGAGTCACGAGAGCGATTAATATAAGTAGTAAGAATTTGTTTCGCTATCGAGAATAAATAAATTAGTATAAATTTATTATGTCAAAAGACCACCAGACTACATTTTAGTGATAGCATCATTTTTTCACTGGTGTCCATTTTGTTTTGGACAAGTTACCTTAACGCGAAAAAATCGCGTACATTATGTTCTTATTGGACAGCCAGTTTTGCACGTTTTTTCCTGATGCACACGATAAAAGCATGCTTTTGTCGTCTATTTATTGCACATCAATATGTATGCCAATGCAGGATTTCAGAATATTGCATACCAGATCGGGATATCTGCATTTTTACCAGTGCTGGATAATCTCATCTTACACGCCCCAGTGTAAGATGACTCTTAATTACGTCAGAACGAACTACTTTTATGAATGAATGCGTTAATTACTACTACTACAAAAAATAGCGCTTAAAGGTAAGTCATTAGTTTTATTCCATTTCTGCTATTATTAGTATGCAAGAAAAAGAATCCATCACTGGCTGCATGTGCGGATGGGAATATCTGGCTCTCGGGTAACTGTTTTGGCGGTAACTCGGCAATCTCTCGTTACCGCCAAATAAAGTTACCCTCGCGCCAGATATTCCCATCTGCATCTGCAACCAGTGAAAGATTCTTATAGTCATTACTGGGAGCCAACTTGATAAGCTAAACGAAACTTCTAACGCACCGCCTGCCTTTTGCCTTCTTTATCAACCGTCCCAATATCTGCCAGCTTATATTTATCTATCTATCTTCCATACAGTCAAACCCCTGCTGGGGACCTAGACTTGACGCGCGTCAACTGACAAGAATGTTAGTAAAAGAGCTGAAATAAAGAATATAAAAGTAATGGAAATGAGTATATTGTTAAAAACAGGTTAAAAATAGAGAAGGTATTTTAGGGAGACGTATGTTCAATCCGGCTTACAGCCAGACTGAACTCGGGGCCAGACAAGTTTATGATATCAGGTGGTAAAGCATTCCAGTGGACTATTGTTCTTGGGAAAAATGAATATTTATAGTAATCAGTTTTTGTTTGGACTTGTTGGAATGCATGGGGATGGGATGTTCTAGATGATCTTGTAAGAGGGATGATATATTTTGGGAAAGGGATAGCCACCTGGTCATGCAAGATGTTGTGAAACATGACCAGGCGTTGGTCAATACGCCGAAGGTCAAGGCGCCTCCATTGAAGGGAAGTCAACATGTCAGTGACACTTGACATGCGGCCAAAGTCATGTTTGACCCACCTAGCAGCCCTTCTCTGGACGGACTCTATCTGGTCAATGAGGTTCCTGTGTAGGGGGACCAGACCGTGGAGCTGTACTCAAGCTGGGGCCTGACAAGTGTCTTGTATGCAGTTGACTTTAACCTTTCTGAATGAACTTTGATGTTTCGGCGTAGAAAACCAAGTGTTTGATTCGCCTTTGTTGTGATGTTGTTTATGTGTTTTGTTCCATGTTAGATCATTTGATATTGTAATGCCAAGGTATTTTGCAGATGGAACTGTTTCTAATGTGGTGTTATGTAGAAGGTATTGTGTTGGAATGGCTGTTTTTCGTTTTGTGATTTGGATAACCTGGCATTTTGATGGATTAAATTGCATGTCCCATTTTGTCTCCCATTGTTCAAGTTGGTGTAAGTCATGTTGCAGTAAGCTAGAATGAGAAGCGACAGTCAGAGATAGATAGATGGCCGTGTCATCAGCAAATAGGCGGACTTTAGAGGATTGGACATGTTCAGGAAGGTCATTGATAATTAATATATTTAACTATTGGTGCACGAAAGCTTTCATCTCTTGCATTTATGAAAACTCTTGGTAGATACTTCTGTAACATGAATTTAAAAATGATCGAGTGGTAGAAATCATATGGTAGAGAAATGTAATTCAAACGTTTAAACTTCCGAAGACTTATCATTTGTTATTGCCTTAATGCTCTATCTTGAGAAACCCACTCTTGAAATTCTCTTCCACATGAAATTTGTACTGATCGATCATTTTGAAATTCATGTAACGGAAGAATCTAACCAACAAGACAAGAATCGATCACTAAATTAAGCTTGCAGATATTGAAAGGGTCGATAATAAAATAAAGTAGGAAAAAGACAGGTGTGCGATAGAAGAATTGATTGGTATATAAAACAACACTTGCTAAAACAGATAAACTTCGAAAATTTATGACATTAGCAGTTTAGTGAATCAGTGTCAAATTTTGTTGGTCACTGAAATGTTATTGGCAATGTTCATATATTTTACATGTTTGTGCTTTGGGTAAAAAAACTCTATAACACTGTTAAACGAAAGAAAAGTAATGTCGGATGGTCTATTGTTGAGATGATGGACAGATAATATACGATCACCTAAGAAATTAGCGTAAATTCAAAACAGTTGCAGACGTGCCGAACCGTTTGTTTATGTTTAAGTCTTTCGGAAAAGAGGCAAACTAGATGTCGTAAACAATAACATCCCTATATTATGAATTCTAGCATAAAATGATTTGTATCGTGATGGTTGTTAAAGTGAATAAAGATCTTTTATATGGTTTACCTAAAAATACATATAATACATACAGGGCAAAGGTCATTTTCTGTCACATTGCAAATATTACAAAATCATGCCCAATTTTCACCACAGTGTCCTAGATCCTGGCAAAATCAATATTTTAGACACACAAGCTATTCCATTTGACTACTGACCTCTATTTAAGAATTTTCTCCATGGCCAAGTTCGAAATTACCACCAAAACTGTACGTATGGTCAAATTCGAAGTTTAACCAATGAAGCGGCTCATTACAAATAGCATGAAAATCTACAAATTATAAATGGCTGAATGATAGGAGGATCAACATAAACATGCTATTGGCACTAAGCTCATGGGAAAACTTGTTATTTTTCAATTGTTACTTAGAATCTAATATCAGTTTAAATGTTCTTTCTTTATTATTTTTCTTAGTGAAGAAAGAAAAATTAAGATGTTTGGTCAAATGAATTTTACCTGTCTCACGGATTAGCATGTAAATCATCATCGCGAGGAAGGTGTGGTGAAATTCATCAAGGATTCATGAAATTGTTTTTGTGGACGAAAGTCAGTCATGGATATTAGTCTATATGAACTAGTTATTAAAGGTCAGGTTCATGTGTCCATTTATTTGCACCAGGGTTCGTATATTACATGTGAGAAGATCGACGAAATTCTAACGGTTATTTTGTTCTTGTTTATCTTAAGATGAAATAAATATTAGTCACATGATGAAATTTACACAGGTGCAGTTGTTTTATAATGCAATATATCAAATAAATACCTTGATATAATACTACTATGCATTGGTTTGAAGGAACGTATGCCAAACGACACAGAAATTCACTGTTCACTGAACGAAGTTGCAACTTGCACTGAACGCATTGTTGATAATAATAATAATAATAATAATAATAATAATAATAATAATAATAATAATAATAATAATAATACTAATAAGAAGAAGAAGACGGTAAAACACATTCTGCAAATACATTAACGGCAAAATGTACATACATATTTACAATGAGGCCTTCTTTATATAACAAAGTAACAATATTTATCATACAAAAAGCATAACCGACTTAAGGTTACTTGTCCCAAACAAAATGGACACCAGTGAATAAATGATGCTATTACTAAAATGTAGTCTGGTGGTCTTTTGACATAATACACAATCAAATTATAGTTATATAAGCTTTTAGAACCTGTATTAATGTGTTTTGTTGCAAATATTGTTAAAACATGTCATTTCAGTTCTTGGGTTACTTAAATAAAAAATATCCAATTTTTGTGCAAGTTTCCTGACAAAGTCAAATGATGAAATTATTCAAACTGGCACTTATTTACTAGTTCAATGTCTCCTCCAGATGCTCGACCATAGAAATAGTTGAACAGTTCTTTCAATCTTACACATCAACAGTTTATAACACTTCACTAAATTGTGTAGTCCACATGCTTGAGTTATGGTTTAAGGTAGAGCACTATTGTCTTTAGTGGGTGTGGCGCATGTTGTTTTTTTCAATTTGTTTTTCCTTTAATGTAAACTGTGTTTCTTTTGGTCGGGATGTTATAATATTGTAGTATACTGACACTAATAATTCATATATAAGAGAACTATAAATTAGTGAATTATTATGAAGAACAGATACATTTTGAAACGAATTCTTGCTAGTTCACAAACAAAGACTCTGTGACAGATTCAGAGGAAATAAAAAAACTAAAACATAGTTTATACCATTATCAATATACTCTTGTTGTAAAATAATTTGTTTACCAAGCCATATAAAATACTGCAAGACGCTCTTATTGTCTTTACAGATATTTTTCAAATTATGTATTTGATACAGAAAAATGAAACAAAATTATGTTGATAATGGTGTTAACTATGTTTTAGTTTTTTTTATTTCCACTGAATCTGTCACAGGTCTTTTGTTCGTCAACTAGCAAGAATATATTTCAAAATGTAATCCATATTTATAATGGGATTTACGGTCCGTGTATGCACCAAATTTACTGCACAGGTTCTACTAACTTCCGGTGGAAGGGTAAAATCAAGGAAAAACCGAACAATGTTTTGTATTATTGTGTATATTGCCAGCCGACCCTATGATTTCTCCTCAGGTGAAACTGCTAAGACTCCTGATAGCCACAGCTTGAAGAGACATGCAGATACAAGGGGGAATCCAGGTACACGACCCTAGCTTTTTTACGAATAGACCCCTTGGTTCTTGTACGTGCCCAGTGCATACCACCGATACATGTGAGACTACCTCTGGGTCGCTAACCAGTTCATGTCTAGATAGGTGGGAAACAATGAAAAGCGTTAAATAAAATGTTAATATAAAAGATTTATAAAAAAATAATTCAGCCCACTTCAGCGGTAGCACAACACAACATCGACGGTGATGGTGGTGCACGTTTACAGACCGTGTTAAAGGTAACGAGTATTAAATAATTTTGAATTTCAAGGTTACTCTTTACAACGGTTTTTACGGATGAAATAAGAATATGTCGCGTTTAAGCTGCTCGTTCACAGCTTTTCGAAATATTCTAAAACGTGAAATGTTAAAGTAACGGCTAGAATCAACAACACATGTAAAATCTACGTAGACATTGGAGAAAATATGTTGAAAAAGTTGCTTAGCTTGGTTTGACGGCACCACTACATTATATGTTTATATTACATTTGAAAAGCTTTTGTAACTCTTTATAATTTGGTAGCGTATAATTTCAAAAATACAGAAATACATTACAGGAATTTATCCGGGAACCATTTTATTTGATGATTCTTACTAAAATATGTTGATTTCAGCAGGAACGTAGAATATACAGGGATTGGTTGCCGCTAAGTTTAAGGATTACGAGTGCCTCCCTAATCCGCCATTTTGTTTTTAAACCGTAGATATCAACATGTAAAATCTGCTCGCATCATTATTCATATTAACAAATTAGATGGTTCAGTGTTAAGGTAAATGTCATTTTATTTAATTTTTACTTAAATTGTTCGTAATGACGCATATTTCATTGTTTTATCGGATTTGTTTTTCTCACCAATTTGTTCTTTGTTTGTCAAAGAGCCGAGACATGACCCCGGAAAGCGATGAAAAACAATAATATCAGGCAATAGTAAGCTCAATTGAGCCAAGATTATCGCAAATAATAGTTTTATTTTGGCGATGAACACAACAATAGTTCCAGTTTCGCTTTGTCGTCAGTTATTTTAAGTTCGTAACATCGCTCAGATTTGCAAATGGCGTCCGAATCGTTTAAGAGCTGAAAATAAATGGTCCTTGTATTCTCAAATTCTCCTCGAAAATGAGCTATACTTTAGCTTCAATGCAGGGTGCATTTAATAGAATGGACATTATTTTTGACGATGATAATAAATTTATACAGGTCCATGACAAAAAAAAAACATGATTTTTTCATATTATATTTTAAGACTGTTTGGGCCACTTTTAAGCAGCTACGTAAAGAGATGAAGCTTCTTAGATACATTGTGTAAAACACTACATACATGCACTGATATCCTTTTTACGAGGAGTGAACAGCTTTATATATCTATCTTGTCACTAGCTGCTTTCGGGAACAGTCTTATCAAGTACTGTGTTTGAGATTCAAACCACCGGCATTCGGGTCAAGTGTCGAACCAATCTTGACTGGTTCAATGATAGCAGGGGTTTTTCAATTAACTGGACGAAATGCAAATTCATGACCCAAATGTAATTCTGTATCAAAACTTTTTATTTTTCTAGGAGGTGAGCTGGTGCACCAAAAGCTGGGACAAGTCAGGCAGGTGTGACTCTGGGAGTCGTGTATAGATGTCCATAGAAATCGGTATTTACATGGAATTCAAATGAGTACCTACGAATAAAGATGTGCGAATCAACTGTGCTAACAGTTCTATTGTTCTTATTCGCCACAAAGTTATTTCTTGAAAAGGACCGACAGGTTCGAAATTTTAACTTAAAATAAAAAAAAAATACAGTAATTTGTTAGAGGGACTATATATTTATAATCATGAAAAACATTGAATGCTTGCTTTATGAATATCTATATAAGAATCGAAAATATTGACAGTTAACTCAAAAATTTACATGTGAAATCATCGCGTGAAACTACGGGAGTGCGCGCAGCCTGCTTTTGAAATTGCAATATTGCATTAATCTATTACTTTTGTAGGAATAATTTTACATTGGGACGTGGGAAAAACATTTCATGATAAATTGCAGTAAATTTCAAGAAAATCGATTAAGAATTGTTTGAATAACCAGCTTAGATGTTTGACATGAGGTTCATAAAAAAATATCAGCCAACTTTTTGCAACGCCGAAAATCGTAGAATATCCGTGTTTAACTCAAAATATTTCGTATCTAATGTCAATTTAGTAAATTAATTTTTACATAGCTATAGAGAAAAAACATTTTTTGGTTATGTAAAGAAAATTTGAAGAAAATTGAAAAAAAATGTTGACGCTATCGGTTAAATAGTACGATAGGGGTACTTCGATATCGGCCGATTTGCGTTATGCGTTCGATTAACTTAATAAGGCTCTTCCACAGGTAAGCTGTCGGAAGAAAATCGATAGCACGACACACATATTCCAATGCTTTATTGATTATCGCTACCCGTTACTTATCCCTGTATATTCTACGTTCCTGATTTCAGACAGTTCGAAGAACCTTGTTTTTTTAACAAAATCTGAGTGCGGGCAGCTTTCAGTAAGATAGTTGTATGAAATAAAGAAATATTATTTGACAAAATAAAGCTCCAGTTATTAAACACGCAACAGCTGGACTAGAAGCAAAAAGAAAGGTTGCATATTTGAATCACACTATTTCATGGCGGAATATCTCTGCAGTACACCTAGACCCAGTTGTTCGAAACTTTAATCAACGATTAAACTAACAGTCGGTTAACTTTAACGGTTATTTTTCTCAAGTTTGAAATACTTATTATAACAAAGATGTGCATGCAAGAGAATGAGGACCGAAACCTCTTCTGAGAAAATTCAAAATATTCCGCTAATGTTGTCCGACAATAATATATTTTTCAATCAAAAGTTAATCGACGGTTGACTTAAGAGGGGTCACTGCTGAAATTCAAAATAACAAGAAATTTTATTGACCCTGTTTTTTATAGAGACTAACATATTGCTAGTTTATTTCTGGAGAAATAATGATAGGTCAATGACTTAACTTTTTCGCAATATTAATCTTTAGTGATACACTATCAGATAGTGTGCTTAATGCAGAATTAGCTAGAATTTTCGTATTGTAAACGTTTATGTATGGGGTGTATGTTTCAGAATGGATATCAATTTTTTATCTCTTCTAATGTAGTATGTCATACTTTAGGATGAAAAATTAGAGTTAGTGGTATTTCTATCATCATCTGAATAAATATTACGCCCCTTATTATTACCCCACCCACTTTACTAAAATTCATTTTTTCAATTTTTGATAAATGCATATTTCATGATAAAGGAATAACAAGGTTTTTTCAGATATTTTGCCTACAGTTTGATTAAAACCTTTGTTTTAAAATGTAAAAATAAAAAATGGGGGTTAATGTGCATATAAGAAAGAAATTCAATAAAAACGGACAAAAAATGTGTTTTTTAGATTTCGATGAGCTTTGAGATATGACGGCATAGGTCTGTAACAAAGAACTGTAAAATGAACTTATTATTAATGAATTTTTATGTCCGAACAATTCTTCTTGTAATACAGTTTGAATTAAGTGAATATCTTAACCAGTTTTTGAGAAATGGCTTTTTTTTGTACCCCTACCCCCATTTTGGCATATGACAACATTTGTCAATTTAGTCACAAAATGTGAAGTCAAAATATTTTTTCTCAAAAATGTTCAATTTTTTTTACACTAAAATATTTCTGTTGTGCCTACGTTTATTACTACATAATTGTTTTTTCCAGTTAACTCATCATTTTTTAAATATAACAAATGTAAATTTCCGGAAGTGCAAAAATCCAAAAAACCCCCCAGTGACCCCCTTAACAGTTGGTTAAATTTTCGAACAACCTGTTCCTGACCTTTTGTCGATCATGGATGTGTCAATATGACCTAAACTAAAATAACAAGTCAACTCGTTCCGCTTTCATCTCCAGGTAATTAAATTGCCTGCTGTATGAAAATTTCATTTGAGAACAAATGAAGAATAAAGAAATAATGTTTGACTAAATAAAGCTCCAGTTATAAAGCACGCAACATCTTGTCTAGAAGCAAATTGTAAGGTTATATATTTTAATCGCGCCATTTCAAGGCGGAACCTCTCTGCAGGATCGATCATGGATATGTCAATATGGCCAAAACTAAAATAACAAGTCAACTCGTTCCCCTTTCATCTCCAGGTAATTTAAATTGCCTGTACCTTTTGATTGAAAATGCATTTTCCTGCCTTGGCGTATATTGCATACTGCAAGTATATTAACTGTAGCAAATCGCAGTTCTAGCATTTGTGTACAAGAAACAATAGCAAGGGAATACCAGTGTAAACATGGTAAGTTACTTGTTCTGTTTTATCTCTTGCTCTTTAAATTTAAAGTTATGTTATACCTCTGAAATGACAATACTGCATTTTGGTAAAGTAATATTCTTTAAACGTAATGAATGCCTTATTGGAAAAACGTATACTTGGTATCGGATGTTTCTTTTATTTGAGATAATAAACATAGAAATAAATAAAGGATAGATCTAGTAAAATAAGTTGTAACTTTCAGTAGGAAGAAACCTCTTCGACGATGGTTTATTTAATCAAACTGAAATTCTCTGCAAGGCTCAGCAGAATTTAACATGTTTTTCTAGCCGGAAAGGTTAAATGTTTGTCCGTACTGGTCGCAATGGCTAAATGGTGGTTCATTCTATCCGGAATGGATATAAATGTTGTCCATTCTAGTCGCAATGACTAAATGTTGGTCCATACTGTTCGTGGTGGTCAACTGTTGGTCCATACCCTTCGCAATGACCAACGGTTGGGCCATACCGCTTCCAATGGCCAGATATCGACGATTGGTATATGCTGGTCACAGAGACTTAAAGTTGGTCCATATTCAAAGCAATGGGCAAATATTTGACCATCTTGAAAGCAATGGCCAAAGGTAGGCTAGCGTTTAGCAGGTATATATTGTGATTATATGTTTCTATAAGATTTAGTTATAGTCTTGAAACAAATCCATGTTCATACATCTTTCACCACTTCCTTTCTGTTACATTCTTTCTTTGAAAAAAAAACGTGTTTTCCATTTATGTCTAGTAAAATTACGTCTTACATTTATGTCCTTGCATTTTCAGACTGCTTGGTTATGTTTTCTGTCCACTTGCCTCGTAGCAACTGCCTTTGGGTAATGTATTTTTACATTTCTATATGGTACATGTAAATGCATAACAATACGGTAATTGTAATTGCTATTGGCTCCAATATGTTTCGGCTAGATGTTCATTTCCTAAGCATGATCCATTTTCGTCCTGAATGAAAAAGTACATAACAAAAAAAAAGCAAATTCATTTTTTCCCAGGACCACTCTAGTTTCAGCAGGAACATTTATGTATTACATATCTCCCTCCTGTCTAGGAGAAACCTCTCTTTTTTGCCATGTCCGTCTTCTTGTAAGGCCGTCGATATTTTGGCAGCTTTTGTGTGCAGGTGCATCGTTTTATGGTCAGTATTACCCAAGTCAAGTTAGCAGTGTTCCCATGTACAGTGAAACTATTATGTGACTATTAGCAATCGGAACATCGCTCGGCTTTTTCCGTAAAATAACCTACGGAAAAGGCCGAGCGAAGTTCCGATTGTGACAAAGGCTCGTAATTTTCAAACACCATAGTTAGGCTGATTCTCGTCAGTCTTTCCGTATTGCCTCTCTCTCTCTTCGAGGTTGATTCCACATGGACGGAGCCCCGGAGTGCTTAACCTAAGTTGTAAGAACTTGTTTTGCAATCAAGAATAAATAAATTAAATTATAAATTAATGTGGGAGACGCGCTCTTTTCTCAATACATTCTCTAGCCACCACGTGTATTTCTTCTATTCTATGTATTTTGCAGGGAAGAAAATGATACATGGACATTCTTTCAAGCGTTTGACCACAGAAGTGTGAATATGAAGATTCACAAGCATGAGTGGGGAACGTTCTTTATAGATATGGACTGTAACCGTAAGACCAACCTGAAGTTTTACTTTATTCATAAACTTTTACCCGCCTCTACGGTCTAGTTAAGGTCGCTGACTTGTACATACTAAACTCTCACTGAGGGTTATGGATTCGAGCCTCGCTACCAACCTGTCTCATAACCAAAACGGGCATTAAAACTCGAGAGAAAAGTACTACTTAAAAGTCTTTTGCGGATTAAGATTTAGTTTATAACTTTGATTAGCCGGCATAGTAGATAGTGCACATGTACTAAAATGGTGAAAATATTTTGATGATGCTCGTCTCTGAAGTTTTTCTTTTCGTTGTTTTCATATACACATGTGTAGCTGTTCAAATATGGAAAGAGATACAGAGATGCATGTTTTTAATTCGACACTGTTCGTTTGAAATATGATTTTCTTATTTCTGTGAGGATTCTATAATATTATATATACATCCATGTACCGTCAATACCTTGTTAAAGACCACCTTTCAATAAAAACTACTCTTCGAATAAGGACCATCACGGAGATTCAGTGCATATATATTAGAAATACCTGTATATAGAGGCCAACTGTCAGTAAAGACCGCATCGGCTTCTTCCCATTATCAGTGGTCTTTCTTCGTAAGTTTGACGGTATAGTGCAGTGGGTTCTCGCTATCTCAGACTTTGTTAAGTCAAACCCCTGCTGATATCAAAGTCTGGTACGGGTTTTGTCATCATATTTTAAAATTCACTTAAAGTTTTTAAGTCGAATTCCTCGTAAGTAGATCGTTTTCGATTATTCCATATTTCGACGTAATAATAGACAAGTTTACTTCATATGAAATTATGGATATTAACGTCAGTACCTGAACATTTGCAGGTGACAGTAATGTTTCTACAGCAGAGCTCGTGTGTCAGTTTAGAGACTACGGTATCGGTCCGAAACTTCCGGCTTTTATCTCATCTGTTGATGCCGACACAGACGGACTCGTTACTGAGGATGAGTACTGGGATTTTTTTAACGCTATGGACGTAAACAGTATGCTTCTTTGTGTTACTTCAAATATCTCAGTAACTTACCTACGTTTTTGTCTATTTTGATACAAAACTTACAGCAATGATCTGCTGAGATTTGGTTGTATTTCACCTGTTGAAACTACGGTTGTTTCCGCACTCAGGAAATACAATAGCTTCAGGTACCTGAGGACTGTCGCTGAAATTTTCAAGTCTTCAAACTTTTCTAATTATGTTTAATGTATAGAAATTTATTTACTCTCGATTGCGAAACAAGTCCTCACAACTTATATTAATCGCTTTCGAGACTCTTTTCCAGTCTTGCCTTAAGATACTACCACTACTTGGGCACTGGTAAAGATCGATCCTGAGGCGAATGTTTATGTTTAGACATGGTAGAAGTGTAAACCATGCATTTTTTGGAAAGGTCTTTTAAATTTCTTAACAAATAAAACCGCGGTAATGGTGACTTCCAAGACTAAATAGGGCCACAAATATGGTGATAAAATATCGAAACCATCATCATGTTTTGTTCATGGCGTACAGCTAACCGAATTATATTTTTTAAAAGCTTGGAATCATACACTTGCGCCAAGGTTCTCATATTTCATCTCCTAATTATAGCCCGGTCCCTTGGGCCAATATAAGTTTGAAGTGGGGATAAACTGGAATCAGCTTGTCTGTGACAGTGTTTGTGGACACAATCTTCTGGAGGCAACTCCTCCAACAGTTTTGCATCAGATGCTTTTTAGCTTGGCACAGTAGCTACACATGATATTCCGATATGCATGTCGCGAAGAATTTACCGATGTCACAAATATTATCAGAGTATGGCCCTTAGTTTTTTTGTCAAGAATACTAATATGCTAATTCCCGGTATAGTATACCCTGTGTAGTACAAATAGTGAACGCAATCTTGTGGACGCAACTCTTCGTAATGCTTTGCATCAGAAGTTTTCTAGCTAGGCACAGTAACTACACATGATTTGCAGACGTGCATGAAAAAATTGTTGATGTGACACATACTGTCAGAGTTAAGGCCACTGGTCTTTTTGAGGGTGTGCTATAAAGAACATATAGGGTACAATTTATAATGTTTCTTTTTTATATTCTGATTTCAGACAATAGCAGAGTTACCTGGGCCGAGTTCCAAACTGCGTGGATAGATTTCGAAGAAGGAGGAAAGTGAGAGTAGCGAATATCACCACGATGTCTCTGCTGTCAATCATAATATCATGGAATTAAATTTAAATGACACATGTTCTTTATCATACTTCTACGACACATTTACCAAATTAAATTCAAAGCAGTATATATCCAGGATTGATTTTATTTCATGTAATCTGGAAGGTATCCAGCAGCTTATGTGCGACTAATTAAAGGATTTTTTGTTATGCCAGTCCATAATTCGAGACTGGAATTATAAAAAAAAAATAGATAATTATATTTATGTACTTTTTTTCTAATTTCATGGACATCTGACAGTATGAAAGAACACATCTTATCTTTCGTTTATAATATTAAATTTAAATTTAACGAAAATTACACCATGGCAACATACCCCTTGCTCGAAAACATAAAAAGACATGTACTGATTAATGGAATAATTTGAAAATAATGACAATTGTACAAATTTATGACATGGTTTTCAGACCTGTGTCATCGCCTAGCAATGCAATATGTAAAAAAAAAATAATAATATCAAACAGGGAATGCCACGTACCAACACACACTAGCATACAAAGCAAACACACGAGGACAAAACGAACAATAAAAGGAACACAGTAAAACAATTGCCACTCGCAAAATCGACTTCCTATTCTTCTGATGTTTCCATTGGTTTTGCCACTCGCAAAATCGACTTCCTATTCTTCTGATGTTTCCATTGGCTGATGCGGAGCCTCAGTTTAAAAAGAAGCGGTGGTAGTCTTAGTAAAAATCTTAAGGAATGATACGTCACTTGAGTCGCATATATTCACATTTATTAGCCTGTTGACCATATTTCAGTCTCAATCACCTCTTCTTGATTTGGATCAGGTCTATTTTTGCAACAAATTGTTGTCAGCGTAACGATGAAGAAAATACCGGAAAGTGCTGCAGAATAGCCGCCATAAGCTAGCAACTGAAATGTAAATTTAGAAAGTATATGTAATCTATAAACAGATGTTGCTGTTTTACATTTCTGTATCGTTAAACTACAAAAACTTTGTAATGCATGCAGAAGCTATGTAGCTGGTGCAACTGCCTGCATACAATATAAAGTTGACAGTGTAGTTAACCAATGTATCACTGTAACAATCTTACTTTTTGTAAGAGGTTTAGACTGCAAGTTTTTATTTATTCACGTCCGTAAAATATCGCACTGATCAAATCTAACGTCAACAATACTGGTTCAAGGTTAAGAGGACACTCCATAGACAAAGTAAAAAAACTGGTTAAAGGTTCTTAATATAACAGTCCAAAGCAAAAGTCAACAATACTGGTTCAAAGATAAGATGACACTCCAAAGTCAAAGTAAACAATATTGGTTCAAGTTTAAGATGACATTTCAAAGCCAAAGTCAACAATACTGATTCAAGGTTAAAAGGACACGTTAAAGCCAAAGTCAACAATACAAGTACAATGTTAAGAGGACACTCCAAATCAAAAGTCAACAATACTGGTTCAAGGTCAAGAGGATAGTCTAAAGCCAAAGTCAACAATACTGGTAAAAAGTTCTAAATATTTGGTAGTTACTACATGTAGTAAGCTTGTTGCCAGGACATGTTCTGAACTAAGAAATAAACAGACAAACGTACGGACATTATAAATAACTGTACATGTGTATGGCCGGTTGTTTATTTCTTTATTTTGTATACAAAACTATTTTACAGGTTGATCAAACATGCACTTGACGAAGAACCGCGTGAACAAATTATATTTGCGTCTTCATAAGCTAAATTACCTTTACAATAGAACGACTCAATTCCATACATCTATACCCAGTACAGAACAAAATTATTCCTTGTACAGTGTTTCAAGGCTGTATCTTAGTAAACAGCGTGTTTTCGAAGAAAATATGTGGCATGGAATTCTCTTTGAATAAAACACGTAAATCGTACGGTTCAGAATATTGAAAAACTGCAAAAATATGACAACATTCAAGACAAATTTAACATTATGCGTGAATTTTTGCTGAGCATTCTTCTTCTGGGCTTCTTGGTATTTACAGGGTTGCACAATATCCCATTATTAAATCAGTAAGTTTAAGCTAGAATAACTAAAAACAAAGATCCGATGCAAACTCTTAAGAGTGGAAGAAAGAAATTTTTGCTTCGAGTTTTATTTACTACTCACTTAGGGGACTCTATCCGGTGTACGGTGATCCACCGTGTTAGAACTATAGTTCCATATTAGCCTACAGGAGGCGTCAGTATTGAATAGGTTTCGATTTTGTATCATGGGGTAGCATAATCAAACAGAGAGCATTCAACATTATTATTGTAAAAGTAAACTTTGTTTTATGTATGAATAAAAGACTGTTATGAATCATTAAATTGTATTAAGTCATTACAAACGATACGATACAAGATATATACGTCTTCTGCCTTTTAAACAAAACTTTGGACACATTGAATGTACTTAATAACCTTTCCACAAACTTGTAGGCTATGGGTTTTTTATAGGTTTGTTTACGGATCTTAGGACCCGATTAATGAAAACTCAGAAAAAGGTTTCGGAGGATGTTTTGCTTACTCAAAACATTAAGATGTGTTAAATACATGGCGTCAACGTAAAAAGTAAATGAAAACCCATTTTAATTACTTTATAATAAAGTTATATAGAAACTGTGGAAAAAAACATTCACCCATCTGTAGTATACGTAATACCGTAACAATAAATCAGCCAATGAAAGCTATGTATAATGTATACGTCACATCGTTTTCCGACAGACAGAATATTAATAATCTTCCGTCATATTGTTTAAGTGAATATATTGCTTCTATACCGATTCTCCATATTACCATATACAAAACAGAGAGGGAGTCGCTTGTATTTTTGTTTAACAAATAGTTCTTTTTCACGATATTTAGACCCGGTGTAAATTATTTTTGCACAGGTTATTAAGATATGATTCCTGTAACCGGCCTGGAGTCAGTAAATTGTGGGAGGAGCTATGGTTATAAATAGTTTTGCCTGGTTGCTAAATTAACCAGTGTAGCATTCTTCTCGCTAAACTCTCCGCAGTGGTTACTTCCCCTTACAGTATACAACAACAACAACAACAACAATATAGTTTATTGCATTAAACATTACACAATGCTTATAGCAATAACATACGACAAGTACAAAGCTAAATACAGTACTTTCTGCCATTTCAAACCATTTAACAATACTTTGTTAAAATTTCTAAAAGAACACTGTTGAATTTTAGTGTTATTTTGTAGTTTTTGTACTGCTTTTGCAGTAATATTAATTATATAAAAAGGGTCAAATACAAAAACAGTTAAATCAAAATAATGATTTCAAATAACTGTTTACATAAGAGAGTTCTTTTATGGTTGTAAAAGGGGATTTTCCAAGGGCCATCTCTCAGTTTGGGGGTTAAAGCTATGCTTAAGAAACAAGCGCGGCGTCTTTGAGACTTAGCATCAAAATTGTCTTGTATTTATCTAAGATTACACCCAACATACAGTAGGCCAACATCAAACAGTAGTAAAGTATTTACATAATTTCACATTACAGCGTATCTGAGTATATTTGTATTTGATGTATAAATATAAAAGAAAACCTAAATCTAGACCTTATACACTTGTTCTACTGGTCAAACTGACCTTATTACTTCGTTTGAACGCGTGTGAACGATGACTTAAACCGCGCTATTTCTCTTGTTGACATATAGTTTTGTGGATTTTCAATCTTTGACTAGGATAGAAATAAAGCTACAAGGCTTGATCAAAAAGTTTTGTAACACCGACTGTAAATTGCTTTGTAGCTGTCACATTACAATAAAAGTGTACACCTATACAACATAGTGTACTTACAATACACATGCCAGATATCATAGTCATTCAAACATTAAATGCCTATATACATGAATCAGTGTCAGTGCATAACTTGTTGAAGTATAACTTAAGGCAATCTAGGAAATATTTGTCTGATTGTAAAGATCATGAATTGCATTTCGTGATATTTTTCGTCTAAAGGTATGAATAATGAACATAAGATATCACATAATGTGGGAATAAACATAAGAAAAATATTTAAATATTTAACATGTTGTACTTAACTAATTTGTTTAATATATCCTGCGAAAATAAAAGTGATGGAAAAAAACAAAGATATATTTCTTTATCACTTTTAACTTTCTCAACCTTTAATTTTATGTACATTTCAGCACAAATAAATCATAACTTTTCACGATGTACATTTACTACAATAAAATTGATAAAAATGGTATGTATTGCTGATCAAATTTTATTTCTCAATTTAAACACAAAAAACTATTGTAAATCAGAACTTTGTATCTTCGTTCTTAGATAGGCCGTTAAATAAATTTCAATTGATATATAGGTTCGAAATAGAAAATAACTGAATTGATGAACTTAATTTATATATAAAGGGGTCAATACACGTTTCCGTAAATTAGACATATGCATTGCTTGAGTTGACATAGGCTATTTACACTTATAGAAACATCCATTTTTACTGAAATAAGTTCCAAAATATTCATATTCCGCATTTCAACTCCTTAAATAAATTGTCATTTTCATTTTTGAAAGTAAAATTGTAAGTTGACCGCCTTCCTTTACTTTTGTATTTACTTTGAATTTGCACATATCGCAATAATGTTCATAAGTATTCAAAGCTTCTTGTACATCACGTGGAGATTCTGCCATTATTACTGTATCATCTGCATAAAGTAAATTATTCATTTCTTAGCAATGTTGCGTTGTTACACCCTGCACATTACTATTATCTTGAAAAAAGTTACTCAAATCAATTAAGAAGAAATAAGGGAAAGACAGGGGAAGGTATTTCTCCCTGTGTTTAAACTATAATATTACAGCAAAACAAGTTTTACCTTTACTTGATAGTTCATATTACTTTACCTGTTTTAGTTAATGTTTAATTGTATGACTGATTGATTTTGAAACCTCTCTATCCCTTAATCTTTCATGAATAAAGTTATTGAGGTTCTCAATATCAGTGACAAGGTATAAATCAAAGCGCTGTGAGCGCTGAAGGCCTCGGGGCTATAGATTTACTCCCATAAAAACAACTTTTGACCTTCTCGATTTACGCCGAACCTTACCTAAAGCGCGGGTCGAAATGTGCATAGGGCGAAATTTAGTATATGACACAGAATGAATGATTCACAAATATATGGGTGGCAGGGAAGTTTGTTTTATTATAAAACGTACATTAAATGAAAAATAATCACATGGTCAACAATATCAATTGTTTGAGAGAACAATAAAAATAATTCAATCTGCGCTTTGTTCAACTTCAAGCGATATCTGATGACGTGGATCGAAAATTATTGTGTACCAAGGACAAGACCTTGAAACAGAAATAAACCAAGTAATACCAACAATGAAATATAAATACAGTACTGTTCAATGTGTATAACAGGGAAAACCAAAAATGATTCTTGGTTACCTTTTAGTTGTAATCGGTGAAACCGTTCACTGGGTCTTGACATGCAGCGTCCTCGATAAATGGCGGGTGATTTTGATCACGTGAGTTCCTTCTCGGGAATGTACGTAAATTGTTTGTTTTTTTTAAAGAAATTTATTTTTAGGTAAATATATATGTAATCGTTCGTAAATAAGAAAGTTGTCAATGAAATAACATCAGAAATTTGAAAAGCAAACTACAAGCTCTTATATCGAATTCCGTACGTTTCCGTAAATGTCTGTAAATATCCTTACTTTTCCGTGATATGCATATGATTATCTTCCGTAATCAGCTAACAGCGCAGTAATTTCTAAAACAGAAAAAAATTGTGTAATGCAGCCCGTAAGCTATAGACCTTTCTGCAATCGTTTGAAGTTGTATGTACTGTTTTTATTTGTAATATGTTCTTATCGTATGCGACATTCAAACAAAAGATTGATCTTGTCTGTCTTGCACTACTTTCCAAAAGTGCATGTTTACAGTTGTTATTCGCACATAGCACAGTTAAATTGTCTGCAGTGTTTGAAATGTGGTATGCTAACTTAGGCCTAGGGGACTTTCAGTTCCCAGGCCAAAAACGAAATAAAATGTTTTATGATAATAATTAATCAAGTGTAATTATTTATGGTCATATGTCTGATTGGTTCTTTATGAAGTGGGAATGTATCCAGGGTGACCAGCTGCCCCCCTACCTGTTCATTCTTTAGGCAGAAATTATATCTCTTTTGATAAAAAAAACAAAGACATTGACGGATTCATGGTATTGAGCATTTGATATCACAGCGGATGATACAACATTTATGTTAGACGGTTCAGAAAAATCACAAAAACCATTAAAATTTCAAAATTTTATGGGAATATTTCAGGATTGGGAATAAATGTAGAAAAATCAAGGGCCATTTCGATTGGACTTAGAAAGGGTTGTTGAATTATGATATCTCTATACTCTGGTTTAACATGTGAAAAAGAAAATATTAGTCTACAAGGAATACATATTTTATCAGAGCTTAATAGAATGGAAGAGTTAAACTATGCAAGCGAAACAGAAGAAATAAAGCGTTTATACATAGTTTGGAATCAGAGAATACTAACTCCCATTGGAAAAAATACTACATGTATTAATAAAATCAATGGCAATGGCAAAACTAGTCTGTCGCTTTTATTTTGGCAGGAAATATTCCACTTATTAGTTTTGTTGTTGTTATTTTCATTAGTTTAATACAATGTGTCAAATATTTGTCATATATTTATATCCAAAATTTATATTTGCTGACGAAGAAAATCACGAACTGTAATATATGACCTTTACAACCTACATCTACCAAAAAAGTAACAACCAGCACAAATATCTCGTAGATTCCCTTATGTTAAACTTCAACAAATTATTTAGTCACAGGTATTTGATGATTTATATATAATACACGCATATCCTACAATGTAGAAAATATAAAAAGGGACTCAATATACGTTTCCGTACTTTCTGTCTAAATGGTTTGATTTGAAAATTATAATAATCTATGTAACGATTTATTACACAGATACATGCGTAGCTTAACTGAAAAAAAAACTGCAACGCGTCCCGTTTTTCTAACTACATATGTATTTATATCAATTTGCTTTCTTATTTCTATAATAATTAAACAATTTAATTCAATTCAATCTATGATTTATGTTATTACTGTCTATATATTATCATTTACTTGAAATTAATCAGAAATTAAACATTGTTAAATGTTGAAACTGATCATATAAATATTGTTTTCCATGCGAAACCGGCACACGAAAAGTTGAAAGATCGCGGAATGCTCGAAATTTTAACATAAAATAAAAAAAATACAGTAATTTGTTAGAGTGACTATATATTTATAATCATGAAAAACATTGAATGCTTGCTTTATGAATATCTATATAAGAATCGAAAATATTGACAGTTAACTCAAAAATTTACATGTGAAATCATCGCGTGAAACTACGGGAGTGCGCGCAGCCTGCTTTTTGAGATTGCAATATTGCATTAATCTATTATTTTTGTAGGAATAATTTTTATATTTGGACGTGGGAAAAACATTTCATAATAAATTGCAGTAAATTTCAAGAAAATCGGTTGGGAATTGTTTGAATAACCAGCTTAGATGTTTGACATGAGGTTCATAAAAAAATATCAGCTAACTTTTTGCAACGCCGAAAATCGTAGAATATCCGTGTTTAACTCAAAATATTTCGTATCTAATGTCAATTTAGTAAATTATTTTTTACATAGCTATAGAGAAAAAACATTTTTTGGTTATGTACTGAAAATTTGAAAAAATTGAAGAAAAAAATGTTGACGCTATCGGTTAAATAGTACGATAGGGGTACTTCGATATCGGCCGATTTGCGTTATGCGTTCGATTCACTTGATAAGGCTCTTCTACAGGTAAGCTGTCGGAAGAAAATCGATAGCACGACACACATAACTCAATGCTTTATTGATTATCGCTACCCGTTGCTTATCCCTGTATATGCTACGTTCCTGATTTCAGACAGTTCGAAGAACCTTGGTTTTTAATAAAATCTGAGTGCGGGCAGCTTTAAGTAAAATAGTTGTATGAACTAAAGAAACAATGTTTGACAAAATAAAGCTCCAGTTATCAAGCACGCAACAGCTGGTCTAGAAGCAAAAAGATAGGTTGTATATTTGAATCACACTATTTCATGGCGTAATATCTCTGCAGTACACCTAGACCCAGTTGTTCGAAACTTTAATCAACGATTAAACTAACGGTTAACTTTAACGGTTATTTTTCTCCAGTTTGAAATACTTATTATAACAAAGATGTGCATGCAAGAGAATGAGGACCGAAACCTCTTCTGAGAAAATTCAAAATATTCCGCTAATGTTGTCCGACAAGAATATATTTTTCAATCAAAAGTTAATCGACGGTTGACTTAAGATGGGTCACTGCTGAAATTCAAAATAACAAGAAATTTTATTGACCCTGTTTTTTATAGAGACTAACATATTGCTAGTAAATTTCTGGAAAAATAATGATTGGTCAATGACTTAACTTTTCGCAATATTAATCTTTAGTGATACACTATCAGATAAGGTGCTTAATGCAGAATTAGCTAGAATTTTCGTATTGTAAACGTTTATGTATGTGGTGTATGTTTCAGAATGGATATCAATTTTTAATCTCTTCTAATGTAGTATGTCATACTTAAGGATGAAAAATTAGAGTTAGTGGTATTTCTATCATCATCTGAATAAATATTACGCCCCTTATTATTACCCCACCCACTTTACTAAAATTCATTTTTTCAATTTTTAATAAATGCATATTTCATGATAACCTTGTTATTTTTCAGATATTTTGCCTACAGTTAGATTAAAACCTTTGTTTTAGAATGTAAAAATAAAAAATGGGGGTTAATGTGCATATAAGAAAGAAATTCAAAAAAAAACTGACAAAAAAATGTGTTTTTTAGATTTCGACGAGCTTTGAGATATGACGGCATAGGTCTGTAACAAAAAACTGTAAAATGAACTTATTATTAATGAATTTTTATGTCCGAACAATTCTTCTTGTAATACAGTTTGAATTAAGTGAATATCTTAAACAGTTTTTGAATGTTCATTTTTTTTACACTAAAATATTCCTATTGTGCCTAAGTTTATTACTACATAATTGTTTTTTTTTTTCAGTTAACTCATCATTTTTTAAATATAACAAATGTAAATTTCCGGAAGTGCAAAAATCCAAAACCTCACCAGTGACCCCCTTAACAGCTGGTTAAATTTTTGAACAACCTGTTCCTGACCTGTTGTCGATCATGGATGTGTCAATATGACCTAAACTAAAATAACAAGTCAACTCGTTCCGCTTTCATCTCCAGGTAATTTAAATTGCCTGTATCTTTCGATTGAAAATGCATTTTCCTGCCTTGGTGTATACTGCAAGTATATTAACTGTAGCATATCGCAGTTCTGTCATTTGTGTACAAGAAACAATAGCAAGGGAATACTAGTGTAAACATGGTAAGTTACTTGTATTGTTTTATCTCTTGCTCTTTAAATTTAAAGTTATGTTATACCTCTGAAATGACAATCTGCATTTTGGTAAAGTAATATGCTTAAAACGTAATGAATGCCTTATTGGAAAAATGTATACTTGGTATCAGATGTTTCTTTTATTTGAGACAATAAACATAGAAATAAATAAAGGATAGATCTAGTAAAAAAAGTTGTAACTTTCAGTAGGAAGAAACCTCTTCGACGATGGTTTATTTAATCAAACTGAAATTCTCTGCAAGGCTCAGCAGAATTTAATATGGTTTTCTAGCCGGAAAGCTTAAATGTTTGATCCGTACTGGTCGCAATGGCTAAATGGTGGTTCAGTCTATCCGGAATGGATATAAATGTTGTCCATTCTAGTCGCAATGACTAAATGTTGGTCCATACTGTTCGTGGTGATCAACGGTTGGTCCATACCCTTCGCAATGACCAACGGTTGGGCCATACCGCTTCCAATGGCCAGATATCGACGATTGGTATATGCTGGTCACAGAGACTTAAAGTTGGTCCATATTCAAAGCAATGGGCAAATATTTGACCATCTTGAAAGCAGTGGCCAAAGATAGGCTAGCGTTTAGCAGGTATATATTGTAATTACATGTTTCTATAAGATTTAGTTTTAGTCTTGAAACAAATCCATGTTCATACATCTTTCACCACTTCTTTTCTGTTACATTCTTTCTTGAAAAAAAATGTGTTTTCCATTTATGTCTAGTAAAATTACGTTTACATTTATGTCCTTGCATTTTCAGACTGCTTGGTTATATTTTCTGTCCACTTGCCTCGTAGCAACTGCCTTTGGGTAATGTATTTTTACATTTCTATATGGTACATGTATATGCATAACAATACGGTAATTGTAATTGCTATTGGCTCCAATATGTTTCGGCTAGATGTTCATTTCCTAAGCAGGATCAATTTTCGTCCTGAATGAAAAAGTACATTACAAAAAAAAGCAAATTCATTTTTTCCCAGGACCACTCTAGTTTCAGCAGGTACATTTATGTATTACATATCTCCCTCCTGTCTAAGAGAACCTCTCTTTTTTGCCATGTCCGTCTTCTGGTAAGGCCGTCAATATTTTGGCAGCTTTTGTGTGCAGGTGCATCGTTTTATGGTCAGTATTACCCAAGTCAAGTTAACAGTGTTCCCGTGTACAGTGAAACTATTATATGCCGACCGAAGTTCCGATTGTGACAAAGGCTCATAATTTTCCAACACCATAGTTAGGCTGATTCTCGTCAGTCTTTCCGTATTGCCTCTCTCTCTCTCTTCGAGGTTGATTCCATATGGCGTGAGTCTCGGGAGTGCTTAACCTAAGTTGTAAGAACTTGTTTTGCAATCAAGAATAAATAAATTAAATTATAAATTAATGTGGGAGACGCGCTCTTTTCTCAATACAATCTCTAGCCGCCACGTGTATTTCTTCTATTCTATGTATTTTGCAGGCAAGAAAATGATACATGGACATTCTTTCAAGCGTTTGACTTTAGAAGTGTGAATATGAAGATTTCCATGCATGAGTGGGGAGCGTTCTTCATAGATATGGACTGTAACCGTAAGACCAACCTGAAGTTTTACTTTATTCATAAACTTTTACCCGCCTCCACGGTCTAGTTAAGGTCGCTGACTTGTACATACTAAACCTTCACTGAGGGTTATGGATTCGAGCCTCGCTACCAACCTGTCTCATAACCAAAACGGGCATTAAAACTCGAGAGAAAAGTACTACTTAAAAGTCTTTTGCGGATTACGATTTGGTTTATAACTTTGATTAGCCGGCATAGTAGATAGTGCACATGTACTAAAATGGTGAACATATTTTGATAATGCTCGTCTCTGAAGTTCTTCTTTTCGTTGTTTTCATATACACATCGAGGGTTGATTGTGAAACTATTGTATCTGCTTCTATTTTTATATGCAGATACAATAGTTTCACGATCGACCCTCGACATGTGTAGCTGTTCAAATATGGAAAGAGATACAGAGATGCATGTTTTTAATTCGACACTGTTCGTTTGAAATATGATTTTCTTATTTCTGTGAGGATTCTATAATATTATATATACATCCATGTACCGTCAATACCTTGTTAAAGACCACCTTTGAATAAAAACTACCCTTCGAATAAGGACCATCACGGAGATTCAGTGCATATATATTAGATATACCTGTATATAGAGAGGCCAACTGTCAGTAAAGACCGCATCGGCTTCTTCCCATTATCAGTGGTCTTTCTTCGTAAATGTGATGGTATAGTGCAGTGGATTCTCGCTATCTCAGACTTTGTTAAGTCAAACCCCTGCTGATATCAAAGTCTGGTACGGGTTTTGTCATCATACTTTAAAATTCACTTTAAGTTTTTAAGTCAAATTCCTCGTAAGTAGATCGTTTTCGATTATTCCATATTTCGACGTAATAATAGACAAGTTTACTTCACAGCGGTTGAAATCATGGATATTAACGTCAGTACCTGAACATTTGTAGGTGACAGTAATGTTTCTACAGCAGAGGTCGTGTGTCAGTTTAGAGACTACGGTATCGGTCCGAAACTTCCGGCTTTTATCTCATCTGTTGATGCCGACACAGACGGACTCGTTACTCACGATGAGTATTGGGCTTTTTTTAATGCTATGGACGAAAACAGTATGTTTCTTTGTGTTACTTCAAATATCTCAGTAACTTACCTACGTTTTTGTCTATTTTGATACAATACTTACAGCACTGATCTGCTGAGATTTGGTTGTATTTCACCTGTTTAAACTACGGTCGTTTCCGCACTCAAGAAATACAATGGCTTCAGGTACCTGAGGAATTTTCAAGTCTTCAAACTTTTCTAATTATGTTTAATGTATAGAAATTAATTTCCCCTCGATTGCGAAACAAGTCCTCACAACTTATATAAATCGCTTTCGAGACTCTCCAGTCTTGCCTTAAGATACTACCACTACTTGGGCACTTGTAAAGATTGATCCTGAGGCGAATGTTTATGTTTAGACATGGTAGAAGTGTAAACCATGCATTTTTTTGAAAGGTCTTTTAAATTTCTTAACAAATAAAACCGCGGTAATGGTGACTACCAAGACTAAATAGGGCCACAAATATGGTGATAAAATATCGAAACCATCATCATGTTTTGTTCATGGCGTACAGCTAACCGAATTATATTTTTTTAAAAGCTTGGAATCATACACTTGCGCCAGGGTTCTCATATTTTATCTCCTAATTATAGCCCGGTCCCTTGGGCCAATATAAGTTTGAGGTGGGGATAAACTGGAATCAGCTTGTCTGTGACAGTGTTTGTGGACACAATCTTCTGGAGGCAACTCCTCCAACAGTTTTGCATCAGATGCTTTTTAGCTTGGCACAGTAGCTACACATGATATTCCGATATGCATGTCGCGAAGAATTTACCGATGTTACAAATATTATCAGAGTTATGGCCCTTAGTTTTTTTGTCAAGAATACTAGTATGCTAATACCCGGTATAGTATACCCGGTATAGTACAAATAGTGAACGCAATCTTGTGGACGCAACTCTTCGTACAGTTTTGCATCAGAAGTTTTCTAGCTAGGCACAGTAACTACACATGATTTGCAGACGTGCATGAAAAAATTGTTGATGTAACACATACTGTCAGAGTTATGGCCATTGGTCTTTCTGAGGGTGTGCTATAAAGAACATATAGGGTACAATTTATAATGTTTCTTTTTTATATTCTGATTTCAGACAATAGCAGAGTTACCTGGGGCGAGTTCCAAACTATAGATATGAGGCCAGATATGTATGGATAGATTTCGAAGAAGGAGGAAAGTGAGAGTAGCGAATATCACCACGATGTCTCTGCTGTCAATCATATTATCATGGAATTAAATTTAAATGACACATGTTCTTTATCATACTTCTACGACACATTTACCAAATTAAATTCAAAGCAGCATATATGCAGGATTGATTTTATTTCATGTAATCTGGAAGGTATCCAGCAGCTTATGTGCCACTAATTAAATGGACTTTTTGTTATGCCAGTCCATAATTCGAGACTGGAATTATAAAAAAAATAGATAATGATATTTATGTACTTTTTTTCTAATTTGGACATCTGACAGTATGAAAGAACACATCTTATCTTTCGTTTATAATATTAAATTTAAATTTAACGAAAATTACACCATGGCAACATACCCCTTGCTCGAAAACATAAAAAGACATGTACTGATTAATGGAATACTTTGAAAATAATGACAATTGTACAAATTTACGACATGGTTTTCAAACCTGTGTCATCGCCTAGCAATGCAATATGTAAAACAATTGCCACTCGCAAAATCGACTTCCTATTCTTCTGATGTTTCCATTGGCTGATGCGGAGCCTCAGTTTAAAAAAAAAATGGTGGTAGTCTTAGTAAAAATCTTAAGGAATGATACATCACTTGAGTCGCATATATTCACATTTATTAGCCTGTTGACCATATTTCAGTCTCAATCACCTCTTCTTGATTTGGATCAGGTCTATTTTTGCAACAAATTGTTGTCAGCGTAACGATGAAGAAAATACCGGAAAGTGCTGCAGAATAGCCGCCATAAGCTAGCAACTGAAATGTAAATTTAGAAAAGTATATGTAATCTATAAACAGATGTTTTACATTTCTTTATCGTTAAACTACAAAAACTTTGTAATGCATGCAGAAGCTATGTAGCTGGTGCAACTGCCTGCATGCAATATAAAGTTGACAGTGTAGTTAACCAATGTATCACTGTAACAATCTTACTTTTTGTAAGTGGTTTAGACTGCAAGTCTTTATTTATTCACGTCCGTAAAATATCGCACTGATCAAATCTAACGTCAACAATACTGGTTCATGGTTAAGAAGACACTCCATAGACAAAGTAAAAAAACTGGTTCAAGGTTCTTAATATAACAGTCCAAAGCAAAAGTCAACAATACTGGTTCAAAAATAAGATGACACTCCAAAGTCAAAGTAAACAATATTGGTTCAATTTTAAGATGACATTTCAAAGCCAAAGTCAACAATACTGATTCAAGGTTAAGAGGACACTTTAAAGCCAAAGTCAACAATACAAGTACAATGTTAAGAGGACACTCCAAATCAAAAGTCAACAATACTGGTTCAAGGTCAAGAGGATAGTCTAAAGCCAAAGTCAACAATACTGGTAAAAAGTTCTAAATATTTGGTAGTTACTACATATAGTAAGCTTGTTGCCAGGACATGTTCTGAACTAAGAAATAAACAGACAAACATACGGACATTATAAATAACTGTACATGTGTATGGCCGGTTGTTTATTTCTTTATTTTGTATACAAAACTATTTTACAGGTTGATCAAACATGCACTTGACGAAGAACCGCGTGAACAAATTATATGTGTGTCTTCATAAGCTAAATTATTTTTACAATAGAAAGACTCAATTTCATACATCTATACCCAGTACAGAACAAAATTATTCCTTGTACAGTGTTTCAAGGCTGTATCTTAGTAAACAGCGTGTTTTCGAAGAAAATATGTGGCATGGAATTCTCTTTAAAAAAAACACGTAAATCGTACGGTTCAGAATATTGAAAAACTGCAAAAATATGACAACATTCAAGACAAATTTAACATATGCGTGACTTTTTGCTGAGCATTCTTCTTCTGGGCTTCTTGGTATTTACAGGGTTGCACAATATCCCATTATTAAATCAGTAAGTTTAAGCTAGAATAACTAAAAACAAAGATCTGATGCAAACTCTTAAGAGTGGAAGAAAGAAATTTTTGCTTCGAGTTTTATTTACTACTCACTTAGGGGACTCTATCCGGTGTACGGTGATCCACCGTGTAAGAACTATAGTTCCATATTAGCCTACAGGAGGCGTCAGTATTGAATAGGTTTTGATTTTGTATCATGGGGTAGCATAATCAAATAGGGAGCATTCAACATTATTATTGTAAAAGTAAACTTTGCTTTATGTATGAATAAAAGACTGTTATGAATCATTAAATTGTATAAAGTCATTAAAAACGATACGATACAAGATATATACGTCTTCTGCCGTTTAAACAAAACTTTGGACACATTCAATGTACTTAATAACTTTTCCACAAACGTGTAGGCTATGAGGGTTTTTTTATAGGTTTGTTTACGGATCTTAGGACCCGATTCATCAAAACTCAGAAAAAGGTTTCGGAGGATGTTTTGCTCACTCAAAACATTAAGATGTGTTAAATACATGGCGTCAACGTAAAAAGTAAATGAAAACCCATTTTAATTACTTTATAATAAAGTTATATAGAAACTGTGGAAAAAAAACATTCACCCATCTGCAGTATACGTAATAACGTAACAATAAATCAGCCAATGAAAGCTATGTATAATGTATACGTCACATCGTTTTCCGACAGACAGAGTATTAATAATCTTCCGTCATATTGTTTAAGTGAATATATTGCTTCTATACCGATTCTCCATATTACCATATACAAAACAGAGAGGGAGTCGCTTGTATTTTTGTTTAACAAATAGTTCTTTTTCACGATATTTAGACCCGGTGTAAATTATTTTTGCACAGGTTATTAAGATATGATTCTTGTAACCGGCCTGGAGTCAGTACATTGTGGGAGGAGCTATGGTTATAAATAGTTTTGCCTGGTTGCTAAAATAACCAGTGTAGCATTCTTCTCGCTAAACTCTCCACAGTGGTTACTTCCCCTTACAGTATACAACAACAACAACAACAACAACAATATAGTTTATTGCATTAAACATTACACAATGCTTATAGCAACAACATACGACAAGTACAAAGATATATACAGTACTTTCTGCCATTTCAAACCATTTAACAAGACTTTGTTAAAATTTCTAAATGAACACTGTTGAATTTTAGTGTTATTTTGTAGTTTTTGTACTGCTTTTGCAGTAATATTAATTATATAAAAAAGGTCAAATACAAAAACAGTTAATTCAAAATAATGATTTCAAATAACTGTTTACATAAGAGAGTTCTTTTATGGTTGTAAAAGGGGATTTTCCAAGGGCCATCTCGCAGTTTGGGGGCTAAAGCCATGCTTAAGAAACAGGCGCGGCGTCTTTGAGACTTAGCATCAAAACTGTCTTGTATTTATCTAAGATTACTTCCAACGTAGGCCAACATCAAATAGTAGTAAAGTATTTACATTAATTTACATAACAGCGTATCTGAGTATATTTGTATTTGATGTATAAATATAACAGAAAACCTAAATCTAGACCTTATACATTTGTTCTACTGTTCAAACTGACCTTATTTCTTCGTTTGAAAGTGTGTGAACAATGACTTAAACCGCGCTATTTCTCTTGTTGACATATAGTTTTGTGGATTTTCAATCTTTGACTAGGGCAAGGGTTGATCAAAAAGTTTTGTAACACCGACTGTAAATTGCTTTGTACATTGTAGCTGTCAGATTAAAATAAAAGTGTACACCTATACAACATAGTGTACTTACAATAAACATGCCAGATATCATAGTCATTCAAACATTAAATGCCTATATACATGAATCAGTGTCAGTGAATAACTTGTTGAAGTATAACTTAAGGCAATCTAGGAAATATTTGTCTGATTGTAAAGATCATGTATTGCAGTTCGTGATATTTTTCGTCTAAATGTATGAATAATGAACATAAGATATCAAATTATGTGGGAATAAACATAAGAAAAATATTTAACATGTTGTACTTAACTAATGAGTTTAATATATCCTGCGAAAATAAAAGTGATGGGAAAAAAAACAAAGATATATTTCTTTATCACTTTTAACTTTCCCAACCTTTAATTTTATGTACATTTCAGCACAAATAAATCATAACTTTTCACTATGTACATCTACTACAATAAAATTGATAAAAATGGTATGTATTGCTGATCAAATTTTATTTCTCAATTTAAACACAAAAAACTACTGTAAATCAGAACTTTGTATCTTCGTTCTTAGATAGACCGTTAAATAAGTTTCAATTTATATATAGATTCGAAATAGAAAAAAACTAAATTGATGAACTCAGTATATATATATATATATAAAGGGGGTCAATATACGTTTCCGTAAATTAGACATATGCATTGCTTGAGTTGACATAGGCTATTTACACTTATAGAAACATCCATTTTTACTGAAATAAGTTCCAAAATATTCATATTCCGCTACGACTTTCAACTATGTACAAACAATGAAATATAAATACAGTACTGTACAATGTGTAACAGGGAAAACCAAAAATGGTTCTTGGTACCCTTTTAGTTGTAATCGGTGAAACCGTTCACTGGGCGTTGACATGCAGCGTCCTCGATAAATGGTGGGTGATTTTGATCACGTGAGTTCCTTCTCGCGAATGTACATAAATTGTATCTTCTTTTTTAAAGAAATTTATTTTTAAGTAAATATATATGTAATCGTTCGTTAATAAGAAAGTTGTCAATGAAATAACATCAGAAATTTGAAAAGCAAACTACAAGCTCTTATATCGAATTCCGTACGTTTCCGTAAATTTCTGTAAATATCCGTAGTTTTCCGTGATATGCATATGATTATCTTCCGTAATCAGATAACAGCGCAGTAATTTCTAAAACAGAAAAAAATTGTGTAATGCAGCCCGTAAGCTATAGACCTTTCTGCAATCGTTTGAAGTTGTATGTACTGTTTTTATTTGTAATATGTTCTTATCGTATGCGACATTCAAACAATAGATTACTCTGGTCTGTCTTGCACTACTTTCCCAAAGCGCATGTTTACAGTTGTTATTCGCACATAGCACAGTTAAATTGTCTGCAGTGTTTGAAATGTGGTATGCTAACTTAGGCCTAGGGGACTTTCAGTCCCCAGGCCAAAAACGAAATAAAATGTTTTATGATAATAATTAATCAAGTGTAATTATTTATGGTCATATGTCTGATTGGTTCTATCTGAAGCGGGGATGTATCCAAGGTGACTTCAATCTTTGGGCAGAAATTATATCTCTTTTAATAAAAAAGACAAAGACATTGATGGATTCATGGTATTGAGCATTATGCGGATGATACAACTTTAATGTTAGACGGTTCAGAAAAATCACAAAAACCATTAAAATTTCAAAATTCTATGGGAAAATTTCTGGATTGGGAATAAATGTAAAAAAATCAAGGGCCATTTCGATTGGATCTAGAAAGGGTTGTTGAATTATGATATCTCTATACTCGGGTTTAACATGTGAAAAAGAAAATATTAGTCTACAAGGAATACATATTTCATCAGAGCTTAATAGAATGGAAGAGTTAAACTATGCAAGCGAAATAAAAGAAATAAAGCGTTTATTCATAGTTTGGAATCAAAGAATACTAACTCCCATTGGAAAAAATACTACATGTATTAATTAAATCAATGGCAATGGCAAAACTAGTCTGTCGCTTTTGTTTTGGCAGGAAATATTCCACTTATTAGTTTTATTTAAATTTATTACACAGATACATGCGTAGCTTAACTGAAATAAAACTGCAACGCGTCCCGTTTTTCTAACTACATTTATTTACATCAATTTGCTTTCTGTAGAATATTGTGCAGACTTCTTTCAAGATATCTTTAAAAATCGTTTCATTTATTAGTAGATTATTTTAAAATTATTATGTAAAGTCATGGTTGATGTATAATTTAAAAGCCGTAGCAAGTATATGTCTGTGCCATTCTTTCCTCCATATTATAATTTCATCATTTTCTACAATTAAAGTTACAAAAATATTCTTAATTAAGTAAGGATATATTTTGTAGTAGAAATAAGTTAATAAAGTGCACGATAATCACAGGATTATTCATTCATGATACATAAAAAAATGTTATACGCTATCGTTATCGGACCGAAACTTCCCCCTCATTCGCCGATGGATAACTGTTTGTGTTCTTTAACGCTGAAGAACCCGCATGAACGGTAAGTCTATAAACAAAAACGTATTAAAGGTACATAGAATGAGTTTAAAGTAAAAAAAAAAATAGTGATATCAGAATTAATTAATTCTTATCCTGCTATTTGAAAACGCATCTTTCCTAGTAAACAATTCAAATTATGATTGACCATCACTATCCATACAGTCTGATCATGATCTGCACTGCATGCTTTATAGATAGTTAAATCATAATAAGCTCTATTTTGAACAACAAATGGTTATGACAAAATTAAAAAAGGGTTCCACCCATTGAAAAAATGCAGCAGTGTTAGGGTTAAAAACGTTTTCCACTTATAGAAGAACATAACCTATTGTTGTGTTGTAATATATTATATCTCTTCAAATTGCTGTACAATTGAAAATAAGTAAAATCAAACCAAGTTCATCAGTTGTTTGCATATCTTCCACTGAAAGCAATAATTAGCCAACAATAGAAGTTGATAATCTCCAAGTTCTACTGGTTAATACATTTTGTTTATTTGTTAAATTTTTTTTTCTTTGAATACATTTTCCCAGCAAAAATATGTAATTTGCCTGCAGACAGATATAACTTTCATTTTATTATAGTAACTGAACAGTTTTTTGTTTTGTTTTCCAAGGCACTACAACAATGGAGTCTGTATTAATTATTTTCCTAAAAATGTAGATATGAAATCCTCATTAAATCTATCTCTGCAAAAATACCAAAGAATCACTGCACTTCCCCTTATTGTCCTCTTAATGTCCTCTCTCATTGATTGCAATTTGAAGAAATTTCCTTCAGGACTGTTACGGTTATGCTCCGGGCAATACAATGTACCTAAGGGAGATAATTAAAAATTTAGGCAATGTAGATTTGTGGTTCTTGGGCACTGCACTTACCATCATTGTGCTCTATCACTATATGAAGTTTCAAGTAATTCCGTTTAACACTCTTTTAGTTCTGCTACGGACAAGGTTATGCTATGTACAAGATAAATCAATAAAGAGAAACAATAAAAAACACAGAATTATTTTTTCTGGGCACTTCAGCGGAGTATCCTCTCCTATTATTTGCAATTTGAAGGAAGTTATGCTCAAGAAAAGAACATGTAATAAAGGGAAATAATTCAAAAATACGGAAGGATAGAGTTAAGGTTCTTAGGCAATGCACTTTCTATTATTGTGCGTTATCACTGTATTAAGTTTCAAGTAATTGCCTTCAGTACTTTTAGAGTTATCCTCCGGACAAAAAAAAATCTATAAAATGTAACAAAGGGAGAAAAAAATTTAAAAGGCAAGGTAGAGTTATTCTTAGGCACTGCATTCTCGTCATTGTGTTCTATCACTGTATTAATCTTCAAGTAATTCCCTTCAGTACATTTGGAGTTATGCCTCGGACAAGAAAAATCAAGAAAGTGTATTAAAAGAAGAATAATTCTAAATTTAGGCAAAATGCAGTTATGATTCTTAGGCACTGTACTTTTCCTTATTGTGTTCTATCACTGTATTAAGTTTCAAGTAATCCCCTTGAGTACTTTTGAAGTTGTGCTCTAGACAAGAAAAATCAAGAAAATGTAACAAAGGGAGATAATTCAAAAATTAGGCAAGGTAGAGTTATCGGGCAATGTACTTCCCCAATTGTATAAAGCTTCAAGTAATTCCTTTCAGTACTTTTAGAGTAATGCTCCGGACTAGAAAGGTGGGGACTGAAGGACGGACGAGTCGATTTCTATATGCCACCCGAAGTTCCTTCGGGGGCATCATAAAACATGAAATAAATATTTCTCCAAACAATGTGTGTATTTTAACATCTCTTTTCTTTAAAAAAAATCCACATATTTCACTGAAAACAGAAACTACAACAACATATCTTGGTCTTCCGTCACTATACCCACTATCTCAAAAGCGAGTCGATGTTGTGTCGCTCGTCATTCACTGGCTCGCTCTACAGGGCGTGCGGAGTATCTCTTCCATCGGAATGTATCAAAAACCTGCTGTCGGAACCTTGCCCCGCTCAGGAAATACAAAATGAAATTACAGGCATGATTCAAGAAATACAGCTGAAGTACAACCGCCCAAGCTATCTCCTGTGCTTCTGTCATTCCGGTCTTCTTGTCAATCCAATAAGGCTTCCCCATTAAAAACGTGAGCGTAGGAATATAACACAGCAAATAGACGGCGTTGACCAAGAGTAGCGTAATTGTAATTTGTATATCTCGATTATCATGTGCTGGCTTTCGGCCAACGTTTCCTGTTTGACTTGACATGCGCATGCGCATTCGATTGCTGTATTTCAGTTTCCTTGCAATAATTATTCCGCCCACTAAAAACGTTGTACTCGGTATGGAAAGGTTGGCTAAATTGAATATTATCTGGAGGGGTCCAGAATATATAACCGCATAGTTAGGGTCAGTATACAAGCATATATTTATAGTTCGCACTTTCGGTTGATCCTCTAATTCTTCAAGAACTGTCATTGTAGCTATACCTTCTGAACTATTGAAATAGTCACATACTGTATGGATGTCGAATTCATAGCTCGTAGAGTTTATCATCAGGAGCTCTGGAGAGTTGGTCATCGCTAGCGATTCCTCATAAAAGTAAGATGAGCTGAATAATTCTGACAAATTTCGGAAACAGTAAGATTTTTCACTAGGTGTCTCAATGATCGATACTTCATACAAATGCATGCCAATTAGCGTATGTCCAAACACCAACACAAATATCAAACTCAACGCCACGGAAACAGCGATTGCAGTGTTAACAGTGCAAATTTTGTTCACTTTGTGGGGTTTGGTGGTGCTAAGAACACGTTCGATAGTCACCAAAACAAGTGTATATGTTGACGTATGGCCGGCCCAATAGCCAAAGAAAAAGTGGAGCTTGCACACTATGTTGTGAATGTGGCGTATGTCGATTCCGAACATGTAAATAATCCACCACCGAGGATAGTTTAGTGTCGTTGCCATCAAATCTGCGAGTGCCACGAGTGTAAGGAATATGCTAGTGGAAGTTCTTTTATATTTCCTGTTATTCAGGACAATGATCGTCATCAGATTTCCCAGAACTCCTATTGTGAAGATTACTGGTGTGCAGGTTGACCAAATTATCCGTGCCACGTACGAAACTTTGTGCTGACTGATATCCATGGCCTAGACAAAACTGATTAGTGTATGTTTAGAATGTTTGTTATTTTATCCAGCAAATATCTAATTATTTGATTTAAATGTTTAAGCTAGAAATGATGAACAGTTTATGCAAGAAATTAACATCGTAGCTCTGTATCTTTCAAGTATTTATGTAGTCGTTTCAGTAGAAGGGGCGGTCTTTTCTATCTAAGCTTGATGGTGATTTGCTGCAGTGCAACAGGAAGCATTTTTATTACTCGTATATATAACGAGGAACGACTGATAATGTATCGGGTGTGTTCTTTAACACAATTTATAAAAGGAGAAAATCAGTAACTTTAAAACCATTGTGCTAATTGCAGATGGGTATTCTATTCGACTAGTAATCTGCAGAGAAAACTTTTGTTGTTAACAAGAAACTAGTGTAGATACAAATTAGGCTATACCGATTCATTATCATGGCAGTGTCAATTGTTTTATGCGCACAAAGAAACTTAGGCGGCACACAGAAATCGATTCGTCTGTCCATCCGTCCACCTGTATGCGCAAACGATTTGAGGGCAAGTGACACCAAAGCCACATTACCAACACTTTAAGTCACATTACCAACACTTTAAGTGACGCTGTTGTAGTAGAGGTATAATTCAGCACTTGTACTTTCTTGACATTGAGCTAGCTTTCATGGTGACGTGGTAAAGTGTCCCCTTACTAAAGGAGTCGCGTTCGAATCCATGTCGGGGCAAAGTACTTTTCACATTTACACTGTTTTATTTTTTTGTGTGACCTTTTTTCAATAGAAGTGTCACAGGTATCCATTTGTAGAAACGCCCATCACCACTTCCTTGTCCCGAGCATAGCTCCAAAAGTATTAAAGGGAAAATTCGTGATTAGACACAATTAGGAAAGGTGCAGTGCCCAAGAGGCATAACTTTATTTTGTTTAATCTTTAATATGCAGTGAAATCAAATCTGTCAAAAGTCAGCTTCTCCATTTTGAAATGATATTATGGCGTCACTATTGGTCACGTGTACACATGGTCACATGTTCAAATACTATATGTAAAGTTTAAAAATTGAGCCTCTTACTAGTAGATAGTTTATTTTTGCTGTTAAAGTAGGGGCAAACATTTAGCCTCTACTGCCCATGTGTTTTGTAGAAATAGATTTTAGCTGTGTCACTTTTACTTTTATTCATACCCTTTGGAAAGCAGGCACTCATCAATAAGTTGTAAAATGTTGTAGAAGTTCGTTATTTCAGTAAAGGTAAACAGTAATTGAAATTTTAGCTCCTGTTCACATTTGTCAGCAGAAATACACCAGTCTTAATCTTCTTTTGGTATGATATTTATTAGGTGTAACTTGTATAAAATATTGATTTGACCTGCTCATGCACACTGCCAAATCTCGTGAGATTTAATTCAAAACAAATATTCTTTACTTAAGAAAATGCTTTTTAATTGCATACAGATAGAAAGAACATAAAAGAGAAGCACATTGTCCAATAATAATAGCGATATATTGCCTTATTTTTAAATTATCTCCTTTAATTGAATTTTGTTGTCCGCGGCATTACTCAATAAGTGCTACAGGGAACTTATTTTCTATTCAGACATCTGTTAGACATTCAAGGATTTTTCATAAATTGGCACACACGTTCAGCACATGAAGATAATTTATCGTACGGAAGTACGGGGTCCACATCTTGAAAGTTAAGGTCTCAGACTGTGAGACACCAGTTCGGGGGCACTTGTCACTTACGAGTGGCTGATTGCACAGCGCTGCAAGAAACGGAAACGTATGCTTTCCCAACGGATAATTATATAATATAAAGCTATTAAAATCTAGGCAACGTCATCGCGACATCATGCAACTATTTATTCAATCGCAGCTAAGTGTGCTGGTTCCGGAATTTTATTTCAATTTTATAATGTTAATCATGAATTAATATCGGATAGCAAAACCAGCTTTACGTGGGCCATTTTTCATAGTTGTTTAAAGATCATAATTATTTTGCGTTTAATTTTAAAGCCGTAATATGATAAACACGCATTTTAATTTAAGTGAGAAATGTGAGCATTGCGTTATGAAAATAAAACTTTTACTTGACACAAATGTAAAACATGTATCGGCTGAGTACGTATCCAGATAAAGTTTTTGGTACTGGAGCGCTTAGAAGTGTTTGAACGAGCTGAAAACGGCAAAAGTAATAAGAATGTTTAAACAACAAGTGATAGCTCACATTCATGTTTAATGTACCTGTATATTTAATAAATTACAACATAAAATACTACTATCAAGTTTATGCCAGGCATCTTATATCTAATGAATCCGGTTTATGCCAAGGAATCCTATAAGTTCAAACTTAATTTGAAACACAATAATTTGACGCTCAACTTTCTTTCCAAGAAGAAACAATAAGATACAGATCTACAGAACAACAAGCCGTGTTCTTAAGGTAGCTATAAGCACAACCTTGAATCTTAATACCTGTATATCTTTATTATTTATATAGTATCTGAACCTATGTTGTTTTAAAAAGTTTTTTTAATCCTTAACAAATAAAACATAACAAATAATGGTGGTTATGACTTATAAAAAGAGAAAATTTAGACCTCGAGATGCAATAAATCAGTGTTTAAACAAGACCTATATCTGGATAACCCCATTCTAAAAAGTGCTATTGGAGTAAAAAAAACACCAGTCTTATACCAATGTCAAAGGTTATTTGATAATTTTTGTTAACCTGACATGAAACCTGTGAGACCCAGCTCATTAAACTAGTTGATGAACAATCCAAAACTTCTCCTCAAGTAAACAGACCATACTTGTCCTACTTGATTTTAGTAAAGCCTTCAGCAAAGTCAACCGCCTTAAATTACTATTTAAACTCTAAGAACATTGTGTTCCCAGTCAAACTATGTCTTGGATCCGGTACTTTTAATAGGTAGATTCCAGTCAGCAATGATTAGCGGATGCACGTCTGATCAAGTCCCTGTTACATCCCAGGGCTCTGTCCTAGGACATCTGCTCTTCCTACTCTACATAAATTATCTCCCTGACACAGTCACATTCAAGGTGCGGCTATTCGTTGATGATACTGTCGTTTACCTTGCAGTTACTTGCCTTTCTGTGTGTCAAAGGTTACAAAATGGTCTCTTTAAGCTAGAAACTTAGGAAAAATTGTGGGATATGGAGTTTAACCCTAGTAAATGCCAGGTCCTCAATATTACACGTAACAGAAAGCCCATCCACTTCCCTTATATGCTTCGTGGTCAAACACTTTCCATAGTTAAGGATGCAATATACCTTAGTATAGACCTAAGCCAAGATTTCAAATGGAATACATACATCTACAGAATAACAACAAACACAAATAGAACACTAGGCTTCCTCAAACGTAACATCAAAACAAATCATGACAATATCAAATCACTTTCTGACAAAACATAAGTCAGACAACAATTAGAGTATGCATCATCTGTATGGTCACCACATCATTTTATCCATTAAACAGTATTCATGTACATGTAATTACATTTTTAATTGTTTCATCATAGGCTTATCAGGATTCTTGAGTTTATTATACAAGATTTGTTCAGATCGTATGCCATATTTTTTGCTTTACGTCTTGAAATTATTTTATCATTGATTCTATTTTCGTATATTTTCAGTTCAAAGCATGATCTCACATCGTCAAAAGCTAATAAAATTAACTGATTCCTCAGATCTCGGATGGCGAGTTGTGCACGAATATCAGGCCAATCCATTGGCTAGCGATTCGGAAGACGAGAAGAAAATATACAAAGCCGAAATGAGGGCAAGCAAAAAATTAAGAGCGGCAAAAGCAAAACAAAAGACGAAGGACGCCAGCTGACCCTAGGATTTCTCCTCAGGTGAAACTGCCAAGACTCCCGACAGGCGCAGCTTGAAGAGACATGCATATACAAGGGGGGTCCAGGTACACTACCCTAGCTCCGATGCATGTGAGGCTACCTCTAGGTTTCTAACCAGTTCATCTTTATTCATCAATAAAATCTTAATATGAAAAATTTATTAAAAACATTCAGCCCTCTTCAGCGGTAACACAACATAACATCGACGGTGAAGGTGGTGCACGTTTACATACCGTCTTAAATGTATCAAACAATTTTGAATTTCAAGGTTTTTCTTTACAACGGTTTTTACCGGTGCAATAAGAATATTTATGTTGCTTTTAAGCTTTTCGAAAATGATATTCTAAAACGTAAAATGTAAAGGTAACGGCTAGAATCAACAATACATGTACAATATAGGTAGACAATTGAGAAAATATGTTGAAGAAGTTGCTGAATTTGGTTTGACGGCACCACTACACTATATGTTTATATTAGATTTTAAAAGCTTTGTAACGCTTTATAATTTGGAAGCGTATAATTTCAAAAATATAGAACTACATTACAGGAATTTATCCTGGAACCCTTTTATTTGATGATTCTTTCTAAAATAAGTTAATTTCAGACAGTTCGAAGGACCTTGGTTTTTTTTACTAAAATCTTATTGCGGGCAGCTTAAAGTTAAATTCTTGCATGAAAATTTCATTTGAGAATAAATGGCAAATAAACAAATAATGTTTGACAGAAAAAGCTCCAGTTATAAAGCATGCAACAGCTTGTCTAAACGCAAATTGAAAGGTTATATATTTGAATAGAGTTATTTCCAGGCGGAATCTCTCTGCAGGATCGATCATGGATATGTCAATATCAACTAAATTAAAATAGTAAGTCTCATCTCCAGGTAATTAAATTGCCTGCACCATTTGATTGAAAATGCATTATCCTGCCTTGGCGTATATTGTATACTGCAAGTATATCAACTGTAGCAAATTACAGTTCTATCATATGTGTACAAGAAACAATAGTAGGGGAATAATAGTGTAAACATGGTAAGTTACTTCTTTTGTTTTATCTCTTGCACTTCGAAAATTTAAAGTTATGTTATTCCTCCGAAATGACCATACTGCATTTTGGTAAAGTTATATGCTTAAACGTAATGAATGCCTTATTGGAAAAATGTAAACTTGGTATCGGATGTTTCTTTTATTTGATTAGGAAGAAACCTCTCAGACGATTGTTTATTTAATCAAATTGAAATTCTCTGCAAGGATCAGCAGTAATGAACATTTTTTTCTAGCCAAAAAGGTTAAATGTTTTGTCCGTACTGGTCGCAACGGCTATAAATGTTGCCCATTCTAGGCGCAATGACTAAATGTTGGTCCATACCCTTCGCAATGACCAACGCTTGGGCCATATTGCTTGCAGTGGCCAAATATCGATGACTGGACTATGCTGGTCACAGAGTCTTAAGGTTGGTCCAGACTGGTCGCAAAGGCCAAAGCTTGATCCATATTCAAAACAATGGGCAAATATTTGACCGTCTTGAAAGCAATGGCCAAAGGTAGGCTAGCGTTTAGCAGGTATATATTGTAATTACATATTTCTATAAGATTTATTTATAGTCTTGTAACAAAGCCATGTTCATACCTTCCTTTCTGTTACTTGCTGTCTTGAAAATAAAACGTGCTTTCCATTTATGTCTAGTAAAATAACGTCTTCGGGTTTTATTTTCAGACAGCTTGGTTATATTTTCTGTCCACTTGCCTCGTAGCAACTGCCTTTGGGTAATGTATTTTATATTTCTTTATGGTACATGTATATGCATAACAATACGATAATTTTACAGTTGCTATTGGCTCCAGTATGTTTCGGCTAGATCTACATTTCCTAAGCCGGATCCATTTTCGTCCTAAATGAATAATACATAACAAAGAAAAAGCGAATACATTTTCCCAAGGACCACTCTAGTTTCAGCAGCAGCATTTATGTATTACATATCTTCCTCCTGTTTAGAAAACACCTTGTTTTTGACATGTCCGTCTTCTTGTAAGTCCGTCAATATTTTGGCAGCTTTTGCATGCAGGTGCATCGTTTTAAGGTCAGTATTGCCCAAGTCAACGTCACAGTGTTTCCATGTACAGTGAAACTATTATGTGACTGTTAGCAATCAGACCATCGCTCGGCTTTTTCCGTAAGGAAGTTTACGGAAAAGGCTGAAGTTCCGATTGTGACAAAGGCTCGTAATTTTCAAACACTATAGATCAGCTGATTCTCGTCAGTCTTTCCGTTTTGCCTCCCTCTCTTCGAGGTTGATTACATAAGGGAGTGTGTCTCGAGAGCGCTTAACCTAATTTGTAAGAACTTGTTTCGCAATCGAGAATAAATAGATTAACTTGTAAATTTAATGTTTTATCAATGTAGTCTGTAGTTCTTCTATTCTATATTTTTTGCAGGGAAGAAAATGATACATGGACAGTCTTTAAAGCGTTTGATTTTAGAAGTGCGAAACAGGAGATTCCCAAGCATGAGCAGGGAATATTGTTCTGAGATATGGACTGTAATCGTAAGACCAACCTTAACAGTTAACAGTGGTCTTTCTTCGTAAGTTTGACAGTATAACATTGTGAACTCTCGCTATCTCATACTTCGTTAAGTCAAACCCCCTGCTTATATCAAAGTCGGATTCGTGTTTTTTCATCATATGCACTTAACGTTTTTAAGTCGAATTCCTTGTAAGTTTAGAGACTACGGTATCGGTTTGTTTGTATGTATATGTGCTTTTTGTGTCCACCATCCTCGTTCGAGGCTTAAAGCAGTACGACCCGATACGGTATCGGTCCGAAACTTCCGGTTTTATCTCATCTGCGGATGCCGACGCAGACGGATTCGTTTGTAACGCTGAGTACATGGCTTTTTTGACGCTATGGACAAAAACAGTATGCTTTTTTGTGTTACTTCAAATATCTCAGTAACGTACCTAACATAAACAATCCACCGTTTTTTGTCTATCTTCATACTGAGATCTGCTGAGTTTTATTTCACCTGTTTAAACTACGGTTGTAAACGCACTCTGGAAAAACAATAGCTAAATAGGTAAATAGGTCCCTGAGGACTTTCGCCGAAATTTTCAAGTCTTCCAGCTTTTTCGAATTATGTTTAATGTTTACTAGATTATTTACTCTCGATTGCGAAACAAGTTCTCACAACTTACATTAATCGATTTCGAGACTCTCCAGTCTTGCCTTGTGACACTATGCACAACTACACTGGTGAAGATCGAACCTGGGACCCTCCGATCCTGAGACGAATGTTTATGTTTAGACATTGTAGAAGTGTAAACCTTGCATTTTTTGGAAAGCTCTTTTAAATTTCTTAACAAAAATTAAACATCGGTACTGATGACTGCCAAGACAAAAAGGGCCACAAATCTGGTTGCCATATAGGAGTTAAATGGGGCGAGTTCCAAACTACGTGGTTAGAACTCCAAACAGGTAGTAAATTTCACCACGATATCTCTGCTGTCAATCATAATATCATGGAATTAAATGTAAATGACATATGTTAATTATCGTTTGTCAACAATCCATTTACTAAATTAAATTCGAAGTAGCATGTATGCTTGATTTATTTATTTCATGTAATCTGGGAGGTATCAAGCAGCTTTTGTGATACTTATAAAAAGTTTTTTTTTGTTATGCCAGTCCATCATTCTAGAATGGATTCTAAAGAAATAGATAATAAAATTTTGTGCTATGTTTTTCTAATTTCATGGACATCTGACAGAGTCTGAAAGAGGACATTTTATCTTTCGTTTATAATAGTGTTAAATTTAACGAAAATTACACCATGGTAATATACCCCTTGCTCGGAAACATAAAAAGACATGTACTGATAAATTGAATACTTTGAAAATGATGACAATTGTACAAATGACATGGTTTTCAAACCTGTGCCATCACCTAACAATGCAATATGTAAAACAATTGCTACGCGCAAAATTCGATTTCATATTCTCCTGAGGATTCCATTGGGTGATGCGGAGCCTCGCTTCTTAAAACGAAGTAGAACGACGGCAGTCTTTGTATCATTTTAACGAATGATACGTCACTTGAGTCGCGTATATTCACATTTATAAGTCTGTTGACCATATTTCAATCTCAATCACCTCTTGATTTGGAGCAAGTCTATTTTTGCAACAAATTGTTGTCAGTGTAACGATGAAGAAAATACCGGAAAGTGCTGCAGAATAGCCGCCATAAGCTAGAAACTGAAATGTAAATTTTGAAAAGTATATGTAATCTATAAACAGATGTTGCTGTTTTACATATCTCTTTCGTAAAACTACAAACACTTTGTAATGCATGCAGATGCTATGTAGCTGGTGCGACTGCTTGCATGAAATATGAAAGTTTGACAGTGCTGTGTAGTCAACTAGTGTATCACTATAACATTCTTACTTTTTGTAATAGGTTTAGATTGCAAGTTTTTATTTATTCACGTCGGTAAAATATCGCACTGATCATGTTGGGAAGACACTTTATATCCAACGTCTAAAAAACTGTTTTAGGGTTCTTAAGATAACGGTCCAAAGCCAAAGTCAACAAAATTTACTCAAGGTTAAGATGACACTCCAAAGCAAAAGTCAACAAGACTGGTTCAAGGTTCTAAAGATAACAGTTCAAAGCCAAAGTCAACAATACTGGTTCAATGTTAAGATGACACTCCAAAGCAAAACTCAACAAGACTGGTTCAAGGTTCTAAAGATAAAAGTCCAACGCCAAAGTCAACAATACTGGTTCAATTTTAAGATAACTTTCTAAAGCCAAAATCAACGTAACTGGTTCAAGGTTCTAAAGATAACAGTCCAAAGCAAAAGTCAACAATACTGGTTCAATGTTAAGATGACAACTCAAAGTCAAAGTAAACAATATTGGTCCATGGTTCTAAAGATAACAATCCTAAACCAAAGTCATCAATACTGCTTCAATTTTTATATGACATTTCAAAGCCAAAGTCAACATTACTGATTCAAGGTAAAAAGGACACTTTAAAGCCAAAGTCAATAGTGTTTGTACAATGTTAAGAGGACATTCTAAAGCCAAAGTCAACAATACTGGTTCAATGTTTAGAGGACACTCTAAAGCCAAAGTCAACAATACTGGTTCAATGTTTAGAAGCCACTCCAAAGCCAAAGTCAACAATACTGGTTCAGGGTTAAGAAGATAGTCAAAAGCTAAATTCACCTAGATTGGTGTTCAGTAGAACACTTGTGTCGCCCTCTAACGCTTTGTCAGAACAAAAAGGGGCATAACTCTTTCAAGTATGAATTTGACCTACAAAAATCACGACCCTTTTGTCACAAGCAATGCAATTTGAAGGTTTGATGAAGAAATCTTAAGAAATGGGAAAGTAATTGTCAAAATATAAGTGCAAAAAGGGACATAACTCCGTCAAATATCACCTTTACCTTCAAACTTTGGCGGTATCATGACCCTTTTATCATAAGCAATGCAATTTGAAAGTTTGATAAAGAAATCTTTAGAAATAACAAAGTTATAGCCAACGTTAAGTTTTCATGACAAAATCTAAGTACAAAAAGGGGCATAACTCTATTAAATATGACCTTGACCTTAACAATTTGGCGGCATCATGACCCTTTTATCATAAGCAATACAAATACAAAGTTTGATGAAGAAATCTGAAGAATTAGTAAAGTTATAGCCAACGTTACGTTTATGTAGCGAACTGACGGACGGACAAAGCGATCCCTATGAATACCCTTTTCTCCGAAAGGGCGGCACAAAAATACTGGGTCAAGGTTAAGAAGACAGTCCAAAGCCAAAGTAAACAATACTGCTATAATGTTAAGAGGACAGTCCAAAGCCAAAGTCAACAATACTGGTTCAAGGTTAAGAGGATAGTCCAAAGCCAAAGTCAACAATACTGGTTCAAGGTTAAGAGGATAGTTAAAAGCCAAATTCAATAATACTGGTTCACGGTAAAGAGGACAGTCCAAAGCTAAAGTCAACAATTCTGCTTCAATGTTAAGCGGACACTCCATTGCCAAAGTCATCAATACTGGTTGAAGGTTTAGATAACACTTCTTGGCCAAAGTAAACAATTTTGGTTCATAGTTAACATATCACACTAAAGCCAAAGTCAACAATACTGGTTGAAGGAGGTTAAGATAACACTTCTTGATCAAAGTCAACAATTTTGGTTTATTGTTAACATATCACACCTAAGCCAGGTTAACATGTCACACCAAAGCAAAAGTCAACAATACTGGTTAAAGGTTAGATGACACGTAAGAAAACTTTTCATATCAAAGTCAAAGTAAATCTATATTTTAGTACCGGTATGTTGTAACTTCATCACTTTTCTAAAAGTGTGTATTGATTTTACGGGCTGTTCTTTGCTCTTCAGTTAATTATACAAAATTTAATATACTTGTATTTAGATTGAAAAAAGCAAAATAATCTTAACAAATGATAAAAGTTGGTGGACTTTAGCAGTTTAGTGAACCAGGATTAAAATTTACAGGCCATTGAAATAATATTGGCAATGTTCATATTTTTTACCTTCTGTGTTTTGGATCCAAAAATATATCTATAAAGCTGCTGAATGGAGAAAGTTAACTTTTTACAATCTAGTGTTGAGATAATGGACAGTTAAGCAACAGAAGGTGAAGTATACAATCACTAAAGTAATGAGCAGTTAGATCAAAAGTTGACGTCATAAGCATGTTTTAAACTTGAAGTACATATACATGGTATTACATAATGCGGTCTGTCTTTCAAATAAACTTACACTTTCCCTGATTTGTTCTTATAATAGATTCTTATCAAAGTACTGTGATTTTTTCAATCAATTTAAAATGCGACCCACCTGTGTCCGCACATCGACCCCTAGTCCGGACTGGTCCACCACCACTGCAGTGAATATGGACTCAATCACCAGCGCTAGAAACATGTTGCATCCGAAAACGAATGCATAATTTGAACTTGTCAGAGCCCTTGCTATCTCTGCCCTGAAAGTAATAAGTCCAATTAAATTGATAAATTGAGGGTCTCGTGAAAAATAATCGGCAGAGCAAACATTTTACACAAAAAGCGACATATATAACTGTATTTTTTATTTTCGCTATTTTACTGCGAAAGGAGAAAGTTGCGAATTTGAAAAAAATGCAGTGGAAGTTTGGAGATTAATTAATACTATGGAAAGCCATGACGGTCTTATATGGACACTTATATAAAGACATAACGGTTCCATATATTGCATTTCGATATCATATAAAGACAAAGGGGGTTCCATATAAGACCAACTTGGAATAATAATGCATCCGGTTGGTTTCATGTCAAGACATAACGGTTCTATCTATTGCTTTTCGATATCATACAAAGACAAGTGCTTTCATTTAAGACACATTCGGATTCATAATCTATACGTTTGGTAAAATTGAACAAACACCTTTGATACATTATTTGTAACCCGCTAAAATTGGACGAATCATTTCTCTCTCGAAAATGTTTACTGTAGAACGTTCGCTCAAAACTAAACTTAAAATCACACCGGCCTAAACAATCAGCCACACATGACCTCCGCTGCAGAGTTATATTAAAGGTTGCTTTTTTAACTACTAGTACGTTGCTGCTTAAAATAGGTGTATTTGATCAAGAAAAAAGTCAAATATGATACATGACAACTGACTGCTCAAGGACGTCGGTTGCGTAATAAAGGTGTAATTGTACATGTATATACATTTCCTAGCAATATCAATTGAAAACTGTTTCGACGCACTGAACTGGACGGGTCTAGGGCTGCTTCGAAACTCAAGATCTTTACAGCTTATAGTTGATCTTGAGTGTGGGTGGTCACCTCAATTAAGCAACTAGTTGCTTTTAGCGGCCATTTTTGTGCATTGTTCGGTAGGCTGCTTCAGAGATGATTATTGTATGTTCAACCGAATGCTTGAAACATATTTTTATAAAATAATTCGATGTTTATCTTACGTTTCTATAGTGATGGTCACTTGGTATAAAACGCGAAATACGTCATACAGAATATAAGCAACCCATATCTCTGTTGTCGTTGCCATGACGAACAATATGATCGCCTTTATACCGCAAACACTTGCCATCAATGCCTCACTTCTGCCAGTCCTTGACCATCTGATAGGTAGAAACCCAACCAGTACAACACATAATGATCCTGAAAGTGTAATTTGATTCAGTACAATTCACAGAAGGCTGTAGATTTTATCCTAATAAATCGGTAATATCTCACTGAATTTAATGTTTAATTTTAATGCTCACGTTATAAACTGGTGTGATATCACTTACAATAGAAAGCAGTGAACTTTTACCAAAATAGTAAAATGCAAGTATCGCGGCGGTTTTAAACGAAGTATTGTTTCTATTACGTATGTTCCATAAGTTTAAATTTTTAATTCAATAAAATGTGTCATGATTCATACCTGCGAGAGTACCGGCAGCCTCCACTGCCCCGTTATAAATTGCGGTACCTTCCTTATGTGGTGCAATAACTTCCCACAAGTTTTGAATATAACTTCCGATCTGTAGATTTCCACAGGAGGCTGTGATCCACCATAGTGACCAAACTATAACAGTCCTCGTTGAGTACGTGTGTTTTACCTGATCTTTCACAGATTTCAAGAAATTTAACAATACCTTTACACGAAACTTTAAACCCTGTACAAAACTTCCGTAGTTTTCATGTAGATCTTCTTCTTTACTAATTTCGTGTTTTGTTTTTGTTGCTTCCTTATCCGACCCGGAGAAATGTTTAGTTATGGTAGTCTCGTTATTAATTTCATGTACTTGTACTACAGTACCAACCGCATTTAAAACAAGATCTGATTCTAGAACATCACTTACTAGTGAATCTTCTTGTTCTACAGTAGTTTGGTGTGTAATATGATTGCTTTCCGTGGATTTGTCATAATGAGAATCAATTTTGTTTTCATTTACCCCCCTTTCAACATCATCTGTACCGCCAAGGGGGTTTGATTTGGGAAGGAATATGCTAATTGCAAATGCTAAAGACACACTTGAAAACGAAAACGCGTTCAACTCAAAAAGATCTAAAACATCATAAGATATTAAAACCTGGCCTAAGAGATATGCAGTGAAGCGACCTATTAGCGATGAACATCTGGTAAGACTGGCCACTTTTTGAAAATGAGCTTTATCAACCATAGAGTACAGATACGAAAAATACCCAATTTCGCCAGCAGTAGCGAGTCCATACGAAACTTGCATAACCGTCATCGCCGGAAGTCCTTGGGCCCACAGAATGAGAACCCATGTCGTAATGTAAGCACTAGCGTCTAAAATGAGTAAAGATCTGTAACGAAAATAGTCCGTGAAAACGAATACCGGAATTAGCCAAATTGCGTAGGAATACGTCCACCAAGGATATATCTCATTATTTACTTGGTCAAGAGTCAGATTTTTCCAATGGCTAGTCAGAAACGTTGTCAAGTACGCTTCTGACGGTCGCAAATCTTTACAGAATCCAAAACAACACACCAAAAACGTTAGCAATTTCCAGTTCATAGTTTTCAAAAGTTGAAATTATGAGGATTAATTTTTCTACGTTATGAAACTACAAACTACTGTATTCATATAAGAACTAGCGAAACTTATTTTTTGCGGAACAGTCCATTTTTTTTTCTTTATTTTTTTTTAATAAAGAAGCACAATTGAATTTATCAAAACACTGAAATCAAAGTTAGTATGAAGACTTGTTTAAAATTGCGCTAATCATTACTTCGTGGAGAGACAATCACCGGGATTATCGCAAAAATTAAAAGCCTGTGAATAATTATACGCATACTTTTACTGACCAGGCAGAATTGGTATGTGATACTAAAATATGACCTGTTTATGATATCTGTGTATCTTGTCGAGTAGTAACTCGGACAAAACACTGGTATATTACTTGAAATATTAGTTTGAAGTAAAGTGTCCGCACTAACGACGACACAACTGATATACATTGTACAATATTGACAACCAATCGGAACATCGCTCGGCCTTTTCCGTAGCATTTTCGGCACATTCTATTGACATTTTAGCAAAGTTTTGTGCATAGGTCCACTTCAAGACTATCGCTTCGAAACTTCAAATACTGATAAAATTTCATAATTGAAGTTGCGTGGTTTTATGTTTTGACCGAAAAGAGATATATTACGAGAGTGAATCTTGCTTGACAGTAGATATTCACCATCTAGGAGGACGCTTTGGTCACACTAAGCGTCCGTAACATATGTCTCAAGTAAATAAAGTAAATAAGGTATTATAACGCTGCGGGTGTTAAAGGTGACCAGTAAACACCTGGTATTTGCCTATGTATTAACGTTATACGTGTTAAAATGAGTCTTGCACTCATACAACATAGTAGCTATTTCTTATTTTCACATCGTCTGTTTCATGGTTCCGGTGCCGAAAATCTCGCTCATTTCATAGGTAGGCAGAGACATTTTTTTGTGAACAAATTCAACAAACGAGTTAGTTTCAATGTCTTGAACTAGTGTTAATTTCAGTTACAAATAGTTTTACTTTCGTTATAATCACAGATAAAAGACATGTGTTATTTAGTGGAATCATATAAAGCTGCTTATATTTGCAATCTTGATATTCATTAGTGATGTATACTTTAATTTGGTACTTACTACACCTGCTCTTTCCGCTACTAAATTCTAAACATATAAAGTGTCATTCGGTTCTTCGTTATTAGCCTCATTTTGGTTTGAAACCTATAAATGTCGTTTCTACTGTTTTTTATATAAAAAAGCTTAAATCAGCTACTTTTTATCATGATTTCCAGTCTTTCACGTCTTGTACGACTACCCCTATTTTGAAGATCTATCTTTATACAAACAAAATTAGCGGGAAAAGGGCATGTTAACCAGTCCTGGTCACGTGACTGGAACATGTGCTGTAAACAACATAATGTCCGGTAAAGATAGTATCATATCGTATATTAGGGTTTTATCGTTGTTACCGGTTTCTCATATGACCAAAGCCCCCAGAAAAGGTAAATTAATTTAGAATTTCGGAGGATAGTGCAAGATACAGAAAGGGTCCCGATTCCAGAGACACCCTTTGTTCTTTAACATGCCAGGTGTATAGCACCCATACATGGAACATCTGTTTAAGTCTCATCCGAAGCTACCTCGAGATTACAAGGCTCGTGCTCTACCGATTGAGCTAACCAGGCTGACTCCGGTTAGGATAACTTTTGTGTTCACATATATCTGTCACGTCATTGTCACTTTGATTTGATTTGATTTGATTTGAAGCAAATTTTATAAAGGTCCGTCCATAAGAGTCATTGTCACATTATCCAAACTAGGTTATATATCTGCGAGTAAGAGCGCAAGAATACCCAAACTCTCTTTAGCTGACACTTGAGTCATAAATCCTGTAATATGGATTAAAAGCACCTTCAGTGGGTCCTTTTAATGACTGATAATCAAGCAAAAGACAATATGCCATGAAAGTTGCTTTTATACACGGAGGAAAATGGCACTATATTTTAAAAGAGACCACGCTTAAGTGGACAGCGGAGGAACACCGCCTATTTGTAGCATGCATACCTTTTCGGACTATTGATTTACAATCGTTACAAATTCAGAGAAATTTTCAATTTTTACATTTTCTTACAAAGATTAAGATTATTATACATATATGAAATTTTACAAATATTTGACACAGTGCTTGCTAGAAATATCACTTTGTGTTTATAAACTAAAATCATACATCTTATTATCTTCTACGACCGGAAACTTGCAGAGTTTTTTTGCGTTACAAAGACACGTGGATTAACTTACACCGGATATAGCTCCTCTCCTCTGTGATTAATTATCAGATACATTATCAAACGTGTTTTTGTTAAAAACTGAACGTTTTGAATACGATGAAATATGCATATGTATTAACATGTGCAAGTACATACACACCATGAAAGTTTATGTTGTTGGTTGCAAAGTGTCAATAAACCGACAGTGAAAATGATCGCTCACTGACGAACACTTTCTTGTATGAAAAGCGTTTCAATAAATTAGAATGTTATCGGCAAAGTGCAGATTTCTGAGTCGATGGATTTATGTATTTATTTATTTATGATTCAGGAACCACTATTAATAACTATATCAAGAAACTTGTAGTAAATCGGTAGAATTTCCAATTTATATTCAATCGGGTAGTGTACTGGGTAAAGCTATGGCTTGTCTATAAAAAAAACTATTTACATTTGTTCAAAACACAAATCTCACAAAGGCCTGTAAGCGAATGAAAGTAAATTGGACACTACCAAAATGTTTAAGAATTTGCCTCAGATTTCTGAATTTTCAGTATGAAGAGGCTCACGGCATTGCCTTAAATTCATACAAACAAAACGTGTTATGCACAGTATCTATTGATTCTATAGAAGGCCAAATATGTGTTAACCAGCATACACGTTTTTCACGTTACCGCTATTAAAAGGATGTACAATGATTACTTACGAAGGTATATTACAAAATATCGTATCTCAGATTTTGATGCTGAGAGTCAGGTGTGTGCTCGGCACACTCTCGTGTGCTTAAAAGTTCTAAATATTAGGTAGTTACTACATGTAGTAAGCTTGTTGCCAGGACATGTTTTGAACTAAGAAATAAACAGACAAACATACGAACATTATAAATAACAGTACATGTGTATGGCCGGTTGTTTATCTCTTTATTTTGTGTACAAGACTACTTTACAGGTTGAACAAAAATGCACTTGACGAAGAACCGCGTTAACAAATTTTATTTGTGTCTTCATAAGCTAAATTTCTTTTAAAATAGAACGACTCAATCGATATCTGATAATCCTAGGTACACTAAATATTTTCATATATCTATACCCAGTACAGAAATAATATTCTTTGTATAGTTGGGAAGAGTGCTTCAATGCTGTATCTTAGTAAATAGCGTGTATTCGAATACAATATACGGCATGGAATACTCTTTAGATAAAACACGTGAATCGTACGGTTCAGAATATTGGGAAACTGTAAAAATATGATAAAATTCAAGACAAATTCAACACGTGCTGAGCATTCACATCTTTTCCCGATTCCAAAACCATCTGGGAGGGGGCTTCTTGGTATTTAGTATCAGTAAATTTAGCTAGACTAACCAAAAACAAAGATCTGATGCAAACTCTTATCAGAGGTAGAAAGAAATTGCTCCTTCGAGTTTTATTTACTACTCACTTGTAGGGCGGGGGGGCTCTATCCGGTGTACGGTAATCCACCGTGTTAGAACTAGTAATACTGGGGCGAGACTGATAATGTAGCTTCCATATAGTTTTATTGACGCCGCCTTGAGGCGGCGTCAGTATTGAATAGATTTCAAGTTTGTACCATGGGTTTGCGTAATCAAATAGGAAGCAGGCAACATTATTATTGTAAAAATAATTGTTTTATGTATGAATAAAAGACTGTTATGAATCATTAAATTGTATTCAGTCATTAAAAACGATACGATACAAAATACATACGTCTTCTGCCGTTTTAACAAAACTTTGGACACATTCAATGTACTTAATAACTTTCCACAAACTTGTAGGCTATGGGGTTTTTTTATAGGTTTGTTTACGGATCTTAGGACCCGATTCATCAAAACTCAGAAAAAAGTTTCCAAACATTAAGATGTGTTAAATACATGGCGTCAATGTAAAAAGTCAATGAAAACCCTATTTAATTACTTTATAATAAAGTTATATAGAACTGTGGGAAAAAACGTTCACCCATCTGTAGTATACGTTATACCGTAACAATAAATCAGCCAATGAAAGATATGTATAATGTATACGTCACATCGTTTTCCGATAGAGTATTAATAATCTTCCGTCATATTGTTTAAGTGAATATATTGCTTCTATACCGATTCTCCACATTACCATATACAATACTGAGAGAGAGTCGCTTGTATATTTGTTTAACAAATTGTTCTTTTTCAAGATATTTAGACCCGGTGTAAATTATTTTTGCACAGGTTATTAAAATATGATTCCTGTTAACCGGCCTGGAGTCAGAAAATTGTGGGAGGAGCTATGGTTATAATTAGTTTTGCCTGGTTGCTAAAAATAACCAGTGTAGCATGTTTCTCGCTAAACACTTCCCCTTACAAAATACAGTCCTTACTGTTATTTGAAACCATTTAACAAGATTTTGTTAAAATTTCTAAAAGAACACTGTTGAATTTTAGTGTTACTTTGTAGTTTGTTGTACTGCTTTTGCAGTAATGTTAATTTTATTAAAAAAGGTCAAATACAAAAAAAAGTTAATTCAAAATAATGATTTCAAATAACTGTTTATATAAGACACTTCTTTTAGGGTTGTAAAAGGGGGTTTTCCCAGGGCCATCTCGAAGTTCGGGGGTTACACAGGTGCGGCGTCTTTGAGACTTTGCATTAAAATTAGTCTTGCATTTATCTAAGATTACACCCAACATAGGCCAACATCAAACAGTAGTAAACTATTTACATCATTTTACATTACAGCGTATCTGTGTATATTTGTATTTGATGTATAAATATAACAGAAAACCTAAATCTAGACTTTATAAACTTGTTCTACTGTTCAAACTGACCTTATTACTTCGTTTGAAAGTGTGTGAACAATGACTTAAACCGCGTTATTTCTGTTGTTGACATATAGTTTTGTGGATTTTCAATTTTTGACTAGGATAGATATAAAGCTACAAGGGTTGATCAAAACGTTTTGTAACACCGACTGTAAATTGCTTTGTAGCTGTCAGAATACAATAAAAGTGTACACCTATATAACATAGGGTACTTACAATAAACATGTCAGATATCATAGTCATTCAAACATTAAATGCCTATATACATGAATCTCATCAGCAACAATCGCCACACCGGCGAGGTCAACAACTACAATAGTCACTCCGTTATAACCAGGGGACAATACTCTATTTACTGCTGGGCCTCATTTCTGGCAATACTTTTCAAAGTATCGAAATTGCAATATTGCGTGTGGTAGCGTTTTGTCAAAACTTCATACACTGCTTCACTAACAAAAGGGCACGCGCATATTCAGCGCTATTCACTTCTGTGAGTAATTGCCCTTTACATTTATCTTTTCATATACATCGTTTACCTTTATACTTTTACTGCTTTACTATCGGGAGGAGGTGCGCAAATAAACAGCATGTTTCAGTGCAGTTTGTTCATTTGATCATTTTCTCACAAAAAGTTTGAGGTCGACAGTTAAAAGTTGAGGTCGGTCATGAGACCTGAAAGTAGGGCTGACTATTGCAGCCAAATTAACTATCACGATAGTTATCGATAGTTAAAAGTACTATCACGATAGACTATCAATAGTTGGCTTCACTATCGCGATACTATCACGATAGTTTCGATAGTTTACAAACATATATTTTACTTAGTTGATTCAATTTGTTTGTATCAAACCGTTATAAACAGAGAATTATGAAATTGTTATTTTACCATGCCTTCACAATAAACAAAAGATAAATTACAATACCCCTAAGCTCAATGACACAAATAATTTGAAATATAATAATCTGCTTAAAGGGAATCGTCGTCGTATATAACTTAGCCTAGCCCGTAAGTATACATCCGTTTTTGGCATAGGAATATCAACTACATTTTAGTAAATAACGCATTCAAAAAGAAAATAAAACTATCGAGAAAAGTCGATAGCTGCCAAGACTATCGGCGATAGTATCGATAGTGTGAAATTGCTATCGACTGTTGACAATCGGACATGATACAATCGCGATAAGTCGATAGTATCGACTATCGTTACACTCCTACCTGAAAGGGAAGTCTTTGTTCGAAATGGCTGATCTTACGTACCCATGGTGACATCAAGTATGTTTTTCCTACTTTTGACTGTCCTTCTACACAGAATGCTTTGATCTTCGGTTGTTTTGCTGGTACAATGACGTATGGCTGTATTAGAAATTCGTCCGGGTCGGTTTTTTGCTCTACGCACCAGTGGAGGAACATAGTTCATGTAGCTTCTGTAGTCAAGGCATATTGTCTTGTTTACCTCGGCTCGGCTCCTTTCTATTGATTTTTTTATGCTGAGAGTGTCTGTATAATTCTGGAGCTCCTCCTGGGTTTCTTTGGTCGTTGTGGCATTTCTTGCAGCATACACTCCGAATTTGTCAATTTGTTTGTAGTTATTCATGCGGTTGGGGATATTTTGGGTCAATTGCGACAGAACTGGGATCTTTTTCTTTGGCGGGTTGGGGTTTTGTTGCGTGTGGATGAGGGATGTCTCGATGGTAAGGCTTCGTGGAGAGGGTTCAACATGTCTTAAGTATTCCATCTTGCATGGAGTCTCCGTTCTTTGGTCATGTAGCGTGCACTTTTCTTGATTTTCACCTTCTTTGATTTGATTTCAGCGTGGCCTATCTGGGCTGAGTTCTGAAGTTTTATAAATAGTTAACAATGACTGCTGGAAATTTACTTATTTTTTCATTTACTTTTTGCAATAAAGATATCACACATTGCCCAATCTACCAATACTAGTTTTTCCTTTTTTACTTTAGGGAAAAATAAGTACAACAAATCTAGTATGAACTGAAAGATCAAATTTATTGACAAAATGACGAGAGAAAAATTACCATTAAACAACCACAATACTATATAATTAAGTTAATGTAAAGCTTTGACAAGACAAAATATAAAGGTCCACAGGAATATTCAAGCGTCAAATAGTGACAAAAATTGCTAAAACTTTTGTATCTAAAGGGCATTTACAATTTTAAGAAAAACTTTCAATACTCGTAAAACATGCAAATACGAGGTATTTACAACATACTAATACATAAACCGTAGTTAATGTAGTTAAAATAAGATGTAATGTTGAAATTAATAGATACATTAACGATAATTGTTGGTTTCGGTGTAATATCACGTTATAATTTCACCGAGTGGGCACAAAAAGAGATATTTTTACGAGCGGCGCAGCCACGAGTGAAAATGACTACGTTTAGTGTTCACGAGTGAAATTATCGTGATATTACATCGATAACAACAATTTTTCTGTTTATTTTATTTCTCAAACTCTACTTTTGTTGAGTTTATTTTTATAAAATCTCAAACACCGCGGAACGCAAACATGACGTCATTTTAACGACGTCATCGTCATAAGGTTTCCGGCATTCATTACGCTCGGTATACTTTTTGACGTTAATCCGGGTAACAGATTTTGATAATTTTTACTGAGCGGACAGTGAGTTTATCGGGATATTATCCACCGTTATATTTCAATAAACCACTGAAAAACATAAAATAATCATTTATATTTTTACAGATCTATATACATCATGTCAGAAGAAAGAAAACGACCGCGACGCGTTTTCCTTTTTTTTTTTTTTCCATAAGTTCATATGAATACTAGTATCATTATTTGTAATATGGCGACTATTTTAAAGCTACGATAATTATTTCCGTGCTTTTAAAAAACAAATCATTTGTATAAACAACAGCATCGTTTTAAATTGATATTTTAAATGGTTAATATATACATTTACCCTGAGAAGTTGAGAACAAAAACTGTCCGTACACCCATTTATATATATAAACCGTACCGAGGTCGCAAGAGGATAAGTAAAATGCTCGAGTTATCGGGGCTCTCGAGTTATCCAAACTACGGAAAGTTTACAAGTTTTTCTGCTGTCATACAGTTGTCGGAACGTAACAGTTGTCACACGGAGCGCACGACACACGCACGATGTACGCACGTTACACGTACGGTAAATATACGGTACACGATTCAGAACGATACACTAATGAACGATATACGAAGCGCACGCTACACGATAGACGAAATACACGTCATACGATTACTTTGACCTTTTTACATTTTACTTTAATTTTGATTGTTTTTTTTTGCACCAAATCTGTTTTTTTGTTTCTTTTCATTAATGTGTTGTCCTTATACCGTTAATGGGACCAAAAAAAAGACCAATATTTACAGGTTTCACACCTACACAATAGCAAAAAGACTTCGGTAAATTTCAAATAGCAACAGTTTAGCTAGGTGCGAAGTAATTTACAGTTAGTGTCAAATTTGAATATTGATCCTGAGGTGGGGGAAAATGGGCGGAAGTTAATTGCTGTCAACACGTTTCTTTAAAGCGCCACTACACGAAATACGCTGTCCATTTGACTTTTCGACAGCCAGCATAATTATGTTTTCAATAAATCATTCATAGTTTTTAAGTAAATTCGTGTGGCGATTATTTTTTATAACTATTACGAGGATTACCATAAACAACATGTAATTTTATTAAGGTACTGTACATGTACAATTATTTTTCATTTTTGCTCGGACTTTAACAGATTTTGTAAAACAACCGATGATTCGTCGATTGGCCATATTATTTTTATCTGCCTAATAAATATTCAATACAGTAGTTACCTTTTAAAGTAGTTGATGTTCCCTGTCCTGTTAAAATTTCCAATTAATTTCCTTATAACTTGTCTACTGCACTTAAGGTAAGCTGTGATAACAACAGTTTAGATTAAAATTGTGTCCTTTCCGTCGATAAAAATATGATTAAATTTCGGATTTCAGAATTGTCTTCCGCCTGTCCCGGAAGTCATTATTGTCCGTATTGCACTGACAAAGAAAAATAATAAAATGAGCAGTCAGCTATTAATTTCTTTTTGCGCAGATGTACACGCTTAGTAAAACGATTCACGAGTGAATAGAACATCGAATCGTATACCGTATATGCCTATCGTAAACCGGGAATCGTATATCGTGTATAGTATATCGTGTATAAGTATATGGTGCACGTTGCACGATTAATGATACGATATGATACACGATATACGATTGACAAATTACACGATGAGCGGACGCACGTTACACGAACGATATAGGCAAATTTTGACAACTGTTACGTTCCGACTACTGTATATCTTATGAACAACGAGTTATTTGAGGACCTTTATGTTGAGGTCGGATTAATACATTTACAAAAAATATTTATTACAATAAATCACGAGCACTGATTACCTTTATTACTTATTTGATAAAATCCTGTTATTTTTGTTTGCATTCACGTACAATCAGGGTAATGACTATTTGACAACTGATTAATGGAGAAGGCGGGGCAATGTTACTTTAAGATAGCTATGAAACAGCTTTTAAACAAAGAAAAAGCACATTTCTTTCAGTTAGCGTAGAGGTTATAGAAATCAAACGAAAGAATATGCGGTTTGAGATTTTCTCTCAAGGTTTATTATCAAAAGCCTACTCAGACTCAAGCTTTTCATCTCATCATTACGTTCTGGTAATTAAAAACTCGCAAACATGATTTTCTTTATTTTCTTCTTATTCAATAACAGAAGACAATTTAAAGGTGCCAAAAAGTATTCTATACACCTCGGCCACTGGACGGCCGATTAATCGATAATTAACGAGAACAATCAATTAACAAATAATAGAAGTTTTTCACATGACGTGTCAAAATAATGATGCGCCATCGGAGATGAGAAAAATCTGATAATGAGTGACCTCGAGTTGCCGGAGGTAATTTAGTAAGAAATCTACCTGGTGGGACCACAGGTGTTCCTTGAGTTATCCGGGGTTCTCGAGTTATCGATGCTCGAGTTATCCATAGTATTTTCTGGTTAAACATATAGGCAAAATTGCCGGGACCGACAGGAGTCCTCGAGTTATCCGGGGTTCTCGAGTTATCGATGCTCGAGTTAACGAAGTTTTACTGTATATTCAGCGGTAGAAGTATGTTAGCATTTTCTCTCTTTTCATTTACTCTTCAGTGTTATGACAACAATTTTCAATATCTTTATCAAAACTTTTGTTAGCCCGTTTTTCATAATCTGTTTGGAAACTGATTACGAATATGTACTTCAATCGATAAATGAAAATTAGCACACGCTCGTTTTTCTAACTTTTATACTAATTTGCTTTCTGTAGAATATTGTTGATATATTGTACAATATTGTGATATCTTTAAAAATCCGCTTTATTAATTAGTAGATTATTTTAAGATTATTATTTAAAGTTATGGTTGATGTGTAATTTAACAGCCGTAGCAAGTATAGGTCCGTGCCCGTAGAAGTTGACGAGTTACGGGAAAAAAGCTTTCACGCTGTACTTTTACGCTATTTCTATTTCTCATTAAATGCTTCCGTTTTCAAACTCACTTTGACATATTTCTAAATATTTTATTGAAATTCACTTGATAAATTCTTTATTTTTTTGTTTAAATAATAAAATAATTTACAGTTAACTGTATAAATTAATAGTTAATACACAAAACGCGCTGTAGAAGTGTTTCTATTTGAAAAAAGAAATCGCCCACACAACGTCTATAAAAAACGTATTAAATGTACATAGAATGAGTTATTTAAAGTAAAAAATAGTGATATCAGAATTATTTAACCCTTATCCTGCTATTTGAAAACGCTTCTTTCCTAGTAACCAATTCAAATTATGATTGACCATCATATCCATACAGTCTGATCATGATCATGATCTGCACTGCATGCTTTATAGATAGTAAAATTCTAATAAGCTCTATTTTGAACAACAAATGGTTATGACAAAATTAAAAAAGGGTTCCACCCATTGTAAAAATGCAGCAGTGTAAGGGTTAAAAACGTTTTCCACTTATAGAAGAACATAACCTATTGTTGTGTTGTAATATATTATATTCCTCAAATTGCTCTACATGCACAACTGAAACTAAATTTCATTTTGTATATCAAAAAACGTTCATCAGTTCATATCTTCCATTGAAAACAATAATTAGCCAACAGTAGAAGTTGATAATCTCCAAGTTGTACTGGTTAATATCATTTTGTTTATTTCTTGAATATTCATTTTTTTTCTTTGAATACAATATGTAATTTGCCTGCAGGCAGAAATAGCTTTCATTTTATTATAGTAACTGAACAGTTTTTTTGTTTTCCAAGACACTGCAACAATGGAGTCTGTATTAATTATTATCATAAAAAAGTACATATGAAATCCTCATAAAATCTATCTCTGCAAAACTACCAAAGAATCACTGCACTTCCCCTTAATGTCCTCTTAATGTCCTCTTTCATTGATTGCAATTTGAAGGAATTTTTTTCAGGACTTTTAGGGTTATGCTCCGGGCAATACAATGTACCTAAGGGAGATAATTAAAAAAATTAGGCAAGGTAGATTTGTGGTTCTTGGGCACTGCACTTACCATCATTGTACTCTATCACTATATGAAGTTTCAAGTAATTCCGTTTAATTTTAGCACTTTTTGAGTTCTGCTACAGACAAGGTTATGCTATGTACAAGATAAATCAATAAAGGGAAACAATAAAAAACACAGAGTTATTTTTCCTGGGCACTTCACCGAGTATCCTCTCCTATTATTTGCAATTTCAAGGAAGTTATGCTCAAGACAAGAACATGTAATAAAGGGAGATAAATCAAAAATACGAACGGATAGAGTTAAGGTTTTTAGGCAATGCACTTTCTATTATTGTGCGTTATCACTGTATTAAGTTTCAAGTAATTGCCTACAGTATTTTTAGAGTTATCCTCCGGACAAAAAAAATCTATAAAATGTAACAAAGGGAGAAAAATTTTAAAAAGGCAAGGTAGAGTTATGATTCTTAGGCACTGCATTCCCGTCATTGTGTTCTATCACTGTATTAATTTTCAAGTAATTCATTTGGAGTTATGCCTCGGACAAGAAAAATCAAGAAAGTGTCACAACACGAATATAATTCAAAATTTAGGCAAAATACAGTTATGATTCTTAGGCACTGTACTTTCCCTTATTGTGTTCTATCACTGTATTAAGTTTCAAGTAATCCCCTTGAGTACATTTGAAGTTGTGCTCTAGACAAGAAAAATCAAGAAAATGTAACAAAGGGAGATAATTCAAAAATTAGGCAAGGTAGAGTTATTGGGCAATGTACTTCCCCAATTGTATAAAGCTTCAAGTGATTCCCTTCAGTACTTTCGGAGTAATGCTCCGGACAAAAAAAAGTGGGGACTGAAGGACAGACGAGTCGATTTCTATATGCCACCTGAAGTTCCTTCGGTGGCATCATAAAACATAAAATAAATATTTGTCTAAACAATGTATGTATATAATTATCACTTTTCTTTAAAAATATCCACATATTTCACTGAAAACAGAAACTACAACAACATATCTTGGTTTTCTGTAACTAGACCCACTATCTCAAAAGCGAGTCGATGTTGTGTCGCTCGTCATTCACTGGCTCGCTCTACGGAGCGTGCGGAGTATCTCTTCCATCGGAATGTATCAAAAACCTGCTGTCGGAACCTTGCCCCGCTCAGGAAATACAAAATGAAATTACAGGCATGATTCAAGAAATACAGCTGAAGTACAACCGCCCAAGCTATCTCCTGTGCTTCTGTCATTCCGGTCTTCTTGTCAATCCAATAAGGCTTCCCCATTAAAAACGTGAGCGTAGGAATATAACACAGCAAATAGACGGCGTTAACCAAGAGTAGCGTAATTGTAATTTGTATATCTCGATTATCATATGCTGGCTTGCAGCCAACGTTTCCTGTTTGACTTGACATGCGCATGCGCATTCGATTGCTGTATTTCAGTTTCCTTGCAATAATTATTCCGCCCACTAAAAACGTTGTACTCGGTATGGAAAGGTTGGCTAAATTGAATATTATCTGGAGGGGTCCAGAATATATAACCGCATAGTTAGGGTCAGTATACAAGCATATATTTATAGTTCGCACTTTCGGTTGATCCTCTAATTCTTCAAGAACTGACATTGTAGCTATACCTTCTGAACTATTGAAATAGTCACATACTGTATGAATGTCGAATTCATAGCTTGTAGAGTTTATCATCAGGAGATCTGGTGAGTTGGTCATCTCAAAAGATTCCTCATAAAAGTAAGATGAACTGAATAATTCAGACGAATTTTGGAAACAGTAAGATTTTTCACTAGGTGTCTCAATGATCGATACTTCATACAAATGCATGCCAATTAGCGTATGTCCAAAAACCAACACAAATATCAAACTCAACGCCGCGGAAACAGCGATTGCAATGTTAACAGTGCAAAATGTTTTCACTTTGTGGGGTTTGCTGGCGCTAAGAACACGTTCGATAGTCAACAAAACAAGTGCATATGTTGACGTATGGCCGGCCCAATAGCCAAAGAAAAAGTGGAGCTTGCACACTATGTTGTGAATGTGGCGTATGTCGATTCCGAACATGTAAATAATCCACCACCGAGGATAGTTTAGTGTCGTTGCCATCAAATCTGCGAATGCCACGAGTGTAAGGAATATGCTAGTGGAAGTTCTTTTATATTTCCTGTTATTCAGGACAATGATCGTCATCAGATTTCCCAGAACTCCTATTGTAAAGATTACTGGTGTACAGGTTGACCAAATTATCCGTGCCACGTACGAAACTTTGTGCTGACTGATATCCATGGCCTAGACAAAACTGATTAGTGTATGTTTAGAATGTTTGTTATTTTATCCAGTAAATATCTAATTATTTGATTTAAATGTTTAAGCTAGAAAAGATGAACAGTTCATGCAAGAAATATTAACATCGTAGCTCTGTATCTTTCAAGTATTTATGTAGTCGTTTCAAGTAGAAGGGGCGGTCTTTTCAATCTAAGCTTGATGGTGATTTGCTGCAGTGAAACAGGACGCATTTTTATTACTTGTGTATATAACGAGGAACGACTATTAATGTATCGAGTGTGTTCTTTAACACACTTCAAGTGACACTGTTGTAGTAGAGGTATAATTCGGCACTTGTACATTCCTGACATTGAGCTAGCTTTCATGGTGACGTAGTAAAGTGTCCCCTTAGGGTACTGGAGGACCAGAGTTCGAATCCAGGTCGGGGCGACTTACTTTTCACAGCTACACTGTTTTATTTTTGTGTGTGACCTTTTTTTCAATAGAAGTGTCCAAACGCCCATCACCACTTCCTTGTCCCGAGTATAAGTCCAAAAGTATTAAAGGGTACCCGCTGACAGGAAACAAAGAGCCTGTCATTTTATTTCATTTCCAAAAAGCGTTTGAAGTGGTCAACGCGTTTTAATGATTTATTCAATTTTTCATTGAAATTGCGTGATTTCCATCTGGTTTAGGACGCCGCCATTGATAGCTTTAAAAGCCTTATGCGCCTGCGCCAAGTAACCAGATGTGACGTAACACGCGCTGTCTAAATTACGGAAGACATCGAGGTCTTTCACGCACCTGCTAACTGGAGTCGGCCGTTTTGAGGCAAACCATTTCATATAATACATTGTACATTTTACTTATTACAATGTCTTAGCGATGTTTATGTCAGGTTTTTCTTAAAAAATATCTTGAAAATGATTGTTTAATGACGTTCGGTGAAATATCATGCATGACAAGACAGAAATGCATTTACATTCGGCTTTTGTGAAAGATCTATATATTTTAATCATTTTCTTTAAGTTTCTCATATTACGATTAAGAATTTAAATATTTCAAACTTATGCCATCTTCATATAGATTTTCCCAGTGCACAACTTTTCTCGTATAACTAAATCATGCCGAAACACATCATTTTACGAGAATGTTAGGTTGAAACTACTGTAACGAAACGTATTTTATTACAGGACCATATGCTATTATTTAAGACACAGATTTGTTTTTTAGATCTAGATTCTAGTCTATATAAAGGGCTGGCATTTATATTCAAAATAGTTTCCAAAAATCATGTTGTTACAGTAAATGTGCAAAAGATAATATAGAAGATACTTACAGTTGCGGAACACTGAAAGCTGATCTTCTTTAAATTCCTTAAAATTAAATTTTCGCTTTCAATAAAATCAAAACACAAACAATATCTCATTTTGACAACGTTGCCATGGAAAATAATTAGCGTGGTTCTAACCATTGAAGGAATTTGATTGGATATAGCCCAAGGGCATATTTCACAACAAAAGATGCGATATGATTGTTGCTAATTGGCGACCCCTGTCAACAATCTAACTGGTCACACATTATTGCATATTGCACACTGGTCAATTGCATTTGATAATTACACAACAAAATGCAGAGTGCCCAATTTAAATTATGCAACATTTTTGGATGTGCACGATCGAGGTAATTTACATATGAATTTATCACTGTGATTAAAACCAAGGTCTTTCAAATAGTATGGTCTAGAAACGCCCTCTATAAACGTCTTATCGTACTGATAATCTTGTCTCGGTTATCGATTTTTACCTGGAAGCGATTATCACACCGTGTATTTATCACGCCGAGCGAGTTAACTGGTATTTTGTCCGATAGTTGTATGCAAAACTGCCCGTCATTTTGTCATTTAAATACCAATTTTAATTTAAAAAATGGTATAATTGGAAAGCTGAGAAAATTTTCTGTAAAACTGTGAAATTAAAACCTTTATATATAATAAACTTTTGTTTTAAACGCGAGTTAAACACGGTCCATGCTATTCCGTCTTGCGCGTTTTAGCGATGGATGGTAATTTGACTCGCGATATTGGTCTTACAAAGCTGTACGTTATTATGTTATTAAAATAAAAAAACGAAAATCTAATTCATAACAAACAAAATATAACCCTTAATTTACATTTTAATTAGCAATTTTCTATCATTTGACCCTAAATATACAGTGAAAAACTGTGCACAAAATATCACCGAATCGCGAAAAAATTCACCGGTGACGCCATTTTTTAGATTTTGATCGGATCTAACTGTCCCAGAAAATTAAAATACGGGTGAAATACGAAAATCTAAGACATAACAGACGTACATTAGACTTAAATCTATGAGAAAAAGATGTAACATCAATCCCATGAACACCATGCAAGTAGGAAAGAAGCGCTAAAATTAGGTCGGTTTTCGGCTTTCGGCCATTTGTGAAAAAAAAACGTTCATATCAAGTCAACTTTCCAATGCGTAAATCCATCTAAACCAAAACATCGGGAAAAAATAATGTCATATTATGATAAGGGAATGCATATATTGTATTAAAGGATCTCTTTGTTGGTCAAATTGATTGGTAAAATATCGAGATATACGTAGATATAAAAGTTTCAAATTTTCTTTCTTTTTCCAAAATGGCGGGTACCCGGATGTTTGTCACGTGATCCGAGGCAAGTTATTTATCGTATTACTCTCGTTTCTGGACCATACTATTTGAAAGACCTTGTTAAAACTAACCATATATTTAATGAATGAAAGGCCGATATAAAGTTTATACATATACATTATTTGTCACTAACCTTCGAGTAACATTTATAATGTATGATCAAGTTTGCATAAAAATATTATTTAGTCATCTAACATAAATATGCCTTAGTAAAAAAAACATTTCAGCAAATGAAAGTTTCCAGCATCCCTACAAATGTTCAGAAAATATACCATTTTTGCTGTTGATGACAAAAATTCTGTACTCTGATGAAACGTTTTTCTATGAAATGGCGTACCCGGATATAAATGAAGTTACGCACAGTTGTGCTAGGGGGTTCCCCGGAAAAAATGAAATCTAACATGCATCTGGTGCATTCTAGGGGCACTTTTAGCACGTGCAGAAAACACAAACAAGATATAACCACATGTAAATTTATTGCATCACATGTATCAAAATTGACTCGGTACAACTTGAAAAAAAGAGAACAAGCAATATCAATATGAAGCGATAATATATAAATGATTTTAACACGATCATCTATATTTTGTCCCCATGTAACAAAGAGGGATCTGGTGTGTATTTAGATTGCATAAATTCCTCTACAGAGTGCAGTCTTACTCCATGTACTCGGGTTCAAAATTATACGGTACCAGTCCGTGATCATCAATTATAAAATATGTATTTTACTTGCAAATGCTGCACAAATACTTTTGACGTAAATTGAAATTAATCTTCGCACTTTGTCTCATTTGTTTATAAGTAACAGGTGAAAATTGCGCTGCAATTATCGGTCCTTAAAAAATCTAATTATGTAGGATCGAAAGGAATTTGTCGTGAAAACTGTGAAAGGCCATCAATGGTAAAGAAGCTCGTAATAGATAAAAAAAGTTTTTTTGTTATGGATCAACTGAAAATTTCAATTATATACTATCAGCAATCAAAAAGAAAAAGGTAGCGGTCGCTGGTCTCCGAAACTGATCAGCGTAGTGTGACGTCACACATAGGGGTCACGTGACTCTATAAAGCAAATATGGCGGATTACATTGAGCGACCGACCGGCTAAAATGACGTTTTAAATCAAGATATCAAAATTAATATCGCATTAATTTTGATTGCAAATAAGCGATTCTGTATTAAATTGTACGGACTACAACATGGGAATAAATTTTTTTTTGACTTTCGGTTCCCTTTAAAGGGAAAATTCATGATTAGGCACAGTTAGGAAAGGTGCAGTGCCCAAGAGTAATAATTTTACTTTGTCTAATCTTTAATATGCAGTGAAATCAAATCTGTCAAAAGTCAGCTTCTCCATTTTGAAACGATATTATGGCGTCACTATTGGTCACGTGTACACATGGTCACATGTTCAAACACAAAAGGAAGTGCTGCACTTCTGGATTAAATTGAATTATTAAAATCATAAACTAAATGAAAAGTTAAAAGATTGAGCTCCTTACTAGTAGATAGTTTTAAATGTCAACTGTCAAAGTAGGGGCAAAAATTTAGCCTCTACTGCCCATGTGTTTTGTAGAAATAGAGGGCGCTTTTCACCATTTTAGCTGGGTCACTTTACTTTTATTCATAAACTTTGGAAAGCAGGCATTCATCAACAAGTTGTAAAATGTTGTAGAAGTTCGTTATTTCAGTAAAGGTAAACAGCATTGAAATTTTAGCTCCTGTTCACATTTATCAGCAGAAATACACCAGTCTTAATCTTCTTTTGGTATGATATTTATTAGGTGTAACTTGTATAAATAATTGATTTGACCTGCTCATGCACACTGCCAAATCTCGTGAGATTTTAGTCAAAACAAATATTCTGACAGGTAAATGGCAGGCTGCACTGAAGAAAATGCTTTTTAATTGCATACAGTTAGAAAGAACATTAGAGAAGTACATTGTCCAATAACGATAGCGATATATGGCCTTTTCTTTGAATTATCTCCCTTTAATGAATTTTGTTGTCTGCGGCACAAATGTTACAAGGAACTTATTTTCTATTTAGACTGTACCTCTGTTAGACATTCAATGATTTTTAATAAATTAGCACACACGTTCAGCACTTGAAGGTAATTAATCGTACGTAAGTACGGGGTCCACATCTTGAAAGTCAAGGTCTCAGACTGTGAGACACTACTTCGGGGACACTTGTCTTTTACGAGTGGCAGCTCCCGATTGTACAGCGCTGCAAGAAACTGAAACGTGTGCTTTCCAAATTACATCAAGCTATTAATTTTATATATTGCATTAAAAAAACAATTGCACCTGTGTAAATGTCATAATGTGACTGTTATTTATTTCATCTAAAGATTAACAAGAAACTGAAACGTTATAATTTTGTTCTGTTTTACTTGAAGATCTTTATTTATGAAATAAACGAACCCTGGTGAAAAAATGGACACGTGAACTTGATCTATAATAACTAGTTCATATAAACTAATATCCATGACTGACTTTCGTCCACACAATCAATTTTACGAAGAGATAGTCCTTGAAGAAATTCACCACACCTTTTTCGCGATACTTATTTACATACTTATACGTGACAAAGGTAAAACTCATTTGACAAAACATCTTGATTTTTCTTTCTTTACTTCAAAAGAAAAAGAAATAAAGAAAGTAAATGAAAACTTGTACTAGATCCTAATTAACAATGAAATATTACACGTTTTCCCTTTAAATTAGCATCAATAAAATGTTTTATGTCCAGCTATCAGTTCTCCTATCATTGAGCCATTTATAATTTGTAGATCTTCATGTTCTTTGTAATGAGCTGTTTCATTGGCTAAAAAATTCCGCTCTGACCATAGCGAGCAAATGAAAATGGAGATAACAAAAAAGTTAAATGTAGTCAGTCTGGCTAGCTCAATCGGTAGTGCCTTGTAATCTCGAGCTGGCGGGTTCGATTCCCGGGGCTTACCATCTAAAATTATTATTAACAGTCTTTCGGATGAGACTTAAACCAAGGTTCCATGTATTGGTGCTATACACCTGGCATGTTAAAGAACCAGGGGTATCTCTGGAATTGGAAAGCTTTCTGTACCTTGCACTATCCTCCGAAACATAAAATAACTAACCTCTTCTGGGAGCGTTGGTCATATGGGAAACCGGTTCCAACGATGAAACCGTTATATACGAATATACGATAGTTAAATGAAATGGCTTCATTTTGGAAGGCAATGAGAGGAAGTTGAAGATATTAGTCCATATTTCTGTACCTAAGTTAATTACCATTACGAAATATGGGCCAGAAATGAAAACACAATGAAGAAAATCTAGGCAACGTCATCGTGACATCATGCAGCTATTAATCTAATCGCAGTTAAGATTGCTTTTTCCGGAATTGTATCTAATGACCAATCATGTTGATCATGGGGGCAGGCAACAGTTTTCGTGGTTCTCGGCGACAAAGCTTACAACCAATCTCATAATTCCTTCACACAACACCTGTAACTGCTAACCTGAAAGAAACAAAATACAGCATCATGCACATGTCAACTATCTCTTGAAAAATATCATGAAGTTTGCTGCCAAACTCATTGGCATACACGATTCATGGAATATGTTGTATTGAAAGAAATCGCCATTTTTTGGGGTCGGTCCGAGGCCAAATTGTCAATTTTCAATACATCACTGAAATTTCATTTGTGATATGTCAACCAGGAGCTGTTCAGTTTCAGACACCAGACTCCCTTTTAAATAAGAAAAAGCACATAAAAAGTGGCATATACTGTGCCGTTTCTTGTCTTTTTACAGTTGTTTGTACGCCACTGCAAAATGCAGACTAGTGAAAAATCAGCTACTTCATGCAACGGTTTTACACAGAGCCACAAAAAGCCACATATTTGTATTTCAGATATATTTCAACTCTCATTCAAGACAGTCAAAAGAGAAATATAGCAATATTAATCATTCTCTACACAAACTGCACCCTTAACTCTCAACAGTACCCTTTCTACAGAAATTTGACCAGGGCTAATTCGAAACTAGGGCGCAAAACTGTTGAGTGCCTCGCATACAATAATATCGATAGCAAAGCTAGCTTTACATGTTTCATAGTGGATTAAACATCATAATTATTTGCGTTTTATTTTACAGCTGTAATATGATAAACACGCATTTTAATTAAAGTGAGAAATGTGCGTTATGAAAACAAAACTTTTACTTGACACAAAAGTGAAACATGAGTACGTTTCCGAATAAAGCCGTTAGTAAGAGAGCGCTTAGAAGTGTTTGGCCCAGCTGAAAAACGGCAAAAGTAATTATAATGTTTAAGCAACCAGTGATAGCTCACATTCCTGTTTAATGTACCTGTATATTTAATCAATTACAATATATTAAACTGCTCTCAAGTTTATGCCAGGGATCTTATATCAAATGAATACTGTTTATGCCAAGGAATCCGATAGGTTCAAACTTAATTTGAAACACAATAATTTGACGATCAACTTTTTTTGCAAGAAAAAAACAAAAAAATACAGATCTACAGAACAACAAGCCGTGTTCTTAAGGTAGCTGTAAGCACAACCTTGAATCTTATTGATAACAATTTCAATGGGTAATACCTGTATATCTTTATTATTTATATAGTATCTGAACCTATGTTGTTTTAAAAAGTTTTTTTAATCCTTAACAAATAAAACATAAAAAACAATGGTGATGACTTATGAAAAGAGAAAATTTAGACCTCGAGATGCAATAAATCAATGTTTAAACGAGACCTACAGCTGGATAACCCCATACTAAAAAGTGCTATTGGAGTAAAAAAAGCACCAGTCTTATACCAATGTCAAAGGTTATTTGATTATTTTTGTAAACTTGACATGAAACTGTGAGACCCAGCTCCTTGAACTAGTTGATGAACTATCCAAATCTTCTCCTCAGGTAAACAGACCGACCTTGTGCTACTTGATTTAGTAAAGCCTTCGGCAAAGTCAACCGACTTAAATTACTATTTAAACTCTAAGCAACAAAAGTATACTAATATACAGTACATTGAAAACCCCCTTTTTCTGTTATACAATGCAAAAATAAAGGGAGATAATAGAAAATACAAGAAAAACTACGTATCACAGCGGGCCTAAAAACAAAGCTTTCATGTAAATGTTTTGAAATGGGAGATGCAAATTAACTTTACAGATAGAGACAGAATAAATTTATATTCTTGGTTCGTGTAAAGCAAATACTTGACTATCTGGTTTGTACATTTACAATTTAGTAACTGTTTCTCATTTTCAGTGTATCATTGATGACTTAAAAAGAAACAAAAACATATTCATGAAAAAGCTTTCAATAATCTTTACATCTTTACGCTCTTTACGTTTTTTTTCCAGGATTTATTAGATTGTTTATACGATCCTTGTTTTCATTCAGCGTTAATTAAAACAAAGTTAACGCATTAATATTATACTATGTTCTACGCTATGTTCCATTAAAGTGATTCTTAGAATATACAGTACTATTCCTACCTCTGTCCAATGTCTTTCAAATGGTAGGGATCCAGAAAGGTCCACTTCCATAAAGGACCAGTCCTAAAAGGCCTAGTCCAAAAAGTCCCATTTATCAAAGGTACCTGAAAGGCCCATATAAACGGTACCAGGAAGGCCCATTGTTGGACTTGCGTTTTAATCATATGGGTTTTTTTTAAGTTTGAAACTTTTGTTTTAATGTCTTGATTATTATCTATTGAACACATTTGATACATGTAAATACATTTATCATAAATGGGACTGCATCAAAGTAAACAATTGGCACTTATAATTACTTAATGATTTTTTTTATCAATACCTAAACATTTTTTTATTTTAATAATCATTCATAAGTCTGTTTTTATTTCTATAAATGAAATTTGTAAATAATTAGTGTTGTCATCATAAATTTCACTATTGATATATATATTTATGCACCCTAATGTTTGTTACTGCGCTACTATCTTTTCCCCCTTTACTTTTGGTTGTATTTAATAAATTTTCAGTGCACATATGTACCACATTAATGTTTCAGGTATTTAACAGACTTTTCTGTTCATTTAACCTCCGATTTGATAACAGAATATGGAAATATTGCTAATATTGCTCCAGTAAGTTTTACAAAATCCCAGAAAATTTCTTATGCTATCACTCTGTTTTAGATCAAATTAATAGCATAGTTGTGAAACTTGAGAATAACGAGATAAATAACAGTAATATTAACTGTGTTTACAAGGAATGGTGCGACATTATTAGAACTAATATGTACGCTAGCATTCCTCATAAGGCCATAAATTGTAATATATCTAGTAATAGTAGAAAACATAGACCAGGTAAACCATGGTGGAATGGAACATTTACAGAAATGTGGTCAAAGTTATGTATTGCTGAAAAAAATGAACTGCCATGCTAAAAGCTTGAGGAATAATCTGAAAGTAAATGTTGTTAACTTGCGCAAACAAAGCTAAACGAATGTATTGGTATAGTTTGCAAGACAAATTATTAGAAGAATGTGAGGTTGAACAAACTAAATTTGGAAATCAGTTGGAAAAATTGGGGTTAGTCAAACTAAGACAAAAAGCATTCAAGAAGAAGTGCTTTCAGATGATGGAACTGTGAGTTCCTCTATTCAGGATGTACTTAGTAAATGGAAGAATGATTTTAGCTCACTTTTTGTTAATAGTTATGATGTTTTTCTATCAATGATAATGTTAACAGCGGTGCTGGTGCTAGCTGTGCAGATACGTGGTTTAGTGGTGTTATCACTCCTGTAGATATAAGAAATGCTATTAACAGTGCAAAACATGGTAAACCATATGGTGTTGATGATATTCCTGCACAGAAGTGTTGTCAAATGATGTAACTGTTTATTTTCTGCATGCGCTGTTTAATATATGTTTTGATAATGGAGGTGTACCCTCATTGTGGAGAAAATGTGTAAGCAGCCCCATACCGAAGTCGTCAACACTGGATCCTCGGGACCCATTGTCTTATCGTGGTATTGCACTAGCATCGGCTGTTTACAAGATTTACTGTAGAATACTTAAAGGTCCAATACTAAGGAAAGTGAAAATTCAAATATACTTTAAAAAGCACAAAAATAAGTTTTTTTTAATAAAAAATGAAAGTTGGTATGCAGAGATTCTAAACAAATCACAGTACATGTACAATTATTTTTCTATGCATTATGAAGAAAGTTAAAAAGACCTGGGTGGTCATTTTGTTGATTCTCTGAGATTTCAACATAATACACATACTTTTCTTCATGTTCCAAACACTTTCTGTAAATTTTAACCTGCCAATCTTCATTATTTAGTGTCTTGCATAAGGTAATGTACTTGCCATTGAAATAACTGTCACTTAATTTTCGCTTAGTAGTGGACCTTTAACAACAGGCTTAATGCTTATGTTGAGCCTAAAAATATTCTTGTCGATGAGCAAAATTGGTTTGGGAAAAAAGGGGAACTATTTGACCAAATATCATCTCTTACAAGTACAAAAGAAACTCGTAAAAAGCTGAAGTTGTCAACATATACTGCATTTTTTGACTTCAGAAAAGCATACGATACAATAAATCGCTCTAAACTATGGGTTAGACTACAAATTATAGGGACTAATGGTAAAATGGTATATGCTATAAGATCTATTTACAACCCAGTGTCTTCCTATGTTAGAATTGATACGCACAAAACAGACTGGTTTGAAGTAAACTGTGGTTTAAGATAAGGTTGTATACTATCACTGATACTGTTTAACCTGTATATAAACGACCTTGCTGTATATTTAAAGTCATTTGATATAGTACTATTTGAAAGACCTTGCTCTGTCCTCACAATATCGTTTGCAGTCAAAATGTTAGTAAACATACCAATGCACATTTCCATGACTACTGACAAGTGTCGTCATTATGCCCCCTTCGAAGAAGAGGGGTATATTGATTTGCAGATATCGGTATGTCGGTCCGTCCGTCCGTCCGTCCGTCTACCAACTGGTTTCCTTTGCACACTTAAAGCTACAACAAGTGAGTGCGTATAGACATGTTGAACAGATTGTTTGGACGATAATCTTTACAGGTCCCAGAACTTGTTAAGAATATAGCCTATATGGGAAAGAGTATGACTGTAATTATGACAAAGGGCATTCTATCACGCAACATCTAAAGTTACTAAATAACTATGGGGTTTAATTTTACACTATTTTAGTTTAACAAAGTCAGAAGTGTCTTTAATATATGATGGAAGCGATCTCATGTAAGGGTTAAGTATGTAATCAATGTACTTAGAAATATTCCGATTGTGAGGATTATGGCAGACATTATAGGACGCCCGGGATAGCCGACTGGTATATTCATATCAACAGATTTGTGAATTTTGGGCAAACTATAAAAATGTGAATCTCTAATTTCACTAGGAAAAGTATCAAATTCCTCAGATACTTGACTTTCTGTCTGACTAATGTCATCTATACAGTTAGAGATTATATTTTTAATATCATCGGACTTATTTTTTATCAACCTTTTTATAATATTTTTTCGTCAGATAACTATTGATACAATATATTCGTAGATACCAGTCCCGATAGTAATGGTGGTTTTGGTATCACACCCGAGTCATTTTTGCTTATTCCACAGTCTCCTTTGGTCATACAGGCACTTCAGATTTTTTCTGATAGTCCCTCTATAAAACAAATCTTCTGACCTTCCCAAACTCTAAAAAAAACACCCACTGATTTGATCGTAAATGTTTCCCGCTATTTCAATACACAGCAAGTCATTATGTAATTTTCCAGTACACTCCAGCCGAGTGACTCAATACTAAATGACTTTAAGTTTTTGTGTTTTCATTATATTCAGCATGCAGTGGATTTAAGAGAGTTGTTTAAGATTGTATTATGTTGGCAGGTTTTTTTACGTTTTAACGATATTAGTAGAACAGCCTCGCCAAATGCACAAGTTGGTCTTTGTTGTTGTTTTTGTAATGAAAGTAGAAAGGACCTTATTTACTTTAATTGCAACCTGCCCATACTACTGACAGTATCATATAGATAGTTAGATGGATGGATGGATAGATAAATTAAGACTAAATCCTATCTAAGATAACAGAAAGAAATTAAAGTTGTGTGCTATGTTAAAAAAGGTCAGTTAGAGTGATGAAATAACAGCTAGAGTAGTTAATTAGCTTGCTCAAAACTGGATTCTTATGTCGTTAATGGCGAAGGGCTATCTTCATGCCTAGGGCAAGCTCATGCCCTCCAATCAAATACACTGACCCAACATGAAAACTTTACAGGTTTATAATGGATATACTATGCATGAGAAAGAAACACCAATACCTCATAATGCAGGAGGTGGACTTAAATCATTTGTAAGTGTTAAACTTTACCATTTGGGGAGTGAGTTTATCCAAAAAAAATATCACAGGAGCTTTCAAACTTAAGGTCATAAATTCACCTATATATTCAATTCACATCCACCTGTCGGCAATCAAACACATAATGTAGGACCGGAAGTTCCCTAGAAAAAATAGCCTGCTTCCGGTTCAAATCTATTTATCATACTGATACCAAAACAAGAATTTTATACAAAACAGTCGCATGACATGATGATAAGCAAATTACTTTGTTAGAGCTAGTAGAAAAGATGGATGAACATTTGTATGAAGAAGGTGAAAGTTTTACATCTAAATGGATTTGAATACGTCTCGAGGAACATTTTGGAGATGACCTAAACATTTCATCAGTTCAGTAGCAAGAAAATGTTGTTACGTTTAGAAGAAAGGCGTCGAAGATATTTACATGAATTTCATAATCTTCTAGAAACATTGACCCTGGACACGAGAAAGTGAAAGTAGTAAAAGCAGCTGAATAATTAATAAAGAGTGACATCAAGAGTTGTATATCAATGAAAGAAGTGTATCCATCCCCAGAAGATATTGATGTTCAGCACTCTCTGGCATATTTAATAGACTCTTTAAGATATTTTTAGAAGTAATTTTTGTTGGAAAAGACACCGATAAGACAGTTGCAGCTATAGGCCAAGCAGTGATATGAACAAAATGCTGTCGTTGGGAATGATTCCGATAAACCTCAAAGTACCCCTGAACAATTCATACAGTATGTGGCGGACAATGTTGACCACAACATTCAGACCAATGGCGGCCATGGAACTTTTCATGAGAATTATTTCATACACCACGTGGTAGAGCAATACGATACATTCCTAAAGGGAAGATATCAGTCAGTGAGTTGAACAATATTTGGAAAATCAATATTTCATTCTACAGCCCAGGACAGTTTTCTGATCTTGTCTATAAACCATTGCACGATATTTCAGTTGTCAAAGATCTTACAGTAAAAACAGACTTTTTATGGAAGACAACTTGGCTATTACAGGCTAATCGAGCATCATAGAACGGAACCACGCAAATGATCAACAGTAATGGAGAGTATCCTGGAAAATCATCAACGGTGTTTATGACTTAATCAACTTGATGAAACATGTATATAGTCTATACTGTGTTGAGTAAGTGAGCACGCCAAGAAATATGATGCTACTACATGTACAATTTTGACATTCGACCAGCCCTTGTGGTTTAAAGCCACTATGATCATCAGTGCAGAGCCTACCGGCAGCGATCTTACCAAAGTAGTAGTCCGTTTAGTGGCATTTCATACAGAGATGAGTTTCTTGAGTGCAATTGGACATATAATGACTGATTCAGGACTGTACCAAGTACTAACAACAGTGTGTGGAAAAAAGGTTGTGGGCTATGTTTTCATAAAGCTGTAGCTAGAGCACTAAGAGGTCATGGATTAGTCCATATGGCTCTCGCGGCAGTCACAAATCGTGTCGTATGTGCTCAACCTAGAAATCCTTAGTTTCAATCTTGAGAAACAGCCAAGGGCTATAGAAATATAAAAATACAGTGAAGAATCAGAACCACATGATGATGACTATGAACAAGAAAACAGAAGAACAAAATTCTACAGATGCACAAATGGCTGACATTGGTGAAGATTTAGACTTCGCTTTGAAACTGTTTGGCAGGATATTAACAGATGATACAAGTATTAATAAAGCATGTTCAGATCAAATAGTAAAACAGATTAAGAGTAGAATGAAAGAATATTGTGATAGGGAATCAGAAGTTAGTAGAACAGCAAGATTGTGGCTGCAATATACAGAAATTGTGGAAGTACTGCGGAAGTTCATAAAGTCTGAGAGAACGGGTAACTGACAGCTGCATTTAAAGGCTTCGGGGTCAATGTTTCCTTATTTTGCAGCCACAATCTACATTTATGTATATGAAATGTCTGCATATCTATACTTAGCAAAAATGAATGCATAAAAGACAACACATTCACATAATATTTACACGAATATTTCATGAGGGGGTTTCACATTAAACGCAGAAGTGACAGGTTGCCAACGGACCTATGATAGGGACCGGTAGAGGGAAGAAATATATTCAAAGAGCAGTTTGGGTACTGTCAAGACTAGCAACATCAGCAATGAGACAATGCAGACCTTCTCTGAAGAAATCTATACATCAAGTGACAAACACAAAGAATCAAGTCAATCAATGCGCAACCGTGACAAAATTAACAAAGACGTGGTGATGAAGCAATTGAGATTGGTGAGAAGATTATTACGAAAATGATAGACAAAAAGGTGAGTGAATTTACATTTAGGAAACGAGGCGCAATGAATGATAAGTCAGCAGTCAAGATTGATGGTGAAACTGTAAAGATTCATCCACAGTTGTTATTTCAAAGATATGTCGGCTGCGCTGCACTGACTGATGTACCGATAGAGATTAAACTGAACTACCTCTTGCTTATGAATTATGCATCCACCCACCAGCATTGATCGAAACTCCTGACACATGAGAGAAGCAGAAAAGAAAACTTTAGCAAATGCCCTCAAGTCAAATGGTAGCCCTGGATAGCACATGCCGGATTCTACAGGAGAATGGAGACATGTAATTGATGGCGGAATCTTGTTACAATTAATTCGTGGGAAAGTGGACATACCTTTGACCAAATTTGTGAGACATTTATCCGATTTGTGGTGTCTAGGCACTCCAATTTGACCGTAATCTTTGATGGATACGACAGCGGGCCAAGAACTAAAGACAACACTCATGCTAGAAGAACCACTGGAATTATTGGCACTGAAGTATGATAAACAGGCTCAAGCACTTTAAGAGGCAAGAAGAGCTTATTTTCTAGCAGTACAGTGTTCAATGTCTAGACCTTCTGTTTTTGAAGGTGATGATAGAGACCTGCTTGTACTTCTTTGCTACCACGCATCGCCATTGTCTCAAACCAAGACATAAAATGAATCAAGCACATATTTCATGGGACATCCATCATCTTCAGAATCATCTTGGATATATGCAGAAATATTTAATTTCTTCATGCTATATGAGAAGTGCTCACTGAACAACACTCATCGTGAGAAGTGCTCACTGAACAATGCTCACTGTGAGTAGTGTTCACTGAACATCACTAACTATGAGAAGTACTCACTGAACAATGCTTACTGTGAAAAGTGTTCACTGAACAATGCTTACTGTGAGAAGTGCGCACTGAACAATGCTCACTGAACAATAATCATTGACAGAAGTGCTCACATAACAACACTCACTATGAAAAGTGCTCACTGAACAATGCTCACTGTGAGAAGTGCTTACTGAACAAAACTCACTGTGAGTAGTGCTCACTGAACAATACTCACTGTGAGTTGTGTTACTGAACAATGCTCACTGTGAGAAGTGCTCACCATGAGACGTGCTCACTGAACAATACTCACTGTGACTAGTGCTCAGTTGACAACACTTACCGAGAGAAGTGCTCACCGTGAGAAGTACTCACTGAACAACATTAACTGTGAGTAGTGTCACAAAACAGTTCTCACTGAGCAAAACTCATAAAAAATAAAGATGGCGTTGTGAAAAATGGGTGATACTTTATGAAATATAAATTAATACAAATCATTTTATAGTTTATGAAAAAAGGGACTGTTTTGCGACCGTGCGACCACATACACGCACCGCAAAGGAAACTCCCGATTTCCGACGAAATCGGGAAACAATTGCTAACTTAAGTAACCTGTCTAGCCTCCCCGATGGGGATTTGCAAACTGGTTATTAAGTTAACTTTTACATATGTAACTTCGAATCTTTCACTACAGTATATATAGCAGAATTTTGTAACATTTCAAACAGTAAATAAACTTCAAAATATCAAAGATTGAAGTTAACATTAACTTGTATTTTTATTTTTAAATGGAATTGCGCCAACAAAATTTTTAAAACGTGAGCGATTAAAGTTATTTGATACAGTCATAGCGTTTTCGTTTTGCTTGTACGTATCGTGTACGTTTTAGCTAGCAAATAACACTTTACAGCGTATACAAATGACAATATACATGTTACATCGAATCAATTCAGTACAACGAATGTGAAAGAAAGGTGTCAATTGAATGCTTTTGTTATGTCTGAATAAAATATTAGGGACTGAATGGAATATTCTTCAATGATTATCAAAAATGTTTAGTTTAACAGACAGCGATACAAGTTGGTCTTGCTAAAGAACATAGCTACCACAGACCCAAGATGGCTGTAGTTTTCCTTTCGAACCTCATATTTGGTCTTGCCATTGACTTAATTATACCCAGTCTAATGGTGTAACGTTGTCCACAAAATAAAAAGAGCACATGAGGTACTGGCTGCAGGTATTTTTATGCTTTAATCTGCTACAAATGTATATCATAAATATATGTGTTTATAATCATTGGAAAGATCCATGAGCGCTGAAATATTTTATAGAATATGAAATATATAATACTGAAATTTATTATAACATATACCTCATCGACTGTATTTCATGCTGAAAGTCGTAAACTTTGTCGGAGTGTTTCAAACATATTGTGACAAGGGGAGCATGTTTGTACAATATTTCTTTTTCTTGTAACGTAGTTATTTCCCTTAGACCAAAGCGCTGTCAACGCTCAAAATGCTTGGAGTAATCGGTTTAAACCCTTTATTACGAAGGGGCTACCCAACAGCTCCAAATAGATTGATAAAATATTGAACAAAAAATGTCAGAATATTTAATGAAATCTATTTGAACTAAATATGCCATAGACCTTACAACCTATGCATATGCCTAAAAAAGATAAGTAAGCTAAACGAATATGACATGTTACAACCAGCTTTTAATTCACACTTTTACACTGGACAATATTGCGTAAACATAATACATTATATTGTACAGTTTTGTTACATTGCCTTATCATATATACGTTACAAAAAAACAAAAATAATATCAAACAGGGAATGCCACGTACCAAAAACGCAGCCTCCCCAAAACGAGCCCCACAGCACCCAGAAGTGCACACCACCAACACACACACACACAACACACACACACACACACACACACACACACACACACACACACACACAATCATGTACACAAACAAACATACACTACCAACACACACAAGCATACAAAGCAAACACACGAGGACAAAACGATCAATTAAAGGAACACAGTGGGGCACCGCCTTGGAACGGTCAGTGGCAAAACCACCACTGGGGAGCTTAAACCGAGCAAGACCTTTTGTCATGCTAAGTTAAAAAAGTTGAAACTCGATCTTTTATTGGAGTCTAGCAAAAATGAAAATGTATAAAGGTTTCTTAATCGGTTCTTAACCAAACTCGTCTGCGAACGAACTACTGTATGCATGGACTGTATTTAAACACCAAAAGAAATCGTATAAAAAGACTATACACGTACTAGAACTCTGCGTACATCGTCAGTAATTATAGCACGAGACGGTTGAAGACGTACCAGAGAGCCTGCCTGACTACAGGGCGTATCAATTGGACTTGTGAACGTCCATATGGACATTGAGTTAATGCAGAGATGATTGTGGATATTCAAGAAAAGAAAGAGCCTAGCGTTTGGTCTTACGTTTTCAGGACATGCAAGACTATGTATGCTTAGAATATGATTTAAAATTATTTGAATAAACGCCGTGATAGCTTTCATGTTTTTCTACATCCCTTCTGATTAATAACAATTCATAAAACGAAGAATGGTCCCACTAACAGTTACTAGTATGGGGAGCGGGCTTCTAGAGAGTTGGTATAAGGGCCATGGTTTTCCAAATTAAAACAGTTTTCACATCACATAGACTGGGAGAGTTTGACAGTTCTGTAATTTCATTTCATATCAACTTTTGTTTCGTCTGCAATAGATACTTATGTTCTTGGAAAAGCATCTGAATTGTTCAGAAATTGCTAAAAGAGACACTCCCTACATCTAGCAGATTATATTCTCGAAACATAGACTATGAGTTCAGTGAACGTAAAATTATAAATAAATACAATTTCAAAGAAGAACCTATGGCGAAAAATGTCTCATTTTACCACAATTAATCAATATAGAGGCTTTCTGTAATAAATCGCATCCACCCACTAATTGTACAACAACAACTCTACATATATTATTGAATGGTTTACGGTACTGTAGTATATTTTAAACAGCTGATTTTATCGATAATGACTGGGAATACATAGCTGAAACTTTTTGGTTAGGTTATAATACATCAAAAGATTCTATTAATTATATTTTGGAGGTTATTTACGTTTTCAGGGCAGCTGATTTTATCGATGACTGGGAAGTGGGAATGCATAGCCGAAACTTTTAGGTTAGGTTATAATACATCAAAAGATTCTATTATTTATATTTTGGAGGTTATTTAGTCGACATCGGTTATAGGGTTTGTCCCTACCCTATAAGTTATAACTAATGTTAAACTTAATAACCTCCAAAAACATAAATGATATAATCTTCGGAAGTATTATAGCTCAACCTAAAAGTTTCAGCTATGCAATTCCGGTCATTATCGATAAAGTCAACAGTTTAAAATATACTGCAGTACCGTAAACCATTCAATAATCTATGTAGAGTTGATGTTGCACAATTAATGGGTGGATGCGATTTGTTACAGAAAACCTCTATATTGAATGGGGCATTTTTTGCCGTAGGTTCTTCTTTGAAATTGCATTTAATTATCATTTAATGTTCATTGAGCACATAATCTATGTTTCGAGAATATAAACTGCTAGATGTAGGGGGTTCCCCCTTTAATAAAATACATCCCCTATCACGCCCATAGTTTAGGACAAATTAAAATATATCAACCCCGGGCCAAGGCCGATTACATAAGGAATATGTGTACCCTGTTCGGCCCCCGCCACCCTCCCTCCTCCCCCCTCCCCAGCCATTAAAAAAATAGCTCATAAGCCAACGTCTTTTGCAATATCCTAGAATACATGTATATAATGTCCAAAAAAGTATTATAAACTGATCATTAATAATGATGCCATTGCCAGAGCTTGTCCTGAAAACAGCTTATACTGATAAAGAACAGTTTGAAACCAATGCATTATGTTTGTCTTCATGTGTCTTTTGTCACTATTTCAGACATCAACGTCCCTGCATATGTTCCACCATGTTTGCATAATGGTTCTCCTAGGAGCACGTAAGTCACATGTAAGTACAACAAGAGCACGTAAGTCACATGTAAGTACAACATCTTATTTTGTCCCCTTTAGTGTCTTCTCGAGTCCAAGTTACGCATTTATACATTAACTGGTTAGGAACCCAGAGGTAGTCTTGCGTGTATCGGTGCTATACACCAGGCATGAAAAAGAACCAAGAGGTCTATTCGTAAAACAGCTAAGGTATTGTACCCGGATTCCATTGTTTCTAGATCTGTCTCTCTTCAACCTGCGCCTGTCGCAAGTTCACTCAGGGAGAAGTCCCAGGGTCGGCCGGGTCTTATAAACAATCAAAGAAAAAACTGTAACAACACATTTCAGTGATTCTAAAATTAACGTACATTCCTGGCCTGGGATAAGAAAAAACACATGATATTCTGGCTATGCTGGTAAATTTATTAGATTGTTTTGTCATCCTTAAATATTTGTGAGCCAAATATTTTTATTGTTACATTTATTTTTGTTTATTTTAAGACATTAAAATTAAATTAGATTTATTTCTTCTTTTTGTGCCAGAGTGAGCTATTAGGATCGCTTTCCGTCCGGGGTCCGTCCACCATTTCCTTCTAACGACATCTCCTCTGAAACCACTGGGCCAATGTTGATGAAACTTTGCAGGGATGTTTCTTGCATGAAGCTCTATCAAAGTTGTTCAAAGAATTCCATTCCATGCAGAACTCTGGTTGCTATGGCAACAAATAGGAAAAACTTTAAAAATCTTCTTCTCTGAAACCACAAAGCCTAGAGCTTAGATATTTGGCATGTAGCATTGTCTAGTGGACCTCTACCAAGATTGTTCAAATCATGACCCCCTGGTCAAAATTTACCCTTCCCGGGAGGGGGGGGAGAGGGGGGGGGGGGGGAGAGAAGCATTTGATTTCACATAGGCTTATAAAGGGAAAACATTTTAAAAAAAACACAAGGCCGACAGGCAGATAATAGATATTTGAAATGTTACTTAGCATTGTGTAGTGGACCTCTACGAATTATGTTACAATCATGACCCCTTTATTATAGCAGATGGTAGTCAGGTGAGCGATATAGGGCCATCATGGCCCTCTTGTTTATGATAAATGCTATATTTTTTTCAAAAAGCTTACAGTATATGAAGGCAAAAATAGCAAATAATTAGGTTATTACATGTAATTAGGTAATAAATGTTATAGATATGTTCAAATTATTTTAAAAATTTTTTTTCTTTCAATTATATTTATTTCGAATAACCATTCGTGTACAAAATGTTTCAACTTGTAGCATGAATTTTGTCTAAAATACTTTTGTAAATTTAAAGACCTGACATCAATCATAAAAGTTTATTTTTAATTTTCATACGGTATAACAGAAGTGATTTTGCGTAACGGAAATTTCATATTGTAACATAAATGAAGTGCAGTGTTTTCTACATTTAATTAAATACTTAAAACGTAATATTGTGCCAAGTAAACTTTGTAAATCTATGAACATTGTTGACACAAAAAGCTTTACTTTCTGCCAGAATATGGATAAGATATGGAGTGAAAATGAACTTTAATAAAGGAGCTAAAAAATAATTACCTTTTCAAAGTAATGCAAAATGCACGTTGTATTTTCTGCGAGAATAAAACATAACAACATCATATGATGAATGAAAGATTCTAACATTCTAACATGACTCACGATTTTGTCTCTATATTCATTCATTCAATTGGTTATTGTGTATAAATGTTGTTTCTTTTCAGAAGGCAACATTGCAAATAAGTCAAATGTTTTGTACATTTACTTAATGTGTTTACGTTCTATAAGTAAAGATTTTATTATTATTATTATTATTATTATTATTATTATTATCATTATTATCACAAAGAGTAGAAAAATTATGTTATATTAAACCATAAACAACGCGGGAACCGATATGCTGTAAACATGACGTCATATTGTGCCGCATGACGTTAAATGAGCGTTCACGTAGAAAATATCGCTTTGCCTTTATTCGCCTTTGGTAATATCTGGTCATGTTAGAATCGAAATAACACCCTTTTCAGCGTTGTTACCGTCCAATTAAGAATAATTTGTCGTACTGATGCGCAGTAGGCCACCGGACTTCGTGGCTAATTGACATGACGCCGACTGTCAATCAAATCGTTCGACTGACCAATCAAAAATCACTATTTTTACACACCTCCACGCGTTCTGTTTTCGAGAGTTTACCTCCGACATGTGGTAAAAGAGCTTGAGTATGTAGGGTCATTGTCTTCGTTGATAGATTAATGTATTAAGTAAAATTTATATAAAAATGATGAAAAAGTAAGTTTAATTACTACGAATGGCTTTTTTATCAAGTTAACACCAAGAACTGAAAGAAATTTAAATGATACTTTGCTTACAGAAATAGTTAAACCGGCACTAAATCGTGACCACGGACCTGTATGTATATATAAGGTCCGTGTCGTGACCCATGTTAAATGTGTCGGTTTTGTCATTTTATATTAATTCATATCTAGGTTAATTAAAATCTTTTTCAAACGATTTAGTTTTTCACGGAAACTTTCAGCAGAAAGAATTGATAATTTAGTTATAATTATATACTTCGTCTATGGAGTCTAAAAGTATGTTATCATACGAAACCTTAATTTTTAGGAATAATATTAGAATTAATAATTATAGCATTTAACTAATATTAGATATAAATAGGCAGAGGGCATTTGTTGAGAAGTTAAAAAAAAATTGTAATCTGCACTAACTGTACGCATTACATATTATTTAAGTTTTGACACAAATATTTTGTAAATTTCGACTTCAAACATACGTGCTGCACTTATTTCTTGCATAACCGATGGCTGTTTTCTATAAACAGACACATGTCAAGAAAGATAATACCTAATATACAGTGTGACACCTTGCCTTTGTTTCGGTAAGTCACCGGGAGATATGTTTGATATACATCTCAATGCCGGCCTGATTGACTGGTCAGATTTCATGGTACAATAAACATGTATGATCCATCTTATTAAATATATTGTTAACTAGTAAAACTTGAATGTTTCGTTTGAATTTAATAGATAATAATTTTTTGTCCGCTGACATCGCTATCACCATTTCAAATGCCACTTTGCCAATAAACTTTGAAACTATTTTGATACATCTTGAGAATAGAATACAAGGATACATGTAAATACTGACCACGGCATACAAAAAGTACTTTATATGAACGAGCATATTTTCCATGGTGGTGAAAAAAAAACCTGTGAAAATGCATCGTGAATACATTTTTTAGATTACTATATATAAAATGTTGTTTTTTAAATATATATTTCGAATAGTTTCGAGATCCTTTCGGCATTTTGTGCACTCATTTCCCCCGTCTTGAAGGGTAAGTTTAAAATGTATGCACATAATGCGTGATATGTATCTTGTTCTTTTTAAAAAAAGGAAACATAAAAATTTCGAAAACAGAACAAAATCCCTTTTAATTGTGTTTCCATCCAAGTCAAAATGTGCAAGTTCAGCATGTAGATACTGCCTGAACACTAAAGCGTGTCCGAGGTTTTGTTATCTATCGACCCCGTGGTCGGTAGGCGGAGCGATCGATACTTTCGCGTCATGTCAATTACTGCGTATCAGTACTCCAAATCATTGTTTATTAAACGGTGAACACCGCTGTAACGGATATTATTTCAGAAAAAAAGTTCAGACTTTCACTGAATTGACCCCGAGTCAAACATTTATACAATGATGCACAGTTATACTTTTTCCCTTGTTCATCTAAACCAAGTTTTTCACAAATTTGTCTCCAAATCTGATCATCTAATTTACGGTGACGCTTTGTCACCAGTGCAGGCTCACACTCTAAAAGCGAGATATCCTTCTCCTTTCCGTACCACAGTCGATCCTCTACAAGAGGCCAGAAAAAACGGTTAGTCCCAATGCGACACATTGCCGATACCTCTGCACAGTTTTCATCTACATCTAAGATTAAACCTGGATAAGGCAGACCATCATACTCAATGACACAATAGCTTCCAATCCATGTTTCATTGATATCATCTATCTGCTGCATAGTGCTCTGTATCTGTAATGTACAAATGAAATTTATTACATCCCTATTGTAACCAAAAACAACAGTTAAAAAATAAACTGCCGATTTCTGTGTACTGGTTGATGAATTTTGGACAGCAAATAATGGTAGATCTATATGTGTTCAACATGCTTTTAATTTTAATTATAAATGTATACTTACACCGTCGGTAGAGGAATTTTGAGTCTGAACGTCAACTACAGGTATGTCAGCTTCAACTACAGGTAAATCTGTAGTTTCAACATTAGAAGTGTCAGCGGAAGCAGCATGAATCTGAGCATCAGCAGTAGATACCTGAGCGCCAGTATCAGTGTCATCAGTATCATCCGCAGTGATAGCAGAATGGGCATGTGTCCGAAATTTTAGTCTGAAATAGTTTCGTAAATTTTTCATGGCAGCCAGAGACCAAATTTCGAACTCGTACCATACAGCGACATCACCTAGCGTAGCTGAAAAGGCAAACATTTGACCAATCGACTAGTCATAAACCATAAAAAGGTTGCACAAATACAAAAAAAACATGTAACCGATATCGATGACCATGTATGATTGATTACTATTAACCATTTGTGTACATTTCATTTCTAATTTCTAGACTACCAGGATATTTTCAATCTACTTCTGTATCTTTTTAACTTTTTTAATACATGGCTTTTGAAACATACTGATGTGTTATTTTTTAACGGACTTACATGTAGTACTGGCTGTAATACATGTTCAGGGAATTTAACTCTTGTCGGCGTAAAACAGCTACATATTATCGGATGGCTGCCGAAACAGGACACAACACGGTGGGAAACTTCACATCGTTTAACAGTGATGAGCTGTAAAAAGATTTACAAACATACGTACACAATGCACTGTGAAAATACTTAACTTATTTGGTTTTTATATAATTACAATCGATTACAAACAACATAGAATTACAAAGGTGGTCGTTTGCGTGTTTTAGTTTTAAGATTTTAATCTTCTATTTTCTTACAAAACAAAATTAATCACGCTACATAAATAATTATGATCTATGTATATTATTCAAAGGTAGTAATAAAAAAATAACCTGATGGATTTTCATGGTATCTGTAAGGGGTATGAGGGATGTAGAAAGGCGCCTTTCTAAGTCAATTATTGACTTTTCGTCTACATAGTACATCTTAACCCTGCTACATTGTTGGATGCTAGCCACGAGGTCTTTCCCACATGTAATATCCTTGTTATTAACATTAACTAGGTTGTCGGCTGCCCTTTTAACGGCCGCTCCAACACCATCTGCAGCACCTTTACCATGGGCCGCTTCCAAGTTGATAATTTACAGCCATATTCAAAAACTTTGGTAGACCAAAGATAGAAGTTCAGTTTGTTTCTATATTGGGTGGTTGGGCCGTCACTTACAAAGTGTATTGTCGAGAACTGTTTTATAGTTTTGAGATACGCAATTACTGGGTCTAAATGTGCTCATATGCCTGCCGGTCCATGCTTCAAACAGTCTGAAACTTCAATGTATGCAACTCCAGTGTGCAAGATGATCTGTTGTCTTGGGGCTCCGAAATGTACACTCTGTATTTTACTAGCATACTTGGTTTTGAAATTTTCGGAGAAATCAATGTGCAACATGACTTCTTCGTGTGACATTTCCTTTTGTAAGTATTTCAAAGTTTTGTATTGGTGTCTGATATTAAAGACATGCCGACACATTTTTCTCTCTAGTACAAACAATTCCATTCATTAATACATTTAGATCTTTCGTATGTATCATGTTCTCCCTGTAACTTGTCTCAATCTTGTAGAAGAGATTTTCATGAAGTTTGCATAGACAGGTGTCTCGATCTCTTTCTGTTGGTTTAACTATCTAAAATGGCCGTAACTTGCAAAACATGCTGTATGATATCTTGTTACCCTCTTTCTCACTTTTGCTGTGAAGAGTTTTCAAGGCTGCATTCAGGAGCCGTTTTCGCATCTTTATCCCGTTTCTAGTGATGGTCGCCTGTTTATCTGCTGTCATTCTAGAGCTGTCGTCCCTTTCAAGAAACTCCTTGACTTTCTCTTTCATTCTGATTTTAATGACGACGGGACGGAGACGTCTACTTTTCTTGTACACATAACGCCTCGATACCCCCAAAACACTCGTAGCGTAAGCTCCCAGGCCATACTGTTTCAACACCCGTTTCCCTACAATGACATTTGAGATCTTTCTTCTTTCCAGTCGGCTATTGCTTCTCTGGTACCATTTTCGTACATTCATCACATCATTCCTCACGAGCAGAATGATGTAAAATTTTGCATAACTTAACTCGATAACTCTGTGAACAACTTGCAGAGTTGGTAGAACATCGAAAGAAAAGTATTTGAGATAATTATGAAGAAGTAAATTGGCATGTCCCCTTGCAAAAGTGGCAAAATATGTAGATTGGGAAATCGTCTTATGTGAAAAGGTAAATACGGAAAAATCACGGTGGGAAATCTTGAGATAAATTAACAACTGTATGTTTTAGTTCTTAAGATAATCCGGCATCTTTTCATAAAATCTGTATTACTGGCCGTTGTTTTGCGATTTTGTAACCCGAGGTTATACCAGATAGTACTTATACATGTACGTGAAATACCACATTTTGTATTCAATCGATATCTTTCGTGCGTGCATGGTGTTTACGGAAGTGTTAAGTGATACCATGCAACATTTGATTACAATAAGATTAGAGAAAAATCACATTAATTATTTGCACACTTATCAGATTCGCCGATTGTTTATTGGCAGTTTCTTACGAATGATAGGAGATTGGTCCCTCCCAGGATCGACGGTCAGTTTTTAAACTGTCCGCATGTAACTGAAGTACTATTAACTGAAACGGGCGTCATGTAACGCCAAGAAAAGTTATTTGCTGATTAAAAAAAATATATAAATAAAATATATATAATGTTGATTAAGGAATACACGGTCCTTGAACTATTTTTCGCACTACTTGCAAATATGTTGCTAAGACAGCATCTGACAAACGCCAAAATTCGTTCACCAAACTCTTTAAAGAGGCACTTCCTATAGCTAGCAGATAATATTCACCAAACATAGATAAGGAACGTAAAATGATAAATAAATACAATTTCAAAGAAGAACCTATACCGAAAGTTGTCTCATTTTACCACAATAAATAAATGTAGAGGCCTTCTGTAATAAATCGCATCCACCCATTAATTGTACAAGTCTACATAGATTATTGAATGATTTACGGTACTGCCGCTTATTTTATCGATAATGACTGGAATGCATAGCTGAAACTTTTAGGTTAAGTTATATTACTTCCAATGATTTATTATTTATGTTTTGTGGTTATTTAGTTATGAGGTACAACCTATCACAGCGCATATCACAGCTTAAAACCAAGTTGGAGCTTAAAATAAAGTTAAAGCTGTTCGCTCTCAGATTTTGGTGGAATAAAAACAAGGTTCTTGGAAATGTGTGAAATTAAACATCGAATCATTAAACGAATTGGTTCCAGTATAAATTCCTGTACAGTATTTCTGTATTTTTTAAATTATACGGTAGCAAACTATAATTCGTTACAAACGTTTTTGAAATAGGAGAAAATTTACCTGATGCAATTTCCAGTCAGTATAAGTCAGCATCGAGTGAGCAGTTAGCGACATAGTGCCCTGGTGGCTGTGGTTTACCCCAGCCCATACCACGGCTGCATCCAAACAAAGCATTTCTGTTGTCTCCGTCCGAAATATACGACGTACCCTCTACGAGCCAAAATAACAAAAGCCGGGAGATCGTACGTCGATATACCTTGTTCTGACAGGTGCTAACGGAAACGCATGTTACAGCGGCGTTAATAAAACAACCACAAATAGTCATGCAGTAACTGACCCGCTTCTCAACACGCCTCATACGACGTTCTCTCCAGAAAGAATCCGCCCATTCCCTAAAGCTACTCCAAGAAAAAACATAGGGGGGACGAAAGAAAAGAAAAGGTGCAGGTCTAACCGACATACTGGAAAAGAATGCAATAGAAGAGGAATTTAGGCTGAAGCAAAAGATTTCAAATCCTAAAACAATCAGCTAAAACATCACTGAGTAGCAAAGTACAGAAGAAAAAATATTTGAAAAAAGAGATGAAACGCATTAAAGCCAGCACAGAAGTGGTATCGTCAGATGAAGACGATATGCGTCGAGTCTTACTCCAATAGTCGTGCACGGGAGGCGTGGATCCAGTGTCATAGTTGTAAGGGTTGGTCACATGAGGAGTACACTATTGTCCTCAAAAACAATATGTACATCTGTCACAATTGTAAATCTGATGCGGAAGCGGATTTGCTTTAACTTAGTCTACCTCCTGCACATACTTTGATCAATTAGTAGTGTTTTTATTCTGGTAACTGGTTTACATTTTTTAATTCATTGACCGTGACATCGTCCCATTGACCGTCAAGGCTCGTTGCTAAACATACATGATTAATACATCGACTTTGAAATGTCATTTTTTGCGTTAAAGTTATATTAATTAACACAAAAATACATAAATGTATAAAAAATGTTTTTTTTCCTTAAAATTCCACAGTAAACATAAAGCACTTAGATGATAGTAGACCCATATATGTTGCTGTTTAAACGTTAGAACTGTTAACTTTAATAAAAGTTTTATAATGTGTTGAATGTTTTCTATGGTCAAATATAAATTGTAACAACTTACCCCGGACCCTGTCACAACTTACCTCATTGTTGAGGTAAATTTTTACATTTCACTAACCTCTTAAATCTAGCTGGTTCGAGTAGAAATATGTTTTCATATAATCTTTGCTATGCATTTCTATAAACAGCAAACATTGAGCTTTGCATAGTTATTTGGACTATCAACATCGGCAAATAAATCAAGAAGATATATCGAAAACCGTGAAAAATGTGCCAATTATCTCCTGTCCCGTAGGGGAGACCGAGGCAAAGTGTTATATTTTTCAAACTTTTTAGATTTTTGTTTAGATCAACTTGCATAGAGCCCTGTAAGTGATGTATTCAGAAAATACACTCAATTTGGAACAAACGTTGTCTTTAATCAAACAATTCAACCATGTTATAACAATCTATATCAAGAAAAAAATACTGGGTATATGTAACACTTTGCCCCGAGCTTTGGGCAAAGTGTTACAGTCACCGGAGTATAGTGTTAAATAACAAAATGCAAGAGGAATAAATGATCACCTAGGTGAAATGCGGATGATTTAAGCTCAAGTATGTCGTAATGGACGAAAATGAAATCGAGAACAAGCATTGGCAATACAGGTAAACTATCAAATTACTCCAGGATTCGGAGAATGACTGATGTTAAAGCTTCGATTCCATCTTTTACTTTACTCTAGTCGGAATTATTGTCTGATTCACAATTTTGACAAACAATGACCCTTAGCAACAGCAGTACATTCTTCATGTGCCCATCCCTACATGCAGCACACTGCATCCATTTTTCCCTTGATTTACTGTTAAAATATGGTTCCACACATATCAGACAATACCATTCTTCATCTTCTGATGAATCAGAACTTTCAGCTTTCCTTTTCTTTGGCGCTGATTTACTTTTATTTTGGGGGATTTTGGGTTTCGGTTTCAATTGTTCTGTCCTCTTTGAAGATTTTTCTTTCTTCTTTTTCTGTCTTCGTCTACGCTATTCATCTTCAATTGCATTTTTTCTCGGGTGTGTCTGTTAAAATAGCTTTCCTACGCTTTTTACGTCCCGGTGTGTTTGTTCTAGGAGGCGCTTTATGGTGGGGCCGTATATGTTCTGGTGAGAAATGCGGCCTCCCTTCGCTTGATATTTCTGCTGTTTCTATTCTGGTTTCTGTAGTTGTCTCGTTGGCATGGCTTGCTTGATCGATACACCTGCCAATGCATTTGTAATGATCGTTCCCGTCCTGGCCATTCTTAGCTATATGAATATCACCCCTGAATACAACATTTTCTCTTCCTGGTGCGTGCGCATATATCTGAACATCATTATGTTGGCCTATATACTGATATAGTAATGTTGAAACACCTAGACTGTTGCAGAGGGCTGCGAGAATCAGTGGTATCATTGTTGAACTCCATTTTAGTGATGTAGTTTTCAATGTCGTTTCGTATGTCGCGGTCACCAGCAAAGTCATCGTAATAGCCCATATTCACAAAAATTTCATTTCTCAGTTTGAAACAAATCTGATCATGCGAAAGGTCCTCAATATTTTCTTCAACCAGGCTTTTTCGCACGGCATGTAAGAGGCAATGACCGTCTCCTGGGATACGAATTACCAGTCGGTTCAAGTTTCGAGCAAACGCATCCAATTTATCCCATGCATTTAAAGTTGTGCTAGTATTCCCTGCATTCTCCGAAGCCGTGCTGATTTCACCAGGGTGGTCAGTTTGAATTTGATGAACCCCATTATTGCGTTCATTAATTGTATTTGATCCCATAGGCTCACCTAGTGTCTCAGTCAGGTTTGCAGTTGGATCCGGTCGATCAGTAACACTGCTCGGCGCAAATTCATCGTCGTTGAAAACTTCCCTGTTGAAAGGATGTACACCGGAAACATTGAAACCGTGAATGATATTTACAGGAGTAGATATTTTAGGCCAACACCCTTTCACGATGCCGGGTAAGTCATAAATTCAATGTTTTCCCTGGGTGGCTGCGCATCCAACTATCTTGAACGCATGCTAATTGTCTTTTAAATGGACCAAACACTGACCGGTCTAGAGGCTGCAACTTGTGGGAGCAGTGTGGCGGAAATGACAACATCACCACCCCATTATCTCGTGCGTAGTTTAAGATATCAATGTGCAGGTGCGATTCGTGGTTGTCAAATAATAGCAAAACTTTTTTCTCTTTTGATGCTCGCGTGTGTTTAACAAAATGCTCCAAAAACTTCAAAAAGTTATCGTGTGTCATCCATCCTGAAGGATGCGTGGTCCCTATACAGCCGACTGGCCCATCTCATCACATTTGTCCTATTAAAACTAGTTGCTCTAGACATGCTTGTAGCTTCCAGCGCTCTTCGCCAATCCGGTCCAGCATTTCTGTCCCGTATCCACGAATTAGGCAATGTAACTGCAAACGCTTCGGCACATTCGTAAGCTAAGACACTCACTTCTTTGGGACTTAGGCCAAAATAAATATTACTTGCTGTTTTTAAATAAGTTTTCAATATGTTCTCTTGCGTGGTTGTAAAAACTGGTTTGTACGTACGCTCTCTGAATCTTTCAATGTTATCAGTTCCGAGTTCTTTTGTCTTTTTGATGTATCGGCACAGCGTCATAGGGTTCATCTTTATTTCATTGGCCACATATCGAATACTTCGTCCACATACCAAGCACATCGTTAATGCCCTTCTCAATGACATCGGCAGGTACCTTGGATAACTGTGTCGTTCCTCCGTCGTTTCGAACCATTCTACAAAGGAAAAGTACAGAAATAGCTTAATTGATAAGAATAATCTAGAATAGATCTATCTAGATCTAGCTTTTTACCGGTATATCAATTTCTGAGCAGTTATGGAAGTTTTAGAAAAGTAAATATGCATTTTTTGTTTCATTAGTGGTAGAGCGGGTTGGGTATTACCGAACATGCGGCTATTTCCGAACATTGTTTTAAATTTTGATTGGCACAATAGCACACGTGTTCGTAAAAGTTATTTCGTCATTGAATGACGTCAGATCTTTCTTTCTGCCATTTTACTTCCATGCCGGTCTATTTGTTTCCATAAAATCGCTGAAAATTACAGACAACAAAATCAAGCCAGTACCAAGTAAGTAAATTACATATTTCTTAACTTTTTTTGCTAAGGTTTTAAAATATCGGTTATTTAAAAATGTGCTGCATTTTTTCTATAATTTGATTCTTTAGGCTTGTACTTATAGAATGGAATAGTCTAAAATGTGTCTCAATCCTGTTGAGAAGGAAAACGAAGGCGATCGGAAATACCCGCAAAATAAACCACATGTGCGCCTATTTCCGAACATTCATTAGGTACTGTAGTTTACAAACATCTAAATAACTCTTTATTTTATGAAAGACATTTGTAATTTATTGCTAAAATGTCTTTTTGGCCGTTAGTTTTGGTCACGTCTATGCCACAATTTATGAATCTATAGACTATAATGTCTAAATGTCACACGTTTTATTTCCGTTCTAAATGAATTTTATTTTTCAACAGAATGAGTCGTCAAATCGGAGCTAGAAAGAAGTTGAAATACGACCCCATGCTTATTGAAGAAGTGGCTGAACTCGTCAGAGCAAAAAGTAGAACTCTCAATCATGCAGCACGTGAATATGGCTTGCCGAAAACCACTTTGCACGACAAGGTACACAATAAGTATAAGTCAAGAAGAACTGGACCACGCCCCGTTCTTTCTGAAGACGAGGAACAACGAATTGCAAATTGGGCTGTCCATATGGCCCGTATTGGATACGGTGGCCCGTATTGGATACGGTCGCACTCGTCGGGAACTTATTGCCGTCGTCAAGAAAATACTGGATGGTGATGGTCGTAAGACACCTTTTAAAGAAAACCGTCCAGGTAAAGATAGGATAAATGGTTTCTTCAAGCGCCATCCTGAATTAAGCTTGTGCACAATTTTACAATTAGGTAAAGAACGGGCAATTATCTCAGCTGAGAAAATAAAGAAGTGGTTTGATGACTATAGTAACTATATTGAAAATGAAGTTAAGGACACTGATCTTTTAATCGATCCATCACGGCTGTACAACGCAGATGAGAGCGGATTTTCCCTTTGTGTATCTAGCAACCAGGTGATAGGTTACAAAGGCGCACCTGTCATCTACCAGTATGGCAACAGCAGCAAAATTCAGTTGACAGTTATGGCGGCGGCAAGTGCAGCAGGACATTTTGTGCCTCCAATGGTAATTTTTCCCGGCCAGAGGTTTGCGTACGATCCACTTGAGGTTTTTGAGGAAGCTGCAATGGGACGTTCTGAGTCGGGGTGGATGGATTCTGAAGTTTTCTGTGGGTGGTTGAAAAGTGTTTTTATACCAGCCATTGACGCCAGGTGTGTAAAGAAACCTGTAGTCTTGTTGATAGATGGACACAGTACACATGTTACTTTAGAGGCTTCAAATATTTGTATTGAGGCTGGGGTTGAACTTTACTGCCTACTGGAACATGCTTCACATGTTTTACAGCCGCTGGATTTAAGACTGTTTGCATCTTTGAAACGTACATGGAAGCAAGCCGTGCGTGACTGGAAAGCTGAAAACATAGGCGAGTTCGTTACTAAGAAGACATTTGCTCGTGTCTTTAAAGAGGCTTGTTCCACTGTGTTCCTTTAATTGTTCGTTTTGTCCTCGTGTGTTTGCTTTGTATGCTAGTGTGTGTTGGTAGTGTATATGTGTGTGTGTACATGATTGTGTGTGTGTGTCGCGTGTGTGTGTGTGTGTGTGTGTGTGTTGGTGGTGTGCACTTCTGGTGCTGTGGGGTTCGTTTTGGGGAGGCTGCGTTTTTGGTACGTGGCATTCCCTGTTTGATATTATTTTTGTTTTTTTGGGAACAGAGCACAACGGTGGACGTAGCTGCCCCGATCGCAGATTTATGAAAACATTTGATCCGTGGTAAAATCAAAAGCACGCCGAATAACATTTCATATTGCATCTAGACTAGTCATTCCCGGTATCTTCTCTAACTTTTGATTAATAATTTGATTATCCACCACGCTTAGGGTACAAAACAGACCGACATTTATAAAAATGTAGAAAATCTACTTACTTGTCGCCAAAAGCATTGGCTCCGCATCTAAAATTAACAGTCGATGGAAGCAGCCCACAAACTATCGGATAAATTGGCGGTTCCGAAAATTGTTTACCGCGCAATGATAATGACATCAAAGATGACGTCATCGAGTTGACACTTCAAATGTAACACTTTACCCCGTGTAACACTTTGCCCCGGTCTCCCCTACGTTCGAAGATTTTAGAGAATGGAATTCTAGCTTTGCAATGCGCTACAGGCTTAAATGAGACTCATTAACTGAAATGAAAACGATACATCTACTTAACAGACGTCGCTCGTTTTGTTTCCACACAACTGTCTGCACGTACGGTACATAGGAGCTCTTTTGAAAACCCACATCAACACCATATGCTGTAGACCTATGGCCCGGGTAAGGAGATACACCCCTACATTTGTTATCTATTTTTGTCAGTTTCCGAGGTTCTATGTGACAAAATTCCCGATACGTTTATATATATGTTACATGAGACGCAATAGACGCATTCATTTTACTATATAGAGCTGTTTTAAAAAAACACAGTTAGATCTACATGTATCTAGATCTATTATAAAAAATATCCAGGCGTAGGTGAAATGCCGCACAAGAGATCGCTGTAATTAATGTGCTTCTTTGTGCATGAATAGAATCTATATCCCAAATAGATGTCAGCGGTCCACTTTGAGTCAATTTAAGATTTAAATTTGTTCCTCATATGATAAAACATGCCCCATGCAGCTAACGTTAGTATAGTCCTACTACATTTAGTAGGCCAAAGTATAGATCTATAGTAGGCCCCTAGATCTATGTCCAGTTATTTTTTGTTTTTTTCTTTTCTATTAGAATCTATGTTTATTTTATTATTGAAAATTACGAAGATTCTAGTTATGGCCTAAATATTCTCAATAAATTCATTTCATAAACATGTTTTCTTCCGATAGCACTCCTTATGGGTTGCTGAGTCAGACTAGCTTATACGAGTTACCTCCCTTAGAGGCCCACAATGCACAGGAGCCGCTGTTCTTAGAGCAAAAGTATCACACATTTCGATGCATAATTTTGATTTGTTTTTAGCGTATAAACTTTTTGTTGTGCTTTGAAAACGAAAAGATGTTTCTTCCACTTGTATCGGACGTAGTTTACTAAATTTTTGATTCCGATCTACGGAAGAAATTCAAGTTTTCGAGACAGGAAGAGTGCAAACTTTCGATGTTTTGATTGAACAAGATGGCGACCCAGAGTGTAAATGTTAGTTTAGACGATATTGACCTGTCAAGGCTAAGGGTAAGTTACACGGACGGTCCATGGCTTTTTTCCCCGTAGTTCAATGAAATGTTGTTGCATCCTTATGTTGTATCCATGATCGTGCATGGATTGCTTGTAAACCAGTGCCAAAAGTATCATGACAGACAAATCAGCTGGTCGCCAGACACAAAGAAATAAAAATGTGATTTAGGTGGGTGGGGTAAGTCTGTTCTATTTCAGCATTTTGTATCTTTGTATATAATACTGTATGAACCAAAATATGGTACAGGTAATACAGTGAATTAACTTTAAAGACAGATATCACAATTTCAGGGCAGGTCTAACCCAGATGGGTGGGTCCAGAATGGCCCACTTCCTGAACTGTACTCTGTAGTACCAAAATGGCCCATTTCCAGAACAGCCCACTTTTAAGTCCAGAATGGCCCGCTTTTTAGCATGTTTAGTATTATTAAACTAGTAATTAATATTGAGTGTTGAGTTTAGGGGATACTAGTGAACTTTGAACTTTTTTTGTACCTCTACTACTATTTGTTGCAAATAGACGGTTCCTGCAAATACATTAAGACATATATTGATCAGAACAAATATAAGTACACATTTTTTACTTTACTTTTCACAGACATGTCTTCTAGGTCGTCCAGGATAAAGCTAGTTCTGTGAATAATAATTTGACAGCATGTCCTGCAAAATGTTTAGGCTTAGTTCTTCCTAGAAAATACTTATGACTGTGTAAACCAAACTCTTAAAATTTCTTTCAGTATATCAAAAGGAGAGATCGCCATGACATCATATGGTAGTTTTGATAAGATTGCTCTGCTTGTGTATCGGAAAATAATTTTTGAATTTTTAAAACTTTTTTGCTATTTGAAGGATTTTAAATTTCAAAAAGTTATTAAATGCTCTTGATACTCATATTTTCACATTAAAATATCTCTTTTGAAAAAATACTGTTTTTAATGACACTTGATTTTTCGTAACAGCTTATTGCTGTTAAAACCATTAAGGAAAACAGTGTAGTTACCTGCTTGCGAATTTTTCATTTTGAATCTGAACAAAAATTAAAAACGATGAATAAAGTGTATATTTTATTAGCTTTCAAGTGATATAAAAGATTTAAAGGTATATTTTGTTTTAAAAAAGTTGCAGCCGTTAAAAAACGCCACTAACAATACATAAACATGGACTACCGACCGCTGCCACCTGCATTGATCTCTTATCAGTAGAAAATATTGCGTAATACAGGGTTTCCTCTCCTATACAAGTTTCCTTTTGAAAATAAAAAGTAGGCAGTTCTGGTACTGGTCTGTTTCGTAAGCAGGCCGTTCTGGACCTACACCTTCCAAAACAGTCCATTTCTGGAAAGGCCCAGTCCAGAACTGTCCACTTTTAAGCAGTATTGATTTATAGTAAAAACCATGAATTTATCATGAAAGGGAATTGTTGCTGGTCAAGGTTTTCATGCAATTAGTTTTAAGAGACTGGATTTCACACACAATCATAGAGTATTTTCTAGAAAGAAATAAACCTTCTGCATGAAATTTCAAATTGTTATTCACAGTACTAGCTTTATACATGTCTGTGAAAAGAAAAATAATTCAAAGAAATAGTTCAGAATTGTACTGTTTTATTTTATCCGATGTAACCAACAAAGTAAATATGCTTATTTACACTAATTACACGAAAACCTTGACCAGCTACAATTCCCTTTAATGATTTATTCAATTTATTGTCTATAGAAGGAAGAAAGTCGTGCTGAATTTTAACTTTTACATTTTACCAACAAAGAATTGGGTAGACTGAGAAAAAAAAACAGAAGGAAAAGAAATGACATCCAAGCATAATATTATTTTCCACAACAACTTTGCATAGGGTGTCGTTCCTTTGTGAGGTTTGTTTTCATCACCAAAGATGTTTCAGTATGGCGATTTTCTGTAATGTTTAAATAATTGCCACACTTCAGGTTCAGGTTGTATATATAGACTCGGAACAGCAACAGGGTATCACATAAATTACTAAAGACACATGCAACATTATCACATTATCTTTCTGGAACTACAATTACGTTAAGGTGAAAATTGATTCGCAAGTAAAAGGAAATAACTATTAAATAATAGCTAAGAGTCATTTTTCCTTCCTAGGCAGGCTGGTGTTCCGTAGATGGTTCTAGAGGAAACTTTGTTACTGTAATAGCCATTTTTTACCAAATTTTTCACCAACTCTTGTTAAGAGTAATTTGTCAAAGGTTATAAAGTCTAGCTCTTGTTTGAAACAGGGTCTCATGGCCCAGAAACTAGACCATCTGTCATTCTGTGGTGGTCATATAGGGAAGAAGAACAAAGTTAAAAGTCCAATTAGCATTTTAGATACTGTATACGGGGTGATACTTGCTTAGATTAAATTTTTGCTTTTTTTTCACGAGTTTCACACTTCGCTAATTTAATTTAAAAATCTGCAAAAAGATTTATTTCACATAGATTTACATTAGAAAATTCTCCTTTCAAAATTTTTAATTCATGAATGAGCCTGTCTGCTCATAAATTGTGAAATTTTCATCATGTGAAAATTACACAATTTACAGTACATGTATATACATAATATCTTTGCAGAAAAATGATGATAGAGTTCTGTTTAGTCTTTAAAACAATGCTGAACTTTACATTTTAGTCATAGTCCTTTAGTTTCTTCAGGAAGAAGTATTGTCAGACAGCATTTCTTTTCTTTTTTTGCAATATCACTGAAAAAAAAGTACTGTGCTATATTTATATCATTTACGTTCTATTTAAAAAGCAAGGTTAGGAATGTTTTTTGAACACTTTAATTATCTGTAAGATATCTTTCTTGGTAACATAAAAGTTAAAAGTAAAATTTAAATCCAAAGTTTAATCACTAGAGTTGTGGTATTGTTTTACACAGAAATGTTGTCATGAAAACTAGGTGTGCTATTGATTGTTGTTAGTACACAAGTACTACAGTCTAACCTCCCTGAACGACACCTCCCTAGAGCAACAATCTCCTTTAAGAAAGACACCCATTTTCTTTCCAGTTGCATTATTATCATGTGACGTCATATTTGTTTATATACATTTATTCTGAAGAAGGCTTTACGGCGGAAGCATGTCAGTTATATATAAGGGATCTTCCGCTCAAGAGCAACAACTCTTTACAAATTAACACAGGGTGTTGACTCATGAGAGATTGCACTGTAGTTGGAAATGGTCTTATTTTGTATCAATAGCACAACTTCATTTTCTATGATTTCTGCTTTCTTCAGGATCCTGCTGGAATCTTTGACCTGATAGAGGTTGTAGGAAATGGAACGTATGGCCAAGTTTATAAGGTATGAAATCTTCATTTACTAAATGTAAATGCGTGTACGATGTATACATTTGTGGTTACGGATTTTATTATGACACATGGCAAATTATTTCATTAGTTGTGTAGTGAGCATTGGTTATTTTAGAAACTCTCATTTTTTGTGATTTTTAAAATAACCATAAATTCAGTTTGCTACAATTTAGTCAGCTTCCTTCAGTTTTCAACTATGTTAAGAATTTTCATGCTGTGAAAATATGCTTTCTGAGCTGTACACAACAGCTGGTCTTTTCAAATAATAAAATTTAAAAAGAAAGCATGGGAGTACAGTCAAATTTGGTTCAAGCTTACTGTTTTGTAAACATTTACAACAAGTTTTGTGGGATTGAGGCGTTTAAGGAAAGCATTGTGAGAAGACTAAGAAGGAAGTTTAAGTTTCAGATATTCTCATTGTTATTTAGAAATTCCAGACAGTTATGTGGTTTAAATGAATTGTTAGGAGATAATGGATTTAATAGTTTTATTTTTGACTAATACCACAAGTCTGTCTGACCGAGACATGTTTTGATATCAAATATCCAAATATTTCTGACGTAATATATGTTGGTTGTATGGTTGGTTCTCGGCCTTCTTTAGGCACAGTATCCGCCCTGGTACCGATACTTGTCAGAACATCGGTAGTTGCCAAAAACACTTGTGTTCCATACTTCTCAAGAGTTGGTATTGGAGACATGCATGTAAAATAGTTATCAAATTATCTCCCTTATCAGATACAGTCAAAGGTAGACAAAATTATGCAACTTAGTTTTGTCTGTTAAAATCCTTTGGCTTTATTTTACCATGGTTTTTGATAGGGACAGGCCATTTATTAGTCAAAATGTCAGGACCGCTATGGATTAAACACTAGCATAACATGCAGTACAACTTAGTGTTTGATTTCATTATCATGATTGCATCTTACTATATTGTAAGACTGTATGTTGAACTTCCAGCATATAGATGACAAAATAGCGACCAAACAGAAAAATAGAAAATGAGAAGTACAACTTACCAGTACATTTAGTGAGTGTTTATGGGAAATAAGGCACTGAAGTAAATAATTCTGATTGTCCACTAATTGCTTAAATGAACAGGAAAACAGCAACGTCAGAATATCTTAACAAATTTCTGTACATGCATGTTTGTATGATATAGGGTAGCCATACGAAGACGGGTCAGTTGGCGGCCATCAAAGTGATGAATGTCACTGAAGAGGAGGAGGAAGAAATCAAACTAGAAATAAATGTCCTGAAAAAGGTAAGCTATTGGCAGTAGGACGTGGTAGTAGGCTTGTTGGTTTTGCTGCATGTACAAATGTAGATGACCCACCTCCTTGGTCAAGTGTTTAAAGTCACTTAATTTCTCATTGATTTGGGGTCATGGGTTAGAGCCCTCCTACCAACTTGGTTCTTTTTGAGTTTCGAACTTTTGATGTATTCTGGTATTAAACTTACAAAAGTATAGACATCCGTAGCCATCAAAGTCAAGTTTATAAAAAAAATCAAAATAAAATGTAGGATTAACTGCTTTGTTAGTGTGATAATTGTGACAGTAGACACATATAATAATTTATACATTCTGGCAAAATGCACCCCATTAAAAATTGGCAATTTTCCAAAAACTGTGTGATTCAAAATTAGCCAGTTTTCATTGATGAGGACTATATCTGTCTCTATACATGTGGCTGTACATAAGCATTGAGCACTGTTAGCTATACAGTTTGTTTATATATTTTCAGTATTCTCACCATCGGAACATTGCCACGTATTACGGAGCTTTTATAAAGAAAAGCCCAGCTGGCAAAGATGATCAGCTCTGGGTAAGAGTTTGTATAGACCTTAAATTTCATAGAAATCTTTCTGAATAAATAAATAAGTCTATAATATATAAATTGACCATTCAGTCATATGTAGAACAAGATTACACTGATACTCATCCATAAATTTGTGTTTTTACATAGACTTAAAGTTTACAAGTTAGGGTTCTTTTTGTAAATGAGTGATTAATAGTTTACAAAAGGTATGTACATACTAATCAGTCTCAAGACTCACCCCAGATGGAATCAACCTCGAAGAGAAAGAGAGAGAGAGAGGCAACATGGAATTGTCTGTGTTTTGCCTAAGGAATCTATCACTACTTGGGCACTGGTGGGGATCGAACCTGATCCCTACTGATCCTGAGGTGAACGGGCTACCTCTGCCTCAAGGCCACTCTTGACAGTTCAGTCCGTTGAAAATACAGTTCACAATAACATAAAAAGAAATGGAAGCTGAGTACATGTGTATACATGTATATTTGTATATTACAGTTGGTGATGGAGTACTGTGGAGCAGGGTCAGTGACAGATCTCGTCAAAGGTAATAACTACCATTCATCTGTAATAGACAGCAAATCATGTTTGTTACTGTCAGTATGCAATGTGGGAAATGATTCGCAAACATTTATTAAGAAATCAAAATGAAAAATGAAGAAGCAGTGCAGTAATTTTAGTACAAGTTATGAAGTGTCCATTGACGTCATCAGAAAGTGTTTTAGGGTCAGGGATTGAAACATGTGTATGTTTATGTACCAGGTTTGTGTTTTGGGACCAGTGCAGATCATGATCAGCCTAGAAATGAGGTCCGTCCATTTTGCAATTCAGTTTGAACATTACATGGAGCATCCATTTGAACATAAAATGGTCTTACTAAAATTGAAAGATGGACTTGTCCAGTTTTAGCTCATCTGAGCCGAAGGTTTTGCATGTGCAAGCTATTAGTATGGGTGACATTAAATCAGACTGCTGGCCACATGGAGATACAGTTTATTTTGTTAGCCTACTGTTGAACAATCCATATGCCGATCCCTTTGTGCTTATGCATGCATCCTGATGATCAGCAGTTTTGTAACTTCTTTGGATGTAAGTTTAAGGTGAGTGCTTTGTAAGGCATTTGGTGTTCTTGTATATTTTTAGCAACAAAAGGCAACTGCCTCAAAGAGGAATGGATTGCCTATGTAGCCAGGGAAATATTACGAGTAAGTAACCAACACAACATTTACTGTCAAAGTCTTTCTTTCCATAAGGTTTTTATTTTCACTAATATTTTGCAAAGTTTCAGCCGAAAATAAAACTATTTCCAAGGGGCATTTAATATTGTACAGCCATTTTTATCCAGGTTCTAGGACTTTGTAATGTGGCACTGCTGCAAGAAACATGGTTCAATCCATTGGCTGACAGTGAGTCAGACATGTATATATGTACTGTGTATTTTCAAGGGCCTGGCACATCTACATGCAAATCGTGTGATACACAGAGATATAAAAGGACAGAATGTACTTCTCACAGATAACGCTGAAGTCAAATTAGGTAAGAAGACAGACTAGCTAAATATAATTACCCCCCACTCCCTTTCCCCCGCAGAAGACTCCCTGTATCTATAATACGTTGGGATTTTGAATCACTCACCCAGAACACAAAGACATATTGTTCTGATATTGTTAATTCTGATAGGTCAAGTTTACACTTAGAGGTCAAAGGTTCTTTGGTTAAATTAGGTCAGCTGTGTCAATTGGAAGTGTCTGAAGTATTTAAACTCTGACATGATTCTATCAAGTCAATGTGTAGAATAGATATTTTCAAAGGTCAAGGTCATACATAGTTAATAATCAGTTATTGTTAGTTTGTCTTGAAAAGCAACCATCAAGTTGTCCCCTTTCAATTTCAGTTGATTTTGGCGTAAGTGCTCAACTAGATAAAACGATTGGAAGACGAAATACATTTATAGGAACACCTTACTGGTAAGTATTGTAGAACATTGAGATAAACCACTTATAAAGAAGAAAAAAATGGCAAATTTAGACTATAAAACTGCTTACTGATGGTATCTGATTTATTAAACCATTACAAATGTAGAGGGGGTTCTGTTAACCTGGTGTAGATGTAGCAAGCAGTCAAAAGTCTGAGTCTTTTATTCATAAAAACTGCTTGCATTTAAGCTTACTAGATTAGCAAAAGTTATCACAAAACAAGTTCTGACACCAGATGTGGGCCTCGTTGGTATTTTGAAAATCTTTTGCCACTTTTTGGCCGGACCAGTTGTCAGGGCAAATTATTGTAGTTATTTGCGTGTATATTTGAAATGCTTGTCGCTTTTAGCAAATTTCTTTAACCTGTCTTTAGAATTTGGCAATGGCAGGGTAGGTGTTTGCATATGCAAGTAGATAATATTTGAAATAATACACCTTAGAGACTGCTTGACAAATTTTGATGAAAATTACCCGGACTTTTTTGGAACTTCTTACTTCGTAACAGATAGCTTCTCTTACATAGTTATTACTGTTTTTTTAATTTTTATATGACCTTCAACATTTTGTTTAACACCAAGTTCTGTTCTGTTCTAGGATGGCACCAGAAGTTATAGCCTGTGATGAAAATCCTGATGCCACATATGACAATAGAGTGAGTAATTATGTTAACCCTTGCTAGTGATGTTAACCTTTGCAAGTGAAGTTAACCCTTTTTAGGGGCAACATTTTTATTGGAAAGCATGGTCAAGTAATCGGGAGGTGTTTATTAATCTTGATGGCAGTCTGTGCTTGAAATGAATTAATATAAAATGACAGTAGATTCTTCAGAAGCACAGTGGGCGCCCATGATGTTCATGTAGTGATGATGGCATTATCTTAATCAGCCAGTCCAGGAAGCAGTTCTATCACCAGTGAGGCATTTCCCTGTACAAGATACTTAATGTCTCATGTGCCAATGATAGCAGTGTTGAAAATTGCTGGCTCTTTTCTGAAAGGAGATTGGGTCCTTTGGCGGGATGGTGTTTCTAAGGAGATACAAGTTTAAAGAGATTTGTTTCTCTAACAAGCATATAAAGTCACTTTAAAAAATCTAGATATTGAGTGATTCAAATATTCAATTGCCTCTGTAGTTGAGTGTTTGAAAGTTGCTGACTTAAAATCATAAGGAACCCCTCAATGATTGAGGGTTGTTTGTTCAAGTCTTCTTGTGAGTTTGACTTTATGTGTACATGTATGTGAGTAATTTTATAGTCCTGCCCAGAAATACTGATTAAGTAAACTACTTGCATGTAAATAACTGAAATTACTGTTGAAATGCAGGTATAACATAAAGAAAACAGGGGAAAGTACTGCAGATATCCTTGCAGTAACTTTGTTGAATTAGTGCTCTTTGAAGTCTGAAGATGGATATATATATATATAATGTTTCTATGTTACAGAGTGATCTATGGTCGCTAGGTATAACTTCTATTGAAATGGCTGAAGGGAAGCCTCGTAAGTACATTTGTTACAATTATTAACCTTATAGATTTTACTTGGAGATGATAATGGGTCAGTTTTGTAAAATACTACACTATAGCTCATTTCCCTTGAAGAAAAACAGGAGAAACTGTAAAACTGAGAATTTGTCACTTTGTCTTCTAACCATCATGCTTCCATTGTCATTTTCTTCTATATTTTATATCTTAATTTGTGAAAGCGTTTCAAAAAACGATCACAATGTAATTTAGTACAATTCCTGGACAAACATTCTGCCCTTTCACGGAAAAAAATGTGTTACTTCTACAATTGATGCTATCTTATTTCAATAGTATCTAAAAATTTGAACAAAATATTTTGTTTGCACATATGTCAAGACACTGATTGTAAAATAACACTGGAATTATGTAATATTTGCCACATACATCCTCTAACAGGTGTATTTCTGATTCTGTCTTGTACATACATTGTTGGTATTGTTTTGCCAGGCAGTATGACCACATTTTTCTGTCCTTGGGTTTGCTATAAATTATGCAATCAACATTAATTTCGTTTTCAGCTCTCTGTGATATGCACCCAATGAGGGCCTTATTTCTCATACCCAGGAACCCACCGCCTAGACTCAAGTCTTCTAAATGGTAAATACATACAATAAATAAATAGAATACACTTATTAAAGCTACCTGTTAATATCAGGGTAATACATTTTTAGCTCGACTATTCGAAGAATAAGGAGGCTATTGCACTCGCCCCGGCGTCGGCGTCTGCGTTGGTTAAAGTTTTTAATAAAGTCAAATATCTTGAATACTATCAAAGGTATTGACTTGAAACTCAAACTATATGTTTACCATCAACATCTACACCTGAGCAAACAATCTCAATAACTCTGTTTTTATTTTTGACAGATTTATGCCCCTTTTTAACTTTGATTTTTTTATGGACTTGAAACTGAAAATGTATGTTTACTGTCAACATCTTCCCCAATGTTTTTGATTTTTGACATATTTATGCCCCTTTTAACTTACAATTTTGTCACAGTTTTTACCAGACTAACATGGAAATACTCGAAATGGCTTTCTTTTGAAATATCATGAATAATTATGCAGCATGCAGCAGTCATGCTTTTTTAATTCAATACATATCAATTTTGAAAAGTTACAAAGTTATTCATGATCAAATTTACAAGGTTATGTATTTCTTTGAAATTATCCCCTCCTCCCTCCAGTTGGCTTACAGAATCCAGAGTAAGGCTTTGAATGTAATGTACATTTACAAAGGTCTTTGAACAAGTTTCATATCTTTATACCCCCAAAACGAAGTTTAGGGGGGTATATAGGAGTCACCCGGTGGTTGGTCGGTCGGTCGGTTGGTCGGTCGGTCGGTCGGTCGGTCGGTCGGTCGGTCGGTCTGTTGCATTTTCCTTGTCCGGAGCATAACTTGAAAACTACTTGTTGGAATACAATACAACTTCATACAATAATCAAGCACATTGAGAGGAAGTGCAGTGCACAAGAACTATAACTCCATCTTGACTAATTACAGAGTTATTGCCCTTTGTTACTTTTCCTTGTCCGGAGCATTACTTGAAAACTACTGGTTGGAATTCAATACAACTTCATACAATGGTCAAGCACATTGAGAGGAAGTGCAGTGCACAAGAACTATAACTCCATCTTGACTAATTACAGAGTTATTGCCCTTTGTTACTTTTCCTTGTCCGGAGCATAACTTGAAAACTACTGGTTGGAATTCAATACAACTTCATACAATGATCAAGCACATTGAGAGGAAGTGCAGTGCACAAGAACTATAACTCCATCTTGACTAATTACAGAGTTATTGCCCTTTGTTACTTTTCCTTGTCCGGAGCATTACTTGAAAACTACTGGTTGGAATTCAATACAACTTCATACAATAATCAAGCACATTGAGAGGAAGTGCAGTGCACAAGAACTATAACTCCATCTTGACTAATTACAGAGTTATTGCCCTTTGTTACTTTTCCTTGTCCGGAGCATAACTTGAAAAACTACTGGTTGGAATTCAATACAACTTCATACAATGATCAAGCACATTGAGAGGAAGTGCAGTGCACAAGAACTATAACTCCATCTTGACTAATTACAGGGTTATTGCCCTTTGTTAGTTTTCCTTGTCCGGAGCATAACTTGAAAACTACTGGTTGGAATTCAATACAATTTCATACAATGATGAAGCACAATGAGAGGAAGTGCAGTGTACAAGAACCATAACTCTATCTTGACTCATTTCAGAGTTATTGCCCTTTGTTACTTTTCCTTGTCCGGAGCATTATTCGAAAACTATTGGTTGGAATTCAATACAACTTCATACAATGGTCAAGCACAATGAGAGGAAGTGCAGTGTACAAGAACTGTAACTCCATCTTGACAAATTACAGAGTTATTGCCAAGAACAATATCTCTTTTTAGTTTGTTTGCAAGGTATTCTGTTACTACGAACTTTCTCAGTTTATAAAGCAGTCTTTCGGGGGTATTAATCACATTTAGTGATAGCTCTAGTTGACCTTTATTCTTATAGACAATTACACAATACTCCTGTTCTTAGGCAAAAAACCCATTTTACCAACAACCTTTCGAATAGTCGAGCGTGCTGTCATGTGACAGCTCTTGTTTCAAGTTGACCTTGACCCATTGCCAAGAAACCAGTGATTGCATACTGAAGGGTGATATTTGAAGAGGAAGGAACACTGTGTCTTTTAGATAAACCAGAGAGATGGTTAAACTTTTTTAAGTTAACAGTTTATTGATGCCAATAGAGAACAGAAATGACATCACTGGGGATGTTGTTGTTCGAATAAAACGCCCATTCCAACCGTATTTCGGTCATTTTTACAGTAGGACAGTTTACCTAACAACATGTCTTAACATGTATGTACATCTTATCATGGCGCATGGAAACTTGTTGAATGAAAGAAATGCTATAGAGATAGATAAACTGGATTATCTTTTGTTTAGTTTAAAGTAATTTATTTTAGCTCAATTGTGAAGAAAGCTTGGAGCTTATTGAGTCACCCTCGAGTCCGTTTGCTGGAAAAACCAGTACTGGTGTCATATGAGGAGGTACGGTTGTGACTTTGGAGGGGTTCGAACCTGCAATCCGCTAGGATTATCTTTATGAAGTCAAATCATGAACATCTCGTGCATTTGTTAATTGTTTCAGGACTGCCAGATTTCACAACTTTGTGGAGACGTGTTTACTGAAAGATTATACACAGAGACCTAACACAGAACAGCTACTAAAACATCCATTCATTCGCGACCAGCCCACAGAAAGACAAGTCCGAATACAGCTCAAAGATCACATTGACAGGCACAAGAAAAATAAGAAAAGTAACTTTTATCTTTCCTTTCAATTAGCTTCCCTTTTAACACAATCCTAACAAGAATGTTCTATAATGTGAAGTAAAATGACAATTTAAGTGTGTACCAGGATTTGAAAACCCACCAGTGCCATGGTGGTAGAGTCGTTCGGCTAGACGCATTAATGTGACTTTGCCAATCTCTCTCTCTGCTTAGTTGATTCCATCTGGAGCAAGTCTTGATTAATCTACTCTCAGCCAAACTGAAAACTTTATTGCCAAATATTTAACTTAGTATTAAATCAGTGTATTTCACCCTGACTTTATAAAGTAAGACTTATAACAAAGATGATAATGGGCCAAAAAGTGCTAGTCATTTCTCATGCATAGAAGGGAGATCACTTCTAAAGTGAAAACAGATATTTTGTCAAATTCAGAATTAATTGTCTAGAGAAAATTTTCTTATTGCTGTCAGTTGAGAAAAACATGTCAAGATTAGCAAACTTACTGAATTAATGACAATGTTTACTGATAACACGATGCACAAGGGAGAGTTGAGACTTCAACAAATTCAAATTCTTAAATTAATGTCCTTTGAATTGAATATATAGGTGACTTTATTGCCGTGTATCTGAAAGCATCTGTGATGAATTTAATTTTTTTTCTCACTCACCAACTGTCAGATAAAGAACTTACAAAAAATTTAATTCCACCTCCAGCATTGTGAGAGATATTTATGTTTCTTTCTTTTGCATACTAAATCAAATTATAAACCTTTGAAGTTTTCATGTTGGGTAAGTCTAAGTTCTAAGACCAATTTTTGTAATTGGTAAGAAATAATTCAGTAGAAGTTAAATATACTTGTATGATATATGTATACATAGTAAGTATGTGACTATGGCTTACATAAGTATATGACTGTGGTTTACGTTAGTATGTGACTATGGCTTACATAAGTATATGACTGTGGTTTACATTAGTATGTGACTATGGTTTATGTAAATATATGACTGTGGTTTACGTTAGTATGTGACTATGGCTTATGTAAGTATATGACTGTGGTTTACGTTAGTATGTGACTATGGCTTATGTAAGTATATGATTGTGGTTTACGTTAGTATGTGACTATGGCTTATGTAAGTATATGACTGTGGTTTACGTTAGTATGTGACTATGGTTTATGAAAGTATATGACTGTGGTTTATGTTAGTATGTGACTGTGGTTTATGTAAGTGTGTGACTGTGGTTTATGTTGTAGTTGAGGACCATGACACAGAGTACGAGTACGAGGGTAGTGATAATGAAGAGGAAGAGGACGGGACAAAGCCAGGGGAACCAAGGTAAGTGCTGTTACACAAGTCTGCAGTGGTCTGGTGCTCCCTGGCTGGTCAATATCAGCGCAAAGTTTACTAGCTGGATATCACCAGACTGTTGCGGGCCTAGGGAGAATCATCTTCAGGCCACTGGAATGTTATGAAACTTATGATATTATAAAACGAAAAAGAGTTGACTAGACTCAACAACACAAGTAAAATTTTAAAGTAGCAATACAAGAGAATCTGTTGAAACTGTTAGCGAGCTTGGTTTAATGACACCGCAACACTTTATGTTTATATTGGAATTTCAAATGTGTTTTTATACCCCCCACAAAACGAAGTTGGGGGGGGGGGGGTATATAGGAGTGAGCTTGTCGGTTTGTTTGTCGGTCGGTTGGTCTGTTGGTTTTCATGGTTTCCGGATGATAACTCATGAACGACTTTACCCTTTTGAATAATTTTTGGTACACACGTGCAACTTCATGAAATACAGGTCAAGTTCAACTTTGGGGTCAGTAGGTCAAAGGTCAAGGTCACAATGACTGAACTGAAATGTAAAACAGTTTCCGGATGATAACTCATGAAAGGCTTGACCGATTTGAATAATTTTTGGTACACACATGCAACTTTATGAAATACAGGTCAAGTTCAACTTTGGGGTCAGTAGGTCAAAGGTCAAGGTCACAGTGACTCTGAACTGTAAAACAGTTTCCGGATGATAACTCATGAAAGGCTTGACCGATTTAAATAATTTTTGGTACACACATGCAACTTTATGAAATACAGGTCAAGTTCAACTTTGGGGTCAGTAGGTCAAAGGTCAAGGTCACAGTGACTCTGAACTGTAAAACAGTTTCCGGATGATAACTCATGAAAGGCTTGACCGATTTAAATAATTTTTGGTACACACATGCAACTTTATGAAATACAGGTCAAGTTCAACTTTGGGGTCAGTAGGTCAAAGGTCAAGGTCACAGTGACTCTGAACTGTAAAACAGTTTCCGGATGATAACTCATGAAAGGCTTGACCGATTTAAATAGTTTTCGGTACACAGCTGTAACATCATGAAATACAGGTCAAGTTCGGCTTTGGGGTCAGTAGGTCAAAGGTCAAGGTCACAGTGACTGAACTGTAATGGAAAACAGTTTCCGAATGATAACTCATGAAAGGCTTGACTGATTTAAATAATTTTCGGTACACAGCTGTAACATGAAATACAGGTCAGGTTCGACTTTGGTGTCAGTAGGTCAAAGGTCAAGGTCACAGTGAGGCTGAACAGTAAAATGGTTTACAGTAAAACGGTTTACTTGGAACATTTGAATGGTTTCTATTTCTTACGCTTGTCCAGGCGCAATTTTTTGTTTGAAATAAACCTATTAAATTGAACAATAATTGATAATTTCTAACCTTACACATTTGTATGCTATTAAAACAATACATTTACATAAGTTATTGTATAATAACTCAACTCTATGTCCTTGTGGCCATTCCTTTCTTATGGTTGCCATACTTCTGTGACAAAGCTGTATTGTGGGGGTATAATTCGTCACTCTTGTGACAGTTCTAGTTAAAATTTATAGCATATGATTTCAAAATACAGAAAAACTTTACAAGAATTTATAGTGGAATCTTTTTATTTGATGATTCTTTTTGAAACATGTTAATTTCGGACAGTTTGGAAAAATTCCTTTTTTTTTCACCAGAATCTGAGAGCAAGCATCTTAAAGGTTTGAAAATGTTTTGGTTTTTTCTCATTGTTGAAATTATTTTGAATGTTTCCAGTTCCATATTACAAATTGGACCAGGAGAGTCGACGCTGCGGCGAAACTTTCAACAGATTCAGGAACGAGAATCAAAGTCTCCATATGCAGTTCCGAACATAAATCCACAGCCAATCAAACAGCAGCCCTCACGGCAACCCGAGCGCAACCATGACAGACCGCACGGTCATCATCATCACCATCAGGGACAACAACAGCAGCAAAGACCATCATCAGGGGCTCACGGTCAAAGACCAGTCTCCAATCAATTCCAGGTTCAAATTCATGGTTTTTGCTATTAAATATAAATTTCAAATTATTGCTTCATAGATACAAACAAAATTGATGGTGTTTCAATTTCCCTTCAGTGCAACACAGTCATATCTCCTTGTTTTAATAGGAGTTACAACCTTGTTGCACTGAAAAGCCTTAATTATTCAATTATACTGTAAAGGTGATCATTGGAGATTTTTAAACTGTATGACTAGGTTAAGTTTGAATTTTTGCATAATTGTAGAGGATTTTGAAATACACTTATTTTAAAAGTGGTACTCAGACAAATTTGCTTACCCACTAAAATGAATTTGATATGAAATCCACGCAATTTTATGATCATGAATTCCTGTGAGTTCACAGTTGTAGGTTTGTTTATTTCAGCCCCCAACAAAACATGCAGTACCAGAGCAGTTGCCAAACAAACCAATACAGCCTAGGTTGTTAGGTATGTATTATTATAACATAGAACAAATTATCATATAAGACATAAGGTTTGTTATTTGTTTTCAGCTTCAGAAGAATTACTCCCATTGTCAAATATATATTGTGTCAAACTCCTGTAGGATGTATTTACTAGAAAGGATGCTGAGAGTTTGAGATGTCAGTAGATCAATGATCAAGTGAATTTAACATTGAAATTAATTTTTGCATCTTTATACCCCCAAAACGAAGTTTAGGGGGGTATATAGGAGTCACCCGGTGGTTGGTCGGTCGGTCGGTCGGTCGGTCGGTCGGTCTGTTGCATTTTCCTTGTCCGGAGCATAACTTGAAAACTACTAGTTGGAATTCAATACAACTTCATACAATGGTCAAGCACATTGAGAGGAAGTGCAGTGCACAAGAACTATAACTCCATCTTGACTAATTACAGAGTTATTGCCCTTTGTTACTTTTCCTTGTCCGGAGCATAACTTGAAAACTACTGGTTGGAATTCAATACAACTTCATACAATGGTCAAGCACATTGAGAGGAAGTGCAGTGCACAAGAACTATAACTCCATCTTGACTAATTACAGAGTTATTGCCCTTTGTTACTTTTCCTTGTCCGGAGCATAACTTGAAAACTACTGGTTGGAATTCAATACAACTTCATACAATGATCAAGCACACTCAGAGGAAGTGCAGTGTACAAGAACTATAACTCTATCTTGAGTATTTACTGAGTTATTGCCCTTTGTTAGTTTTCCTTGTCCGGAGCATAACTTGAAAACTACTGGTTGGAATTCAATACAACTTCATATAATGGTCAAGCACATTGAGAGGAAGTGCAGTGCACAAGAACTATAACTCCATCTTGACTAATTACAGAGTTATTGCCCTTTGTTATTTTTCCTTGTCCAGGGAGCATAACTTGAAAACTACTGGTTGGAATTCAATACAACTTCATACAATGATCAAGCACACTCAGAGGAAGTGCAGTGTACAAGAACTATAACTCTATCTTGAGTATTTACCGAGTTATTGCCCTTTGTTACTTTTCCTTGTCCGAAGCATAACTTGAAAACTACTAGTTGGAATTCAGTACAACCTCATACAATGGTCAAGTACATTTAGAGGAAGTGCAGTGCACAGGAACCATAACCCCATCTTGACTCATTACAGAGTTATTACCCTTTGTTACTTTTCCTTGTCCGGAGCATAACTTGAAAACTTCTGGTTGGAATTCAATACAACTTCATACAATGGTCAAGCACAGTGAGAGGGAGTGCAGTGCACAGTAACCATAACTCCATCTTGACTAATTACAGAGTTATTGCCCTTTGTTACTTTTCCCTGTCTGGAGCATTTTTCGAAAAACTACAAGTTGGAATTCAATACAACTTCATACAATGGTCAAGCACAATGAGAGGAACTGCTAAGAACAATATCTCTTTTTAGTTTGTTTGCAAGGTATTATGTTACTACGAACTTCTTCAGTTTATAAAGCAATCCTTTTGGGGGTATTAATCACATTTAGTGATAGCTCTAGTTACTATTTATTTAAAACAGTTTGTAAGAAATGTATTTGTGTTTGTATGTAAGACATTTTTAGCTTGAAAGAAAATTTTAGCCATTATGAAGGTAACGATTTAAGTATTATGAAAGTTCTGAGAAGTGTAACTTTGCTTCACTTTGTCAATGCTGCAAATTGGGTTATTTTTCATGTTACATAAATTTCGCGATTTGTGAGTACTGGTGGGCAGACTTACTCGCAAATTTTAAATTCACCAAAGGAGAATTTTTCTTATAGTAAGTCTATGTGAAATGAATATTTTGTGAGGGATTTTTAAATTAGCAAAGTGGGAAATTTGCGTATATAGTAAATTTAAATTAAATCATCGCAGATTTTACCAAATTTACAGTACTGTTGAAATTTAGTACCCAGACTGATTACCCTCCTTAGATACTACAAAATGACTGAGGAATGTAAAACTACATTTTGAGAGTTTACTGCAAAACTGTCGTAACTTACAAGTAATAAAGAAAGACATATGACAGTTTTGCAGTCAATCCGTGATATATAAATGATATAGTCATTTGGTAATGGTTTTTGTTGACTTTAAACTTTTATGAAACATTTTCCAAGGTGAAGAGGAGAAAGACAGCAGTTCAGAAAATGAGGGAGATTTAGAGATGGAATCTGAAGGTTGAAATCTTTACGTATACCCCTAGTGTATAGGGAACTTTAGCACAGTGATAATACTCACTCGTCACTTAACTTACAAGAGCTTCAAAGCTTAGCAAATACTCAGTTAGAATTAGGACAACATGCCTGGCTGCTTGGGGGGGGGAAGGGATGAACATTTCAGCAAGAATGCCGCTGTCCCTGTCCATAGATATTTAGCTTTTCAAGATTGGTGTTAGCTTTACACAGTGCCCACTTTCTGTCATCTGTCTAAATGTTTATATTAACATTATGTCAGTGTGAACAAGCTGGCAAACCTTAAATGACATTTGAGTGTCCCAAGAGATGCTGATCTGTAAAAAGATAACATGGTTGTCAGAGGGCATAGTTTTTTTCTCATGTATGTTCGTGTCTACAGGAAATTATGTAAATGTCCTCCTCAGATACTCTGTTCAGATTGTCAGATAGTTTCACAAGAATTACTCTCAAGGCACTATTGTCCAAAGTAGTTTGAAAGATGTTGTTGTAAAGCACAGCTAGTGGGAGATAAGGCTCAATTTCTATAAATGTGTCTCCTTAGCATAGTTTGAAAAATCTTATATGAATCCATCTGGCAGATTTTGAAATATTTTTTCATGTGACACTTTGCCATTAGTTATTTGCCACTAGATGGTGATTCTTAAAACAACAATAGCGGAGTTATAAGTGGGGAAATTTCCATAATACGATGATAGAGAAAACGTAATTAATAGTGACTCTATATACATTGCAATGTAATAAATTAATATTTTTGTTGGAATTTTGAACCATCATGGTGCTCTTGTTAGATAATGAATTGTTTCTTTAGTTGTACATTACTAACAAGCATACAATGAGAAAATGAGCAGAAGCGTTACCATAGTTACCATAGAGTGTACAGGTGTGGGGATTGTCATACATCTTGGTCATTCACATTTAGTCAAAAATAATCGTCTAAGATATTTAACCCTTCACAACATCTAGAGTGTCCACCTATGTACCATGGCTAACAGTCTCACTTCGTATTTATAGAATATGTGTACCATGTTCAAATATGTGCAACTAAATTTAACTTTGATACAGTAAATAAGTATACATGCCTTGTTGCATCCAGATTAAACTCGGACAGGAAATAAGTAGACCTGCTTCAGTTGGATGAGGTTGTCGGCTTGAAACCACTAAATTCCTCACTCAATGAAAGTCATGGGTGCGAGGCATGTCCGAACCTGGGATCTTAATTTTGGAGTGTTGTCAGTTGCTATTTTGAAGTCCAGTGTCAAAACAAGTAACTGAACTAAGTTTTGCAGGAATAATTTTGTTGAATCTTCATGAAGCCATTCATTTTAGATTACATCTCTTCTGGTGCAAACATATGAGTAATTTGAAGATAAGAAAAAGAAGTAATTACTTTTGATTGTAATTGTTCATTACCTGAGAAAATTGCCAGACACAATAAAAGAAAACCAAGATTTCAGGAAAGTAGGTGGTTAAGTTACATTTTGTCCTAAATAATATGAAGGTTTCAGTGAAAAATGATTGTAAGTTGATCTATATTTCAAACAAGTTACAACTGTATTATTTTTCAACTTCATTACCAGCTTCAATAACACTTTGGCTGTCAAAAAAGCTTAAGGTTTCAGTTGTGGGAGGGGCGGGGATGGAGGGTGGAGTGTTATGCATGTATACAATATAACCAAGACAGAAGCTTTTGCTGTTCAGACATTTGCAGGTACTGCAGAAAATAGTATGTATTCAAGATGGAGGTGCTCCCAGCCAACTTTTTTTTTTCACACTAAATACACAGATTTAGACCATTTTAGTCCATATAATTTTTGATTTCATAACTAAACTTGAGGTAGTCATGAAAAATCGACCACCACTGTCAGGATTTGAACCACAGGTCTCACGATAACCGGTCTAACATGCCAATCTCGGCAGCATGTCAAATCCTTCATAACAAATTACGTCAAGTATTATTAGCGACACTTTGTCATTTACAGAAAAGATAGACCCACCCTCCTAGCCGAGTAGTTTTAACACTTACTGGAAACCTCTCGCTGTCATAAATTCTAGCCCTCCTTACTTGCATTATACTTGTATGGAAAAGTCGTCAATTCTCATGGAGAATGGAATCTAATGCTGGTTCTTCAATAAAAAAAAATACATACTGTATGCTTACGTAATTCATAATCTTTTGGGAAAAAACAACAGAACTAGCATGCTGCTTTAAAGTTAAATTTTGATCCAGCAATAATTAACACGATGCCTGGTATTAAATCGAGATTTTTCAATAGCAGTCAAAATTGGTATTCCTGTCGGGGGAATAATAAATGCACATCAAAAAGGTTAAATGAACTTTCATGTTTTAAATATTTCAAGGGGTCAAGGTTATCACTTTATTGGCATTGTGTTAATTGTTAAATGACAATATAGGAAAGGTAACATACTTGCCCTTTCAGAACATTGTCAGAATTAAGTGTTTTAATTTCGCAGGGCTTGCTATAAAATGAGCTTTGCTTTAGACAGCTTTTTGATGCCATCGCATGATACAGACGTTTGTAGTTATATAAGAAAATATATATACGGCACAATGTATATGGGTTTAATGTTCCGATATGTTACTGATTGGCTAATGCATTCTAGTTAATAAATTCATATACTTATTTGATAAACTAGGAATGGTATTTCAGAACTTAAGAAATTGTGGAATTTGTACACAGCCTGTTTGTAAATACTGTAAAAATCTTTATAATCGCGAGTTGTTTATTTCAAGATTTTCCAATTTTCTATTTATTTGTTTTTGAATTTGCAAGCACACACTGTTTTATATATTGTTTATTTGCTGTTTTAGTGAGTTTAGAGAAATAGCAAAGTGCTTCATTTGCGAAAATAAAATCCTCGTTAAAACACCTTTACGGCATATGGATTTATTACATTTCCATAACATTTGCGTCCTTATGATTGGTCTACAATCCTTATATATATATATTGATATTTATGGGCAGGCTGGTAATATACACTTGACATATCCCATTACTGTACCCCATGCTAAATGTGAGAGTGTGTGAGTACAGTACATCAATGTGTAAGTCCGTGCTAATTTGTGACATCACGAAGTGACATTGAGGTATGATAAGGGGATTTGAAGGTATACTTAGGTTCAGCTGTTAAATAAATAAGAAAATTAACGGAATCTTTCAAAATTTAAAAAAGTGAAGAGTAATAAAATTGTTGCTTTTTTTTTTACACGATGTATGGGGATATATTATCCAACACGACATAATATTACCCTCAGCTAACGGCTCGGGTAATACAAGTCTAGGCGGGTAATATATCCCCATATACCACTTCAAAAGCCAAATTACATACAATCTATAGATAGATGAACGCAATCAATTTTATAAAATTAATCCTTTCAATGAATGTCTCATGAAAGCATAAAACAAAAAGATAATCTAACATGATTAAGTGATAATAATATTTGACAAAATTATTAGAAGTTTTTCTTATAAAAACTGACTCATTATTAATTTGTATTTCTTCAAACTTTCATAGAAGTTTTAATAGATATGTTTGCACAGGACTGAAAATACCAATACTGCATTCAAACTATTCAGTCCGGGGCTAAATGTAATCATATGTAAAACAAATACAATTTTATTTGCAACTTCACATTTTTGATATGGGACAGACAGTTAAGAAGCGCCAAAACTTGTATACATGTAGTTCTAAGCGATGTTTTAAGCAGGGATTGCTGTAGAGTAGGAACCTCTGCAGGTCCTCCCATTTCAGTCACTAGTGCTGCACCATATTTTCTAAAGAAAGAAATCAGTGACAGAAATTTTTACTGTTTCAATAATTTGCTCTATAACTACTGATTTTTCTATAATCAAAACACAAGGGAGGGACTGTGGTTGTTGTTGTTGTTGTTGTTTAGATTGTTTAGAGTCGTGATCTGCCTTTGTTATGTGGATCTTGTTTCTGTTTTGTCTTCACGGTGTTGTGTGATTTTAGATTCCAGGGGCCAACAGCATGGGTCGCCGCATCCGGAAATGAGGAATTACCCAGCGTCAAATAAACCTGAGGTGGGTAAAAGAACTTATTATTTTTTATGTGTACAAGATCTATACTTATTTCCTGTCTGTATCAGTCAGTCCAATCATCAGAAACATTTCATGTCCACTCTTTATTTCCAAAACCCTTTGCAAATTTTCATAAGACTTTAGTCAGATTTTCGCTGTTGTGATTACAAACATATGTAAGAGTTGCACTGCTCTAATATTCAGGTCAAAGTTGAAGGTCAGAGGTTAAGGTCAAAGCTTTGACCCTTGCATTTCATGTTCCCTCTGCAACAATTTAACAATTACTGTCTTACAAACTTGCATGTAAAATTTTCTGCAGTTTGTGTAGAGTGTCAAAACTCAGAACAGTACATTTGAAAATTTTCATATCAAATGAAATTGGCAATTTTCTTGTATGATGGCTATGTATGTAACATATGCACACCCCAGCAATTTATTGTCAAAGTATTAAACATATATATATGTGAAATGTTGATTTGCTTTTTTCCAGGACCTGGATCTACTAGCAGCACAGCTGAACGAGCTGGGTGCAGAGATTCGGCCTCCAGCACGAACAGTTCTCGTTCCCGATGATAACAGCGATGAAGAAGAAGAAGAGGAGGAAGTGGTTATCAACCGTGACGGTACATTACTGGCTTCAGAACCAGCAAGACCACTGTAAGTGATCATTTGATAAACATGTACTGGGTGCACAAGGGCCTAATGTTAAATGCAACATTTAAGTTTGTAACGCTGTCTAGATTGCAGTTTAGGTGTGCTTGAATTGATTCTTACTTAATTTTGGGACTGTTCTAAGAAGCAAGAACTAAGAACGTAATGAACCTTGTCCTCCGACATAGTTGTTTAGGCATCTGGCTAATGAGTGGGTGGTGAAAGGTTCGAATCCCATCAGGGTTCCATTATAAAATATGTCTGAATGGCGAACCACCAGCTAGTGGTTACAGTATGGGTACTTGCACTGGTTCCTGGCTTTGAAAAATAGGATTGTGGAAGCAAATGTGTTCAAAAAGAAGATGCCCCTAATTGCAGAAATGGCTGGTCATGTTGATTGGGGTGACATTGTTATATAACAAATGCACCTTTTACATACGATTAAAATGTTGAAAGGATGTATAGAAGAAACCAGCTTACATCTGGCAAGGTTCCATTGAGTGAGTTACAAAATATGCCTTAAAATGACTGCAATATTTTTTTTGGCTGTTGTCAAGTTTGCAGAGGTGCTTTTGAAGAATAAAATAATTTTCTATTGATCAAGGAAGTTCTCGTTTAGTTAAAAAAAAATGGCACTTCCCATTACCTAGAATATTATAATAATCCTACATAGGTTTAATCTGAAATGTTCAAGTTTCTGTAAGACAGAAATATTTTATGAAAGTATTACTGTATTATATTTCAGGCCACCAGAAGGATATAACAGAGATACTTTAGAAACATTGTCTTCCATGGTTGTACATGAAGGTAAGTGGGAGGTTATTCTAACAGCTTTCTATCAGTGACATACAGAATACTGCAAAGCATGTAATCTTTGCTGGTACTTTAGTTTAACGTGTTTTACCCCTTCTTGAATTTATCATTTCGCTGATTGGAAATTCTCAGTAAATTATTGATATTGTTTCAACAGCATAAAGCAGCGGGATTGCTCATTCAGGAATTCATGGTCTCATGAATTAACCTGAAGATAAAAAATCTTGAACTTTCTGTCTCGCAAATTCAAAGTGATTTACAGTACATGATTGAATAAAAAAGGCTTCAATTTTCTATTGAGAATATTCATATTGATGTATAATATGCAACCTCGTATGTTGGCTACTTTAAAGATACTTTACAAGTTTTGTTAAAGAGGAAATTTATTTATTTATGTCCTTGTTTGAATGAAACACAAGCATGAATATATACGGGGTGATCAAAAACATTAATAGCATCTATGGGTCTTAAGTTATACAGAAATATGTGGATATGAAAGACAAGTTTTCCCCAGAAACTTACCAGTTAAAATTATTATACACATTTTAGCAAGTTTATAAACGTCAGTAAGGTAACCTCCAAACATGTCACTGACTCTACAGTGTGTGTTTTAGATTAAACAAATATATGTACAGAGAAAACAAACAAACTTTTGAATCTTATTTAGCACAGTCTGTAAATGAATCCCAAGCTTGATGTGAATTGTGTTTAACCAGGGTATATCTGTATATTGAAACCTGAATTAGCTGTGAATATGAAATTGTATTGCAATAGGGAAGATGTTTAATGAGAAAATGTTATTTTCAGAAGTAGAGTCTCCTGTAGTGCCAAGCCCAGTTTCCCGCCATGAGCAGGAGAGAAACAGAGAGAATAGAAACCGTGACCTACGTGACAGAGAGGAAGACGATGACGGCACTCTGGTTCTTAGAAGGGTAAGTTTATGCAACCAGAATCTAACACACTTTAGCCTTCGCTTGGTACACAAAATTTTTAAAATTGAGTGAATAAAGGCTAAAGTTAGCTACTGGTTATTGCATCTACCCAGTACAGGGCCCAGTACAGGGTTTTAGATCTTCACAAATGAAGTTTATACCACTGCAAAGATAATTTGTCAAGGGTACACTAGCATCAACAAAGCATGGACTGCTATCACTCACAGATTCTTCATTGTGGACGGTATCAGATGTATGTAGGTATAGGAAAACTTGGAAAACTTCATGGTTGTCCCAAGAACTTTTGGAGGGAACTGTAATTTGATGACTGTGTACAACAATCTTGAATGCCTCATGTAAGATAAGTTAATATTCATAAAACTTCTTTCTTTTCTGTTGATGGCTAACAGTCAATAATGAACTATTATGACCATGCGTGAGTGGTTTAAAAAGTGGGCTACCAGGCCTTCCCATCTACTCAGTCCAACAACTTGCACAGAATTAGGGTCTTTGAATAAGCTTCAGTAAAGTTATGCTATTAAGTCTGCCCTCGATATTAAGACCAAACATTTCGGAACCAAATGGCCCAGTAAACGGGTCTTGATAAAAAGACTATTTCGATATTAAGACCACTTTATGCCGGTCCGAAGGGTGGTCTTATTTTAGGAGATTTACTGTAGTATAGTTGTTATTGACCACTGATTCTGTCTGATAGTTTACGTGACTGATGGTCCAACAGTCAGCCTGTCAAAAAATGATAAGTGAGCAGTTCGTAGCATGAAAGTATTGTTTTGAATTTTGCCAAACAGTTTTTGACATTGGGTGCACTTACACTCGTTATATTTGTGGTGCATAATTATGTGCATTGTAGAGTTATATTCCTTTGTACTAAACTTTGTGTAATATGGACCAGTTTTAGAATGACGTATAGTAATAACAATGGAGAAGTGATATGGTAGATATATGTTAGGCATTGCAGAATTTGTCTTGTTGAATTGTGACTGTTTCTGTCATGGTTTTCTGAAGAATTGGTGCAGGTTTTGTTTAGTTTGATGAAATATCGGTCGCCCACATCTTGAGGTCGTTGACTTGTAATCACCAAGCCTGTTGATGATTGTTATAGATTTAAGCCCCATTCCCAGCCTCATTCCATGTATGAAAAAGTTGGCAGTTTCTTCCGGGGGATGAAAATCTATTACTGGTCCTTCCCAGGAATGATGGTTAGTTGAACTGTTCACTTGGACATAACTGGAATACAGATGACATAAGCATTGGACACTAGGAAACACTGAACTTTTTTTTATGAGACTATGTAGCTGCCTGGTTTAGCAAAGTCAGAAAGTCAAGCTGATTACTGATTTTGTTCAGGTTTGGCCAAAAAATTTATTTCTTTGAATGCAAGAAGTTTATTTTAAACTATAGAATGAAAACCGTAATATCCAATTTATGATGTTATTTGTTATTGCAAAGTTATGGTAGAAAATGGTTAAAGCAGCAATAATACAGTAATGCTTAAGCTAGTTTGAATATTTTGTTCTTGAGACTTTCTGTAATGCGCTTTCACTTGTTTCATTTCACAATATTTTGCATATTGTAGCCCTTTTGATTCGTCGGAAAAGAGAGTGGAAAATCTAAAGGCACATCCCAAATGAAAACATTTTTAGCTAGTTTCACTTGCCACTTTGGAAGGATAACTGTATATAAAATTTTGAATCACTTAATGCTTGTTATCTTCCAAAAGCTTTTCACTTGTAACAGAAGTGTTTTTTTTTAATCATTTCATGGAGATAGTTTTTCAAATCTGGCCTGTAGTGTAATGCTAGGTAATCCTCAACTTCTGAAAGAGGAAAGAAAGGACTCCAAAATTCAAAATCTTATGGCCTTAAGGTTAAATAAAAGCAAATGGAAAAAAGGTACCTATGTTTGCTTTGATTTTACAATGTAACATATTTTTGCCCAAATTGGAAGTGAAACAACTGGTGAAAAGGTAGGTAATAATAAGCTAAGAGGGCAGATTAATGACAAAATTTGTCTCTGCCTATTGATTGTAGCAAGAGTTTTTTCACACTTGAGTGTTGACCTTTGCCTGTGTTTGTATATCTCACATCTCCAGTTCCGAAAACAGTAGTTAAGTGCCAAAGTTCTATCAAATGTTGACATTTCATTGGACGAATTTCTCCCAATGTGGAAGCTCTGTCTGCATGGAAAATTACTTAAATTGGCATTGAAGACTCTTGTGATTGAAAATATCTATTCCTGTTATGGCAAAATACCTCTAAGTATCCAAACGAAGATCTACTACTTAAAAGAATTGATAAATATGACATAATAAGCGGAACCTTAGGTTGATTGACATGGTCTACTTCTTAAGAAGCACGGTAAAGAGTTACTTGTAATTGAACTGGTTTTCTCTCTTTTTTTTTTTTTTTATGGGTTGACGGGGGGGGGGGGTGGTTTTTTTTTTTTTGGGGGGGGGGGGGGGGGGGGGTGGGGGGGGGGGGGGGGGGGGGGGGGGGGGGGGGGGGGGGGGGGGGGGGGGGGGGGGGGGGGGGGGGTTTTTTTTGTTTTTGGGGGTGGGGTTGTTGGGTTTAATATTTTTTTTTTTTTTTTTAAAATTTTTTTTTTTAAAAAAAAAATTTTTTTTTTTAAAATATAAAAAAAAAATATAATGAGCCGGGAGGGATTTGGTTTTTTTTTTTACAATACTGTATGTGAAAACAATCTACTGAAAGCAATTAGGTAAAAGTACTTTTAAAATATATTCAGAAATATTTTTTTTTTTTTGCAATCTGGCATCTTTTTCAGTTTCTATTGTACATTGGAATTCCATTTATCATTCTTATTTTATCTGTAAAACTATCAGATTAACATTCATCAATTTTCTTCTTTATTCTGTCTTGTACTTCCCCCATGTTAACAAAGAGGTGCATTCCTTGTTAATGTAGTATTGTATGATTAAATTGATTAATCTGATTTTGTGAAATTAACATAATTTTAGGGTCAGTCGTGAAACTGCTCAGCAATGTATTGTACTAACAAGCAGATGCAGTTATTTCTTGATCACCCCTCTATTTCTTGTTTATAAGATTGACATAACTCTCTCCTCAGGAGGCAGGTATTCTGACTTTGCAATTTGTGCAGATCATGATTAGCCTGCACATCTGTGTATACTGTATAGTCTGATCATGATCTGCACTGTTTGTTAGTCAGCCCCTTTTAACTAGTAATGGTTCTGTCTAAATGAAAAGATGAGTTCATTTGAGTAATCTAGAAGTGTCTGGAGGCCTGAGTGGGAGAATCACTGTCTGCCAAGGATATAGAAACATACTTGAATTTAAATTAAGTTAAGTGCAATACAAAAATAGGTAAAGGGTTGACACACAAGTTCTCTCAACTTGGATACGGGTCGTCCCTTGAAAAGAAGCGTTTGTCCGATGAGGAAAACTGTGTTAACATGTCTCTCTAATACCAGTCATGCTTTTGGAACAATGTAGGGTGAATCATTCTCCCAACTACTTGACGTTGACACAATCTTTCCTAATTCTGTCTTTTCCTTATTCATTGTCACAATCATAATGCGCTGGAATGAATAGTTTCTCTTAATGGGCCGGAGACACCTCATGGTTCATGCAAGTGTCATTCCATTCAATCTGACTCAAGACAGAGTAAAGATTTTCTTTGTTAATTTTGAGAAAGTCTTTTGATGTACCAATATAACCTTTGGCCTGCTCCCAGGAAATGATGAGCACTGTCTTTTTCACTAGTGCAGATCATGATTAGTGGTCACATTGATTCAGTTTGATCATGATCTACACTGCATTTTGTTCTGTTAGTAGCTTTTCAGCAAAGACCTATTGAACAATTTTGCTATCTAAATTGAAAGAAGTCAAGACAATTTCTAAAATTTACAGGAGTCAAGGTTAAAGATGCACTCACAAGACGAATGGGTTCATTACACTTGTCATGATTGCAGCTTTAATAGGCAGTTTACATCTTTCAGGAAATGTGGCTTTTAAATTAGAATCAGGGAATTTCTTTGAACTTCCTGAACCTCCATACAGGCTTGATTGATTTCCAATAAAAGAAGGAATTATGTGTTTAGGTTTCGCACTGGGAGCAGCTTTAATAGTCCTTTTTAAAACTGTTTCATTCCTTCAAATTGACAACCCTTAGCCTAAAGGAATTGCTGGGGATTTGTTAAATCTAAAAGGTCTCATTGTAGTGCAATACTTGAAATATTTTGCCACATTCAGCAAATTTTTGTCACCTGCTCTTCATGAGAAATTTTACTTCTAGGCATTATAATGCTAGACTCCCATAGTTCATAAGAAACTGCCAACTTTCGCACATGAAAGGGCTCGAAACCATGAACCTTGATCTGTGAGAGATTTTAGTGATATCAAATCAGTGACTTTGATTACTTGATCATTTGAGAGCATTAGACTGTGTGAAAAACAAACAAGCTGACTTTGCTCTTTCTTTAGTCTGTGGTCCATGTATTCTAAGATGCCAGAATAATTACTTTGTTAAAGTAACTGCCCATCCTAAGTCTTCTGCACAACCATCTGGGGAATACTTTCTTGTAGAAACTGACATCTAGTAAGATCTGTTTTCTTGCAGGAGTGTATTCCTTACATGATGATAGGAATTGGTAAATCATTCTTAATTAGTAACCCTAAATTAAGGTTTCGGTCAAAATCAATTGCACGGTCTGGAAACAAGATAATATCACAAAAACAAGTGCTGTCAGCTTTGTTGACCTCAGGATTAGAGAAAATCTGTGCCTCGTGAATTCCCAACCATTACTGTATAATGGAGATCATTAACCCTTAACCTGCTAACGGACTTTGTGTGTTTTGCCCCTTTATTATCCCAAATATGACATCCAATAACATCAAAGATTGCAAAATATCGAGGAAATTGCTCTTTTTAGCACTTTATTCATTTTTATAAAAATTATTTTTAACATGCAACCACCAAAGAGCCTTTGAAATAGTGATTTTTTTCCTGAAAATTACTATTTTACTAGTTATGAAACAGAACCAGCATTTTAATGTTACGTTTTTATCATAGAACTCCATAATTATAATAACTGTAGATAAACAATGAGTATTTTCATTTTACAGCACTTACCTTTTTAGGTCATCTTTGGGTACAAATGCACCCACCTCTTTCCGAAACAGAGATACCCATCTTAATATTTGGACAATTCCACAAGTAGTTTAAAGGGATGCATGTTTAGCATTTACTGACTGTACAGTGAACAGTGCAGATCATGATTGGACGACATGGATATTCAAGCTGATCATGACCTGCACTTGTTGCAAAAGTAGATTCCCTTGGGCAAAGGTTAAATCTCACATGCTGAAAATGATGGTGGTGTGGCTTACTTCCTGAAAGTCGAGGATACATTATGTTTTATTTCATGATCTCAGTTTTCATTTATATATTATTAAGCCTGCTCTACAGTGATATGCACTGGGAGTATTCAATATCCACATGTAATGCTGATATGTCATAAAAAAATAAAATAATGGAAGCTAGAATTTATGCAAAAAAATCTGCTTAGGAGAGAAATAGTTTAGTACAAGTTGTAAAAGTCTTCTTTTTGTCTCATCTAACTGACTAAATTTTGAAGGGAACTATAGCTTTAAAAATGCACACATCAAGAGAAAGTACAAAATTTACAAAGTAGCACCCAAAGTCAGCAAAAGCTGCTAGTCTAGTTTACTTGAAAATTTGTAAAGAGTGAAAAGCAGGCAGATAAATCTGCATGAAATTTTGCCTTGATGACAAGTGTAGATCATGATCAGCCTGTACAGTTTTTGTAGTCTGATCACAATCTACAGTGTTTGTTAATTCACTCATTTATTTTTCACAGAGCATTTATTTCAGTGATTAATGATGAAGTCAAAATTGAAAAATGGACAGGTCCATTTTGGAAATTAAGGAGAGCAAGGGTTAATCTATGGTGTCTTGTAACTTGAATGAAGAAATAATTGAATTAAGAACCAAGTGATTAGTTTCAGTTTGATTATAATGGATGACAGCTGTTTGTTGAAGAGGTAAACTCTTCCCTGACACACATGATTACAAATGGCCTGTGGTTTCTTTTGATGTAGCCCGCCTTCAAGGGTTTCATGTTTCTGGGCTTGAATACCACTATATTTAATGTTCAGCTCACCTTTCTATGTCTTTATTGATATTGCAGAATCATGCTCCATATGTTTCTAATTGTCCATATATTTCCTTGGTCAGTTTTCACCAGTTTGGACTCTTTTGATTGGTTAATTAAGGGTAATAAACAATAATTTTGATTGGTCGTTAGCATTTTAGTTGTAGGATTGGAATAAAGACCTGATTATTTTGTCAGATGTATGGTAGGTGATTACAGCTAATGATGACCTATAGTTTAGACCTGCTATTTTATTATTATCTGCCTGCTTAAATTTTATGTGATTCTCTCCCTTTGTGGCTTGAAATTATGTAGACAGTGGATCTATGTGAGAATTATTTTTTGCTTGAAAGTTTGATGAAATATATCATTATCATACATTACCATTCTGCCTTTCTGACCAGTGCAGATCATGATCAGCGTACAAATCCTTGCAGTCGAATCATGATCTCCGCTTATCGCTATTTAGGCAAGACTACCTATAAACAGATTTTTGCTACATGGAGTTCTAGCAATACAGATAGAGCAGTGTTACGTCATCACAGCCTGAATATTGCTTCAAATATTGAACAAACATGCAGGGGAGCATTTTCACAGGCACAGTAACCTGCCAGTTTCCACAGTGATGCACTGAAATATTGCTTCATTAACTTCTACTGGGATACAGATTGCACTTGTCTTGTTTAATTCAGTTCACATATTCTAATTATATGAGATGGGGATTTGAAGCATATTTTTTCTTGTCTATACCACATGGTCTGTGAACAGTTTTACAAAAAATGTGTTTGAAGTGGTTCAATATGTAATATGTATGTACAGTGCAGCTTATTGCCACAAGAATACTACTGTAGTAATTTGAAAATATGGTTTGATACCCAGAATGCTGCAAAAACATGGAGTTTTAGTTTCATGTAGATTGGTGATTTTTGTAAGGTTAACTATAAGTTATTATTTTTCAAATCAGTTTGTTTGCTAATACACATGAAAATAGATGAGATACATTTGGAACAACCTGGGGCACATAGTCAGGAGTCGCCAAATTATACTCGTTTGCTATTGATGTTTCCAAATAGAAAATGAATGCAAAATGAACCCCTGATATGTGCTGTCAAAATATGAGGAGCTATTTCTATGCCTGTCTTTTGTTGTATTGCTTTCGTAGATAAGAGATTAATTTGGATGGGAAAGTTGATTTATTCCCTGAGAACAGAGAAAGTAAAAAAAAAAACTTAAAAGGAACAAAAAGTTATCTATGACATTGAAGTTTTGCTGCTTCTGTTGGATGTTTTTATTATTAGAATTGACAGGGTCTAATGTAATGAGCATATGGAAAATAACAAGCAAATTCAATCAATTGGAATCACATTGAATTCATCATCCTGTATTTTACACAGTGTGCACATCACTGCATCCTTGATGGCCAGCATGTGGGGCAAGATAATACATGGGTCAGAGTGTCAGGAGATCATCTCAACCGTCCTGGACCAGTCACTCCTAACAGATGATAAACATTTTCTCACTAAAAATGCCAGCAGCCATTTCTCATACAAATATTTCAGAAGAAAATATGTTAACAAGTCATACTGAATATACAATGTGGCTTCAAACTCATCCAGGTCATTTAACTGGTCAGAATGATGTCTCTCTAAAACGTTACTGGAATTTTGAGTCTGGATCTCAGTGTAAAACTGATCCAAAACTGCATTTCTTTCAGTTTAAAAAGGTCTCCTTTTGAAATGGATGTGGATATTATTAAAATGCACCCTCTTTTTAAGTTGGAATAAAATCAGATGACATAGACAACCATGACCATTATTACCAAAGACATTTTTGGTATATTAACTTTGCAAACTCTATTTTTTGATACTGATATATGATTTTAAACAAATCCAGGAAGATTTTCTATGAATTTGACAGATTTTAATCAAACTTGAAATGTTTATTTGCAGATAGAATAGTAATTATTGGTGTTTATATTATAGGAATTATATTCCCTCAAGATCAAATGAAAGAAGATTGAGTTTGATGAAAGTTCAGACTTACCTGGGTTATGCTAGTAATTAACTAACATTCATACCTTCTTAAATTGGGTCATACATACTTGCAGGTCTATAGACACATAAGAATGCTGAAAAAAGATCTAAATTTGTGTTAATCTAAATGTACATGTTTTATAGAGTTATACCGATACCATTGCCAGTCTGTTGATACTTCAATGTACCATTGTGCCATCACTATAAGTATTGTCACTAAATAAATATTATGCACTTATTTCCTAATTATCACAACTACTGGGGGGGAGCTTAAAACTGTACTCTATCTGAAATAGATAACAGTTTTAATTGAGTAGTATAGGAAATTGACCATGGTACAAGTAAGATAGAGAACTGTTTGCTCAAACAATCACAGTAACTACCTAGAGGCGATGCCTCCTTGAAATAATGATGCCTCCTTGAAATAACGTAATAATAACGCTTGCAAACGACATATAATAACTTAATTCAGTTATCAAATAAAAGTAGTAAAAATTAGCATTAAGCTACTCTGATCCCTGGCCAGTATAGTAAAACTCTCCATTTGGCCAGTGGAATATTATTTGCAATATAATGTCAATCTAAAAGTTGATTTTAATGACTGCATTGTCATTTCAGTTCAAGAAGACAATTCATAGTCATGTCCTGTTAACCATTATCCATACTTAACTCGTTACTCCCCCTCTCAAGTCATCAGGAATGCAGTTCTAAATGAGTTCCTCCCTTTACCAGTAACAGCAGAGGCAGAAATTGTATTACAGTTGTCACAGGGGTGGTTGACATGGTTGCCATGGTAACACTTTATTTGTTACAATACGAGGCATTGATTGACAACTGTCTTAGATAACTTCATTTTTTTCTTAACTGGCGGGAGACTCTTCTGCAATTATTGGGACTTGATGAGGAAATGTTTTTACATTGAATCCATGTCGCGAGAATTCTTCCAATTGCAAAGTCAGTCGTATTTTGCATATTGGTCGGAGAAACAGATTGGTTCTCGGAGATTTAAGAATGTTATGCTTTACCGTTTCTTGTCTCCGTGAGCAAGAAATGTGATTTTGTCACAGAAAATTTGAAGTCAGTTTTTGCTTATTTATAAAACTGTGGAAAGGTTTGAAAGGGTAATTGGACTGAATAAAACACCAGATGGCGCTGGGGGCAGTTAAGCACCAATTATCATTGATTTTGTCAATGGGTTAATCTTCAAATGTAAGAACACAACATCAAAACTAGTTCAAAAAAACTCGGCAGAACCCATCAAATACCCATGAAAGTACATTTTATTAAAAATCCATTAATTTTTATGCTTACGAATTTAAATGTATGCACAATATTAAATAACTGCAGAACAAAATCATTTTCCAGCAGAGAATAGCGTTCAAAATAATCGAAAGAAGGTTGCTAACAGTTTGATTGTTTGGTACATTTATTTAAACAGCCCCACTGTTGATGCCTATATGAAACTAATTAACCACAAGTGCAGGCCATATGTGATATGTGGTTGCCGGGCCAAAGTACAGCTAGTAACTAAAGGTACTGTGCAATGGTACATGTGTTGGATGGTGTAAAGGGATTACTCTGTGTATAACTTTTTAGGGGCTGTTACTATCTACATGCAGAGTGAATATAATTCTTTCTTTTTTCGGAATTTTAATGCGGGATAATTTAAGCTATTTTCAGAGTTTAATTCTGTGGAAATGTGTAAAAGTGTTGTACCTCTTCAGTGTATAAAGTAATATTTATAATTTACTGAGCATCCATTTAAAAACAACATCCATCCAAATTGTTATAAACATAATGTGGAATTAATTAAGAACTTGTTAAGAACTGACTATTAATAGCATATGGCAGTGCTACTGTGTCAAGTTTTAGTGTAAAATTTTAATAATGTAAATTAGATTTGTTATTAAGGTAAGGCCTGTTTTTTTTTTAAGTACATCATAAATGTAAGAAATAATCAGCACTTATACTGTCAAAGGAAAGGAAAGAGGCAGTGCTGCAGGAGTCCTGGAGCTTAATGTAGTTGTGAAAACGCAACATTATTGTCAATTAACACTAGAGTGGTGTTCTAATTCTTAATATAAAAAAAATTGGGTAGGGGATCTGTGGGAAGGATTAATGTGTTTTATACATGGGTGTTTTATGAAATTAATTACTTACATCAAATGATTACCTACACCTGTTTCTTGGAGAAGTTGTTAACCAGAAGTTGTCTTGTTTTCCCCTTGATGTGATTAACCAATGGCAGGATGTCTTAATTACTTAGCAGAGTTTCAGGCATGTGTGACTTGTAACCTTCAGAATTTTTTTTTTTAACAGTGCAGTGTTATGTGATCAACGTATACCTTGCCGGTGGCAAGTGAGTCTGCTTTTGAGACCGGTGTAGATCATGATCAGCTTCTGTGTATTAGTCTTGATGATGTAGGGGACTGGGGTTTTTTGTACATTTTTTTTTTTTTTTGCTTGTTCAGTCGAAAGTGATATAATGGAGTGGAAATGGCTGACAGATGAGCTATTGTCATACTTGCATACTGGGATGATATTTGGTGTTAATGTAGTGAAAATGATAGAACTGTTCATATTAATTATTTTGTGACAGCAATTTATGAAAATTGATGTCACCATTTACACTGGAGTTTTTTTTTTGGCTGGTGAGATAGAGTGCACTTTACCTCTGCGGAACAGTGCAGATTTCCTCTGCGGAATCGTGCACATAACCTCAGTGGGATAATTTAATGGAATTTATTGTTGAAACTGAAGTTTTGCTTAATGCATTATGTGTCTGATTTGAAGATATCTTGAATATTCAATGACAGTATCAGGAGATTTTCAGTTTTTAAAATCCATTTAGGTGGTTGAACCTTAAGAGTGTTATATAGTAAAAAAAGGGGGGAAGTTGGATAAAAAGGAGGAAGTTGGATTAGAGTTAACATCATTCCTTTCTTAGGAGATAGGGAAAAATAGAAAACCAAATAGCTAAACATTGTTTATTCAGGTGGCTTGTCCTATTTGACGGTATTGGACATAGTTTTAGCTCATTATTGATTCCCAAAGTGAAAACTGTGGGTGCCAGTAACAGAATTGTTTGCTCGCTCCATCACTAGATAGTTGCCACTGCAATTGATTCTAGGCCATTACAGGAATTACATACAGTGGGATTTTACTGTAAATTCAGTGGAAATGAAATAAATGTGTGTACTGCTTTGGACAGGGATAAATATCCATTTGATAAATTTCTGTTTTAAGATTGTGAAGTCATAAATTTGAAAAATTGAAGTAAGATTTGACTTAATACAACATTTTTTGGCAACTGATCAGGAGCTATGATAGCAATTACAGATACAGTTGATTTTAAAAAAAATGTGAAGGAAGTGAAATGTGTATGGTTTTAAACAGGGATATCTGATGCAGTTTTTAGAATTTTAGTATTTAGGGTATTCAGTTACAAATTTGCAAAAACAACATGTGCCTAGTAAGGGATGATTTAATGCAGAATTTGCTTTGTTGTGGTTTTAATTTTCATTTGTGTATGTCATTTTCCTTGTGATCATATTGATGACATGTATGGTCAGGATTTGAATAGAAATTAGGTCACTGTTAAGAGGGGATAATCATTGATTTCTATGATGTTTAAGGTACTTAATTACTAATACTGCTGCTGATACGGAAAATCCATTTAGAATTAATTCATTGCAAAATTAATAGCAATTTTTCTCGCCAGGTGTAAATTGGTCACCTGGCAATACGTGATATCTTTATGGCTGTAGTTATTAGAGATTGACCTTTACTCAGATGCAACATTTACAGATCATGATCAGCTTACCCAGTCACAGAGTGGGGTGGGGGGGGGGGTGGGATCATGATATGCACAGTTTGCTATTTAGTAAATTTCAGAGATCGCTACTTTAAATTATTAATGATACTGTCTTTAAATAATTAATGGTAATGTCCGATTTAAAAGATGGGCATGTCTAATATAGAAATTTCGTAGAGTAAATGTTGATGTTTCCAGGCACTTTCACTTAGTATGGTAGGTTTCATTAAAAAATTGTTTTTCCAGTACTTTAAATAAGTTCTCATTATCTTGTGATCATTAAGAGTGTACAAGTCCTTAACCACTAAATTTCTTAAATGGACTAGTCTATTGGTCAGTTTGTACACTTTCATTAATAGTTAAAGGGGTGCTCGGTGAAAATCTACGGACTGAATTGCAAACAGGTTGATCATGATTAGGAGAAAAGGCACCGTTTTGTTGTAAAGATTCTTACGGAACATGTTGTTGCCTACAAAAAGTTCTTGTTACTTGTAAGAAAGAACTGGATGAAATTCAGTAAACTTAAGGGAAGCATCTCCACCTAATTTAGATGCCCTTATTGTCAGTAGTGGTAGAAGTAAATATCAAATATTGTCAAGAGGAGCATCCATCTTTTCCAACAATATTCTTGTAATTGTGATTGGGTGCTGATGGACAAAATCTGTGCATCTGATGGTTACACAATTTTAGTCCTGTGAATTGGTATTAGGCTAGAACTAAATTACAAAATTAATACCAACTAAACTAAGTATTGGGCAAAATTTGTTGCATTACATTCTAACAAGGTCAGGGAAACAGCATTTGGGCTAGATGCTCAGTCAAGGGTGACAACTTCATCTAAGTATTCCTTCCCAAGAGAAGAAACAATACTGTCTGGCAGAAGCATTAGCATGCTCATTGATTGAAATTGAATAGTTTGAGAATTCATTGAAAGTTATAGATTTTAATTACGCTTTTATGGAAGGAGTTTCCAGTAAAACATTATAGATTGATAACAGAAAAAGGAAATTAAAACCGGTAATGCTTAGAAATGCAATCACAATGAATGGCTGTGTCTTTGTAGTTGCACATAATGTAGATTTCAGTTTTAATCAAGGTGATTGATTATTTTCCGACGGATGCAGGTCCCGGGTGTTCAAAGAGTCTGGCTGCAATCAGTAAAGGAAGCTGATGACAATGCCGAATGTTTAATCCTTTGCTTTCAAGGGCTCAAAATCTGTTTCCAATAAAATCATCTGAAGTGTTTAGTTATGTTCAATAATATTACGTGATTCATTATGTTATGTGATTCATGTCTTTAAGCATCATTAGTTAACGCACCTTTTCAAACCGGGAGTTGTATATGGCCAGTTGTTGTAATGGAGCACTCTGTTGTCACTGTTATAATATGTAATTTCGTTAAATGAGGTCCTACACCAGTCCATAAAAACATGTCTGAAGCACTGGCTTTAGATTTAGAATATGGACTAGTGAAACCTTTGCCGAGATGTATTATACTTTTCGTAAAAGCAGATTCTGTTAGTGTCATAATTATTGTGTTGCAGTGAAAAATTTTCAAATTGAACTAAACTTAAATCAAAAGTTAATGCCTCGGAAATAAAGTCTGCAGAAATAAAATATTCCTCATTTTTACAAAAAACTGCAGAATTTGGAGCCCGCAGAAATAACCACTTATATAGTATAAACGATGTCTGATACAAAAATGCTCGTGAAACCAGGGTACACTGATTCAAACAGAGATAAATTGAACTTGTTTAATACTGGCAGTATTTTCCATTTCTTTAAGTCTTTGGTGCTTTGTGTTGTATTTTTTTGTCCTGTAGTGATATGGTTAATATTTACACTGCATTGTGTAGCTTGACTGTTGTATGTTCACATAGTTGGAGGATTCATTCTTCTGTGTGCAAGTGTTACTGTCTGCCAGTGCTGTGTTTGATGGTTCTCAGGGATTTAATACTTCAGTTTTTATCTTCCATTTCTGATAATTGTCCTGTTAAAGTCCCATTGTCACTTTGTATACTCATATATCCTTTGGAAGGCGTACACCTGACAGAATGCATGCTTGTAACACTGTACATCACGTTTGGCTACTTTCGGTTTCTGCGGTTGTTACGTCAGCAAATAGATTGAGCGACATGAAAGTAAAATTTCCATTGGCCCACCTACAGAGGTCACGCGCAGGGTCACCCTGCCGCAACCTGCGCATGACTTCTTTTTTTTTTTTTTTGCCAACGGGAGGTCAATTTCAAGGTTCTCATAAGATGTCAATAACCTAGGTTTGAGTGCGACATGTCTGCTTTGTCTGTGAAAAAAAATTTGCAGCGCTCAAAACACTATCCCACAGGGGCCTGTTGGGAGCGAGCGTTGGTAAGGAATGAAAATTTTCAAAGTGGTAAAATTGTGTCCAAGGTCATTTTCAAGGTCGTCTAAAAGGTCAGCATTTGCCTCGGACGCCTCTGAGTTTTCAACAGTCAGGAGCTGTCGGCATAGCCTTTAAATTCATACAGACAAAACGTGTTCCATACGGTCACTGTCACTTCTATGGAAGGCCAAACCTGTCTTAACCCGCGTATACGTTTTATTACGTTACAGGTGTTCAAAGGATATAGAATAATCAATTTATGGATAGAAGGACGATACAACGGTTTTATATTAATTCTACGACAATGTTGACCTATACCTTTCTTTCATTATTGTTGTCACTTCTTCACTAAAAGTCGTTGTCAGAAAGTGTTTATTATTTGTAATATCATTACAAAAATACTTTGCTATATATACCGTAATATATGGGTAGTAATTGCGATTCAAAAAGCAATGTTAGAAATGTTTTTTTTGTACAGAGATATATCAGTTTCACCGGTAAGATATTTTTCATGGTAATAAAAGAGCTGCAAGTAATTACACATCCAAAGTGCTCCTGGGACTTTAAATCTATGTTTGGCCAAGTAGTAGACAGTGAAATGTGTTTTAGTACAATCTCATTGACAAGAGTTAGTTTAATGATGCTGAAGGTGTAATACAGTAAATATAATAAAGATTTGTAAGTGGTTTCCGATTACGTAGTTGAATGTAACAACAACGTATTTGGAATGGAGAATATGGTCATAGAAGTATCCGACTACAGCATAATCTGATGTTACTACTTAAAGTTAGAAATAAATCTGAAAGGGGAGACTTGTACAGATACTTGTGTTCATTTTGTTCAAAATGTTATTGTAATTTAACTGTTGAAAAAAAAAACTATTATAAATGTGTTTTCGTATTTTACTGGAGGTGTTGGTTACATTATTGTCAGGTGTATCAGTTACTTTAAAGTGAGGGTAATTGAGATCTAATTGCTGCCGATTTGGGCAAAACCTTGCTTTTTTTATTTGTGTATTATTTCCAAGATTAAGATATATGAGTCACATTATTCTCTTGAAGTTTTTCTGTTTACAATTGATTCATTGCCTTGTCTGTTTTTTCTAGTCGGAAATCTTCATAAAAAAACTCTTGTCATTGTTTTGTGAAAAGTTGTTTCATGAACAGTAGCGAAAAAGTTTTGAAAATTGAACAAGGAAGGAGAAGAAAGTTTAAGTACTGTGAAAGTTATGATTCAACACAGGCATTGTTTGTGATATTTCTTTAAACAATGTAAGTAGAAACAGGTTGACTCAAAGGACTATAACATGCAACAATCTACTAGATGATTATTGTGAATATGGAATCTTGAGTGACTATGACTTAAACAACCTATTATGTTAATCATAATTGTGAATATGGAATCTTAATTAATTCGTTACCTCGGATACTAACAAGACTTTACATACTGAAGATGGTTGTACGGGTAGAGGATACATTCCAGTATTATAGGATAGTCGACAATTACTATTATCAGCTCGTGGAGGTAAGATTGGTTATACATGTATATATGTATTGATCTGTTTTTCTGTTTTGATCAACGTCAAATCATGTCAAACTTTTGATCATGGTTGCAGTTAACAAAGCTTTTGAAAGTAAGAAATCTGTTCCTTATTCTACTATAGATCATAGCAAAGCTTATTTTGAGCTTAGATAAGCTCTAAGGCTCTCTTTTCTCGATGCATGTTACATACAATACGTAGAAGCAGCTTTTTAGGCTGCATTTAAAGGTATTGCTGTTTTTAACCATTTCAATAAATCATGTTTTTTTTATGTTTTACAAAACTTGGTTGGAGTGTTGTTGAAGTATTGGAACACCAATGTAAATTGCTAACATCAATCTGTTAGCATTATCAGAACAGTAGTGGTGGCCAAGTTTTAGTTATTTAGCCTGTAAAGTTAACTTACAAGCTACTGTAGCAGACGACACTAAAATCAGACAGTATTATGTTAATTCTGGGGCTACCTGGCCACCAGGCTAGATGATAGGATATTTTCATTATTTAAGCAGAATATTTTCTGGCCCAATCTACTGACAGGGCTTAATCATCTACATTTTTGGCAGCAAAGGGAGTTAATTGAGTAAGAAATGATGTAAGGACTGAATGCCAGTCTAGCTGAGGGCTAGAGTTAATCAGTTCTGCACTTTCAAAAGCAGTTTATGAGAAGGGAAAAGGGGAAATCCTGCAAGTTACTCTGGTGAGAAAAGGGGAATATGAATAAGGTTCTGGGTAATTAATCTTAAATTGTGCATTTTAGGCCTACTGTAGTATCATATGTTTGACATTTAGGTCTGCAAATGTTTACATAAAGGTCATTACATGATAGAGAATTGATTGCATTACCTCCGAGTGTTTACAGTTCAAGATAAGGCGAATAAACAGCAGAGGACATATGAGCTTTTGTTTTAACAATATAACATCCATAAATTGCTAATAAAGCTACTGGTAATTTTCTGGTCTGCTCACAAGTAGGAACTGTTTATTTCCAGTTGAATATTGGAATTGAATTGGCTCTAGGGGGTAGATAGCGTCGGTTTGCTTGTATGATTAATTCTGAACCCACTTCAGTGGTCAATGAGTAATGGTTGCTGAAGCTCTCACTACTTGTAGGTCATGGGTTTGAGTCTTGCAACTGATGTGTGAATAACTGAAAACCAGTTTTAAAACCCAAGAGAAAAAACGGAACATCTTTCTGCGCATACAACTGTAAAAGTTTTTTTTATGAGGTTTTCATGTTCGCTAATTTGAGAAAGAAGCACTTAGCGAATTCATCAAACTCGCTAAAACAAAAATCAGACAATGATTATATATATAAAATAGTGCTCACACACGATTAAATATCTCGAGAATAAACACAAAAATTGGAAAATCGAGAAATAACAAACTCACAAATATAAATACTTTTTAACAGTATTCTAAAATCGAGAATTCGCTAAAGGCAAATGAAGATCACTGTAGAGACGTCATGTCCTCTGGCAGGTACTAATAACTAGATTTCATTGATTTGGTATTCAGTTGTTGTCCCCAGAGCGGGCTGTCTCGTAACATCTTACAGAAACGCTGCGGTTTGAGACATGGAATGCTCTTAAGTTCTTTATTAGATTGTAAACTTATGGATTTTTTTTCAGATCTCAGAAAGAGTAACATTTCAGGGAAGTTGCCCAACCACCACTTTTTGTGGGGAGCACTTCTTTTCACTGATTTTTTGTGTATATATAGGTTGATTTACGAATTTAAAACTAAATAAAACAAGATTGTATGACTTTACAATTTTCTGTAAGACGGAAATAAGTTCCTCAGAAATGGCATTTTATAAAAAGTCCACAATTTTATGTCCAAACATGTTTCTAATTCAAATGTTGGTTATCTCAGAGATTTTAAGTTACTAATTATCCCTTTGCATGACTTTGTTAGGCACCGACTTTCTGCAACATTTCAAATGAAGAATGAAAATTAATTTCTATCCTACAGTTTAGGCTTGAACTTTGATTTTTTGTATAATTCGTTACTTGCTCCACAATAATCATATTTAGGGGAAAAAATTACCATTTTACAAGATTTGCGTCTGTCATAATGTATTTAAAGCAGATAGAGGAAGGGGAGAACATTTTAGCAGCCAGTTGATATTGCTTTTAATGAAACTTGTTTGAGATGTCAGTAAGTCAAACTATTCTGTAACTACTTAACAGTTGACAGAACTAAATTAAATACTCAGGTACTGTAGAAGTCTTTATATTCATGATTTGTTTATTTCGCTGTTTTTCAATTTTCTATTTTTTCATGAGATTTTAAATTAGCGAGCAGGCACTATTTTTATATAATCATTGTTTGTTTACTATTTTAGCAAGTTTGATGAATTCACAAACTGTTTCTTTCACAAAAAGGAGCGAAAATAAAACCTTGCTAAAAAATAACTTTTACAGTACTCCGTTATGTTTTGTTGTTGTTGTTGCCGCGAGTGCCAATTCCTCCTGGGGTGATAAACCAGAAGTCTTTGACACAGTCTGGCAGGTTCTGACATGGAAGTGGCTCCTGGGAGAGCAGGGAACCGGCAGACAACAATACCAGAAATGACATGCAACCGTCTCTCAGCATTCCAATCCTGTCTGGTTCTTGAAGTATTTTAATTACAATGCATTTGCAGGCCAGCATGCCTGCAGGAATGATGGTGTAGCTAATTAGCAGTGTAAAATGAAATTCAGGGTCTAGAAAAAATGCAAAATGCAGAATGATGCCGATGACGGAAGTTATGGGAATGTTCAACTAGTGTCATTTTGGACAGCCATCCATTGAAGGCCTGTAAATGATTTGGGTGAAAAATGTGTTGATATGCAGTATAATTTGTTTTGTTTATAATTTGTTTCATTCTGATTGTATTGAGGAATGAAACACTTTGCAAATTCACATATCTTGCACAAACTTAGTAAAAAGTGGCAATTTTAAGCGGATGACAGCTATGTGCAATAGTAATAAAACTGACTGTGAAGGGTGTATTTAAGGGGATGTGATGGACGAATTAAGGCAAATTGCTGCTGAAACTTTGTAAGGATAGAGAATCCCTTTTCCCTTTTTCCTAGATTTTCTGAAACATTCTTTTTCAGTAATTCACATTTTATGTATAGGTTAGTATTCATTTTGATGCATTTATGAGATAAATTGGTCAGGCACGAGGCCAGAAAAAATCACTGTCTACAATATTGGTTTAACAATATCTAATTTTACCGAGCGTGACTTTTTCTATCAAAATACTTCTTTTTAAACAATATTCACAGGATCTCTAACACAAAGGTTTAAATCATCTAAATTTTCCCTATAATCATATAACACCAGGCTAAAATCCACTAAATCTTCCCTATAATCATATCATCCCAATAATTTGATAAATTGGTCTACAGATATTGATCTAAGGAAGCTATAATACTTGAAATAATCTGTCTTCAGTCTGTTCTCGAAGATGTTGCAAAAATTGACTAAGTCATTTAAGCAAGGGTGCTTTAAATAAATGCATTTTTATCCCATAATCTTTTGTTTGACAAAATACTGGCTTTCCTTTAATCGCCCTTACGGTTAGCAGTTAAGCTAGGAACTTGTCATCAATGTAATAAAGATCAATTATTTTATGTTTACGACTTTTTTTAGTTAATACCTTCTGATTTTGTCACAGAGAAGCATGAAGTCAAAGTATAGTACAGTATAACCTGTCTAATCAGGTATCCCAAAGGACTATTAATTTCTATCATGCAGGTTGCCTGTTAAACTTGATTTTCCACAATGTATTTTAATGTTACGATCCACCTAGGGATTGCACCAGACATGCAGAAGATGAAATTTCAGCTGTGTAAGGTTTCAGTCAGATTCAGAACCGTAGGCGGCCATCATAGAGAGTACTTAATATAAGTTGCACAATCAATGTAAACAAAATTTACACCAAGTTCTTCTAACTGAATGAAAAAAGCTCTTGTTTTACAATGTTCAGTAGCATTGTTGTTGGTTGGTTGGTTATATCGACAATCCTTTGAATGTGTTACATAGTTTGGATAATTTCTGTTAGCAGCAGTCCAATGCAGTTCAAATTACAAAATGAATTGGATGCTGATCAGATAGAGGCAATCCTATCACCAACACTATTGAAGGATTGCCACTTAGTGCTTGTAGGATTGCCACTTTGCATGGCAGAGGACATCACTTGAATTTCTTTCTTTTAGAATCTGTGAAGTACTGGTAAATTACCATGTATTTATGCTAGTTATTGAAAGGCTATACCCAGTACAGTGGCATAGTAAAGAGGTGATTATGTGCCTTCAACCAGTTTGAAAAAAAGGCATTAATAATAGAAAATTGTATTATAACATTCACAGGACTGGTATTGTCATGGGAATACTGAAAATACCAGCGCATTACACCATGTAACACAGAATGGCTATTTCTGTTTGAAATAAATCTTTCATAGTCCTATTCCTGGTCCATTTCTATAAATATTTTGTAACAAATTTGTGGCATGCGACTAGTATTATCTCTAACCAGTTCATCAACACCTTTAATCACAATTAACTGGTGAATAGCAAAATTGGTAAAAAGGAACACTAGTAAATTGGGTTAGTCTCAATTAACTGGTTAATAGATTTAATTGGTTCGTAATTTTGTAACCAGTTGAACCTTAATTTTGTAGATGGTACTGTGTAATTGTTTTGGCACTGCAGCCTAAAATGACACTTTAATTGACTGAATGATTTATGGAATTTGATGTTCTATTTTTAGAACAACAAAGGTCAAGATCAGCAAGAGCTTGATCCGAAAAGACATCGTCACTCAGATCGTGAGATCCAGAGAAATGGCGGCCAACACAAGAATGTTCAGAAAATGGCTTCCAACTCATCCTTCCCCGGGGCCCTGGCAGGCGGAGGTAAGTGAATCATAAAGACATGTTTTCACATGCGGTTGCACATTTTGTCAGTAAAACTAGAAGGAAATCAAGCATAATTGACAGAGGCTTGACCGCAAAACTGCAGTATGAAGTAAAGAATGACTTGATATTATTTCTTAACTTAGCATGGATGTTCCAGAGAAAGCCCTTGACTTTAGTAGTCATAAGCCAGTAAGTTTCAGCATGTGATCAGGACGGCACAATAAATAAAAAATTACCGATTAAAGAACTTACTTGCCAAAAATGTAAGTTTTACCGATGTGTACAACAGCTGGCAACTGGTAATCTTTGCATGTTAAGCCTGTTGTATCTCTCTTGTAGGTATGCAGTCGCCCCGACACAGTGCAAGTAGCGGGGTACTTCCTGACTTGTTACCTCCGCACACCCCACCTCAGTCACGATCTCCTCCCGCACCTGGACAGAGACCTCAGGATAAAACTACATCAGACGAGGTACATCATACTTCGGACTATTCGGTAGTTTTAAACCTTTACCCTGCTAAATTTATTTAATGGACTTGCCCTTCTTTCAGTTTGGGCCGTACCATTACTTGTTTAGAGGGATGTTTACTGAAAATGTGCTGACTGAACAGGAAAACAAGCGCAGATCATGACCAGACTTATCAGATGTGCAAGTCGATCATGATCTGCACTGCTCTCAAAGGCCAGACTCACTTGACGACCTGGATCCGGTTGTTAGAAACTTAACCAGCGGTTAAACTAACAGTCAATTAAAATTTGGGGTTGTAAATTGACACATTTGGAAAGACTTAGTAAAACACTGTATTTATTAGGTAAGTTACATAAAATCTCTTTTAAAGTGAACTCAAAATAGTACACTAGTTTTCACACAACAAGTCGTATATTGAATCGAAAGTTTAACCGATGGTTAACTTAACAGTCGGTTAAATTCTCAAACAACCGGTTCCAGTTGGGTAAGGGTGAAAAAGTATAACTATAGTTATTTTATTATGTAAGTAAAATGCGATGGCCCGTTATGAATGTATGTTCCATAATGTCTTGTCTCAACCACCTGGTAGATACATTGATTTCTTCTTTGCTTTTAGTACTTCCTTCAAAATGCATGATTATAATTAATTGAAATTTGATAGAAAACTCATTCTGCCTGTTTTTTTACACCCAATTTCAATAACTTTCAACCAAAGTGCAGCAGTTAGGAAATGTCTTGACAATCAGAACGTATTATCAGATATTGTCGAAACATTATGAAATCTAGATGTGTATGCTATTGTTTTGTTTGTCAATTCATCTCAAGCAGAGTTATGTCCCTTTAAATAATTGTTTTCCCAAAACTTACCCAGTCAATTCCTCAGCATTGCCAGAATTACTCCCTCTATCGATGCTACTAGTCTGTCATACTCTATTTCTCTTCTCTTTTATATTTTGAATTGATTTTGTAGTATTTATATGGTTTTGGTTTTACTTGATTTTGTGTACATGTATAGTAGATACCTATAATTTATTTATATATTTTTGATACTCCATCGAGAATGAAATGCAACTAAATAGAACCCTTGACAGCATAATAAAGAACAGACACAAAAATTCAGCAAAGTGATTTGGATGTTATGAAAATACGAATATACAAAACATGTTTTTATTTTAATTTATCTGTATATTGTTGATTATGGGCTATTTTTGGACCTTAGTAAGACATTACAACACTGCCTTGTAACTGCTTATGTACATTAGAAATTCAGTTGACTGAAAGAGAGCCTTCATTTGCTCATAATATAGATACTTTACCCAAAACATCTGGTGCTGAGATATGAACTGTACAGGAATTTCATGGTGAAATGGTTGTTTTCTGATTAGATTTAAGCATTTAATTTATTTAAAGACATTAAAAAAAGGTTCATGTCAGTGCTTTTGGTGAAGCGACCTTGGTGCCTCCTTGATGCCACCTTGGTGTAGTGGTAGAGGGTTCTCCTAAGGATTGGCTGGTTCTGGGTTCAATTCCCACCAATGCGAAGCAGGGGTAGTGTCCTTGGGCGAGACACAGATAATTCCACAGTGCCTGCATGTCTCTATCTTGATTCTATTCGGAGCGAGTCCCGAGAGCCATTAATATAAGTTGTAAGAACATGTTTCTCAATTGAGAATTAGTACAAATTAGACACATAAAGAAGGCTTTTAAATAAGTTACAGGCTTGAAATAAGGATAATGCTTTCTGTCTCGGGGGAAGTGAGCAAATTGTGGCTGCTTCAATAATCTTGGTTCTCACATGCTTTGGTACTTCTAAATAATTGTATGAGAAAGAATAGGTTGTTGACATTTCACAGGAAAATGTTTATTTTATTTGGTGATGGAAAGTTATCTTTACGTAATAAGAGTTTGCATGTTCTTAAATGTACAAAATTAAACCTATTTATGAGCAAACTAGATTTAAAACAAAGAATTGAAACCTGTGTGTGATGCTGATGAAAACTTTCATAAACTGGGGAGTGTACCTGAGCTCCCAAAATCAAACTATACCTGGACCCGCCTCCGTGGTTGAGTGGTTAAGGTTTGAATCTCTAACCCTTTTACTGATTGAAGGTCTTGGGTCCAAGCACTGCTGCTGATTAGCATGTGAAAAATTGGCTGTTTCTGACTGAGGATGAGTCTAGTACTGATCATTTGCAGAAACTGTTGTTAGCTAAACGATATGTCAGTTACTAACTGAAATACATTGTATCCGAAGACATTGAAAAAAATCTAGAAAACGTCATGCAAGCTTATCTTAACTGTATAAATGTGTATAAATGGTACTTAAGGGAGAAATTTGCCTGTCTTTTCAGCTAAGAAAATTGGCAGCCAACAACCTGCAGGTTTGCCAGAGTAACAGACTTGTGCTTCACTATCATGCCATTCATTTATGATTTGTCGGCAAAAATGTCCCGAGATATATGTCATTTAACCTTTACCCTGCTAGAGGTCAATTGCTCTGTCTTAAAGAGAAACACAGATCATTGCCAGCTTGTGTTTCCATGCAGTCTGATCATGATCTGCACTGATGGCTAGTCAGTGAGTAAATAAGCACGCCTTTGAACAAATAATGGTACGTTCTAAATTGTAAGATGGACAAGTATGCAGGGTCAAGGTTGAATGTGCTGTATTTTGTGATTTGATTTAAAGCACCCATAAAATATCAACAAATAATTTGCTGTTCTTGCCATGTTTCATTGAAATTAACCAATATTTTGAACTTTTTTTTTTTGCATGATTTAATGTAAAAAAGCATTGATGGATGGCACTCCATGTATCTTTATTAAACTGTTTATTCCTATCTTAACATCCTATATACAGATCTCATTTTTAACTGACTACGCACTTTGTATGGGAAAATGTTTTGCGGGCCCACCACCGCAGCTTTCTAGAAATATATTGATTGGGATATTATTTCAGAGGACGCACTAACAGGGAATTTGTATCATTATTACACATTGTATATTTGTTGGAATATGTTTCATGGGGCCAACTACAATACCACTGAAAGAACCTTTATTGCATTCTTTTGAATATACAAAATGTATATTTATTGGGCCCACTGTATTCAGTACATTCAGTGCTCATAGGGTATGTTTCTAGGGCCCACTTCAAGAGCCTTTTTAATTCTTTATACTGAATACTTGTAGAATGATGTTTCAAGAGCCGACTCTAAAAGAAGTGAGGTAAATAAAACATTTTACACCCATTCAAGCATTGACCTTCAGTGGTCTACTTTGAGAGCAAATGGGTATATTTGTTTTCAATGGCCCGCTACAAGAGCACAACTATATGTTTGAATGGCACACTTTAAGAGCATGAGTTTCAATGGCCCACTTCGAGAGCTTTGTTACATTTGTTTCAATGGCCCACACTATGAGTACTGAAGTAAATTACATTGCACATGCATGGGAATATATTTCAAGAGACCAGTCAATGCTGTCCACTTCATGAGCCTTGAAGTAACTTTACATTGTATAATAATATGTTTCAATGGCCAACCGTCAAGAGTATTAATGTAAGTTAAGATTGTATACCCATTTAAGTATGTTTCAAGAGCCCACTAAAAAGGCATTGAAGTACTTTAGATTCTGTTCTAATGGGAATATGTTTCAAGGGCCACTATGGGAATGTGTTTCAAGCACCATCATGGGAATATGTTTCAAAGGCCATTATGGGAATATGTTTAAAGGGCCATTATGGGAATATGTTTAAGAATATATTTAATGGGCCATTATGGGAATATGTTTCAAGGGCCATAATGGGAATATGTTTCAAGGGCCAGAGGCAAGAGCATTGAAGTAATTCAAATTGTAATATTACTGAGACATAGTTACTAATTGGCATATATACATCGAGGGCCCACTAACAGAACATTGTAGCAGCCTATAGTCATGGGGATTATGTATATTATGAATAATAACGCTTAATGAATCCAGCACAGGGGTATTTAGGTGACACATCCTCATGCTTGGATTTTGATTCAGAGATTCACTACCAAAACATTAACAGTAACATTTTGTGAATATGTTTCCAGGACTCACTATCAGTGTGCTGTTATAACATATTTCCTCATAACGAGGGTTGACCAAAAAATTGTAGTAACTTGTATGAGATAAAGGAGTTATGACAGTTTTGCGGTCAGCCCTCAAAAATTACTCTGCTTAAATTGCCATTGACTTGAATATGTTACGCATGCTTCAGAAAGTATAAAAACTGAAACAAAGTTGAGTAATAAATATAAAAAATCGGTTTTAGAACATCAGTTTACAAATGGGATAGATTCCTAGAATGAAAACTAATTACATTGACTGATATTGTAACGTTCATAATTATATGGTTTTTATCTAAACAAGATTTTCAAAGAAATAAAGACTTGTTTTGATTGGCAGCTGCTATTTAATGATGTAATTCGGGTGTGTAACAATCTTACCACAAACGTTCCTATTGACATTAGGGCACATGGTCAGAGGTCAAGGTCATTGATTATAATAACTTAAAATGCATTTGACAATTTTAAGAATTTCTGTGAATAACATTATATCTTATTTTCTGCATATTTAATCATTTTTCTTTACACTTTTTAAAAGTCTGTGTCAGACGTTATTAATAAACTGATCAAACCTGTCTTACTATAACACAAAGTTTGAAACAAAACTTTTATTTAATATCACTTTCAGAAACTTTACAAGACTTCAAATCTTATTGTGTAGCAAAACTTTGTAGATAGTTGCCAATAGAGCTATTTTATACTCTTCCAAAATTTTCCCAATTAGTGATAAATATAGCCAGAATATGAATTACCTTCCCTTGTTATATCCATTCTTTGAATTACCTCCCTTTGTTACAGTTTTATTAGCTCGTCTGATTTTTGAAAAAAATGACGAGCTATTGTCGTCACTTGATTGTCGTCTTCGTGGGGGGCGTTGGTTAAGTTTTGCATTTAGGTCACTTACATGGAAACTATCAAAGCTATCACTTTGAAAGTTGGAATACCTGTTCACTATCAAATGTACAATAGAATGAAGAAGAGTTTTACAAGTTACATAACCCTGTCAGTATTTTGACTGGGTTATGCCCCTTCTTAACTTAGAAAGTTTCACACACACAATACTTTTGTAATAGTGAACATAAGCAACCAAACTTAGTGTATAGGAAGTATTTATGAATATTTTTTAAATGGATTGTGTTTTGGGGCTGCTGGGGTCAAGGTCACTGTTACTAAAATTAGGAAAACCGTAAAATCTTCAATATCTTTAGTTACAGTTGACATAATGTAACCAACCTTTGTTTGAGGTAAGTATTTAAGATCTTTAATGGGGTTGTGTTTTGGGGCTCCTGGGGTCATTGTCAAGTCACTGTAACTAAAAATTGAAAAACAATAACTATGTTGAATATCTTTAGTTACAATTTACATAAGTAACTAAATTATTAAGTGTGTAATATATATAAATAAGACTTTTATTGGGATTGTTTTGGGGCTCATGGAGACAAAGCTAAGGATTTTTTTCTAAAGATGGAAAAATGGGAAAAACCCAATATTTTAGTTAGTTGAATAATTGTGACCAAATATGTCATAATTATTATGAAAACCTTTTGTGGGTTGTGTTTGGGGTCAAGGTCAAAGACACTGTTACTTAAAAATGGTAATAAATAAACTGTAAAGGATAAAATCAGACGAGCGTCAGGCACCCGTAGGCGATGCTCTTGTTTTCTTTCTTTTCTTTTGAAAATGTCTGCTTAAGAACATATTTGATTATAGATAGATTCAGTAGTTTATGTAATATAAAAAAGAATATTGCAGAAGAATGTTAGCTTTTGAAGGGAGTACAGTTTAAAATAGATACTAAGTAGTTGTGACAGATATTTTGTGTTTATTATTTCTTGGACATGTGCCAAATGTTGATACATGGAATTTAAAATACTGAAGAGATGCTAATGACAATATAGGCGATAATTCTGGGTCAGTTTTCCATGAAACTTGGAAATAATATGTCACTGTGAAAATAGGTCAAATTTGTAAATGATTTCATATTTTCAGATCCCCTTACATAGAAAATTGCCCTTTTATTTAGATCTTCACGTAGAAATGTCCCAGTGAAAATGTATTGTTGGCATCTGAAATGAAATCTTTAGATTTTTAAAATAACTCCTTGTATTACTGTGATTTTTTTCACTAAGATATGAATTAGAAGTACATGTATTACCGCATGGTAACCTTTATTGACATCTCTTTATTTAGTATCGTCAAGCAGTAAGCAAGACACCTTCAATGCGCCACCAGAGATCCTTCTCGGCATTTGGTTTTGGTGCAAGTAGCGGATCAACTGTCGGCTCCCAGTCAAGTCAGTCTCGACGAGGATCGCAGATCAACGTGAACGTTACCCCAGTACAGACGCAGGAGGCCACATCTGATACTCCAGAAATCAGAAAATACAAAAAGAGATTCAACTCTGACATTTTGTGTGCTTCCCTTTGGGGTGTGTATCTGACTTTCATGTGTAATTAAACTGAAAGAAAAAAACTGAAATGAGCTGAAAATTAGATATATAATGATCATATAGAGTCCACTTGGGAACAAGATTCACTCACATTAAAGTAATTAGATATTATGCAATGCAATATATATTTATGTGTATGGTGCACTTGTGTTCAGCGGTAAAGTTCATCTCAAATTTTAGATCCCCCAGGAAATGCAGTTTTTGCCATTTCATTAGAACTTTAGATTTAAAATTGATGAATTTCTCTGGGAACAAGCTGTAATTTTCCAGAAAATTATGAAAACAGATAATCAAAATGTGGTGACATTCCGTTGCATGAAGAATTTACATTTATTTCTTGCATAAAAAATTTACGTCTATTTCAGGCGTGAACTTGTTGATAGGTACAGATAGTGGTCTCATGTTGCTGGACAGAAGTGGTCAGGGAAAAGGTACGTATGTTTTACTGTAGACACTTGCATTGTCTTTGAGAGTCTGTTGGTTTTAGTTGCTACTGTAGGCAATAAATGTTAGGCATGGGGAGAGTTGCACTTAAAGAAGATCTGGAAAAAATCTGTTCCAAGACATTTCAGCAGTAGAGCATGGAAGAAAAGTGCACAGTTTCAGAAAGAGAAATTTAGATGTTGGTTTAAATCCTACAACGCTTATGGCTCATTTTAGTACAAATATACTGTTTAGATAACAAAAAGAATTGAGCTTTGCTAGTCATGGACCCAGTAGTTAGGAAACTTTAACCTGTTGTTAAGCTTACAGTCAGTTGACTTTGAAAGGGATACTTTTCTAGAGTTTAACGTCTTACTGAAACAAATGCGAACATTCAAGATACTCTTCAAAGAAAATAACGTACAAAGAAAAGTTTGCTCGCCCACCTTTGGCACCAGCAATATAGTACAGTGGACTATACATTTACAATACAAAATTGGACTACCAACTGTTTTAACTGCAAGCTATTTGCAAATTGTATTTAGAACCTGTTTTCTGATACCATACGTGTTAAATTTCAGTGTATTCTATGATCAGTCGCCGACGATTCCAGCAGATGGACGTACTGGAGAATCAGAATATTCTTGTCACGATCTCCGGGAAGAAAAATAAAATACGAGTGTACTATCTCTCGTGGTTAAAGTCAAAGATCTTCAAAACGGAAGGGGTGAGAATATTCCTGCCTTTTATATATTATGATCTGTTAAAATTCCTGATTTCACATTCAAGAATTACAGATTACACAGTTGACTCGTTAAAATGAGGAAAAGTTTTTTGGGAGAATTGGCGTTAGAGTTCGAGACCTTTCCAGGAATCCTGGTTAGGTAAACTGCCCACCTAAAAATAACTGAAGTATAATTGTGTTCTTATGAAATGGGTTTAAAAATCCTAAGAAAATGAAATGTAACTTTGATGATACTTGTTTTGCCTCTTGTGGTAAGACTTTTACAATTTCTGAAAGCCAGTTGCAATGTGCTATTTCAGAATGACAGGAGAAATGGTTGGGTGAATGTCGGAGAACTGGAAGGATGTGTTCATTTTAAAATTGGTAAGTAACCCTATCTTCTGACATCAATCGGGGGCTAATTGTTGAAAAGGTTCGTGCAAATAACTGATAGAAGTGATTTCTCTGTACCTTACCAGTACAGGATTTATATTTTACACTGAATACAAGCATTGGATGACTTTTTACAGCCTCTGCACTGCGTAAATACCGCTATATAGCTGGTTTGACTAAAATTGTATAGAAGCTAGAGTGTTCTGCAGTTTTTACGGATCATTAGAAATTTGTACGGGTCCTTCCCAGAATGAGTTATTGTTTGTAAATTGCCCACCTGAATATCTAGAATACGAATTTATATACGTGACTTGTTTTGTTTTACAGTAAAGTATGAGAAGATAAAATTCCTTGTGATAGCCCTGAAGGACAGTATAGAGATCTATGCTTGGGCCCCAAAACCTTACCACAAATTCATGGCTTTTAAGGTAAAATCTGTAACTTTGTATACAAATTCTTATCATCATGTACAATGTAGGGATAACTTTTTCTACTTTTTGACATTTTGGACAGAATCTTTGGATTTTAATGATTGCAGTTTTCTTAATGGTGATCTGTTAAAATATTGAGTAACTGTTTCAACAGTTTATACATGTACCTTGACAGTTGTCAAAATTGTTAAATGATTAGCCCTATTCTAATTTATCTCTAACTGCTAAACCACAATATTTGAAAATTGATTTTTTAACAATGAATAAGGTATTCAAAGGTCATAAATTTAAACACTTAACCTTGACCAAGTTGTTCGAAACTTTAACCAGCCTTTTACTTGGCAGTTGATTAACTTTAAAGGACTGCATTTCAACATTTTGAAAGAATGATTAAAACAAATGTGTTTATTCAAGAAAATGTAATCTTGAAGCTCATAATAGCAAAATAGAAATATCATACCAGTGAATTGCACCAATAATTATAGTTTGAATCCGAATTTTAAACCAGTGGTTAGCTTAACAGTTGATTAAAGTTTTAAACAACTGGTTCCAGGCTGATAATTATCTGCACTGATAGTAAAGATGATTTATTTGCTGCCAGCAGTGTTAAGGTTACCAAGAATTTCCATCTTGTTTTAATGAAGGGGTGATATATCTTATTCAGCTAATATATGATGAGTGATTAATCCCTTCTGCTATTTTTCAGTCGTTTGGTGACCTTGCTCAGCGTCCCCAGATTGTTGACCTTACAGTGGAAGAAGGTCAGAGGTTAAAGGTGTTATACGGGTCAAAGTCTGGCTTCCATGCTGTAGATGTTGACACGGCAACGCTTTATGACCTGTACATTCCACAGCATGTAAGTACATACAACCTTTCCTGCCAGATAGTTCTTTGATTTATTCTAACCACAAAACAGCGCTCTTAAGTTCATGGCAGGATATTCGGCTGTGAAATATCTAAACTTACTAAATTTTTCTCTCCTGTGCTATCTAGGGTTAAGTTTTAGCGTTTTACCCTTCACCCATTTTAGAGTAAGTTTTTCTGTTTAAAATTTATATTAAATCAGCACACAAAAAATTGACGAACTATTTTATGAAGCATATTACGTATATTTCTAAACACATTGCATGATTTTACATAGAATTGTTTGAGAGATCAGGTAGCTAGTGCGCCAGTTGTTTGTATTGTGACGAATGTATACTGTTGTATTTACAGACCCATGGTCCTATATGCCCACACACTATTGTGATACTCCCAAACACCAATGGGATGCAACTTTTACTATGTTATGACAGTGAGTATTAATCAGGTTTATACTGTGGCATTTCCACAGATTTTTTTCCAGCCATTTATGCTGTAAATTATGTAATCTCACTACGTAATTTGATTTGTGAGCAGACACATGTGTAAATAGAGCTAGCAAGTATCAAAGTGTTAAAATCAGCAAATTCACGGGGAAAAAATTGAATCAGTGCAAATATGAACCAATTTACAGTATTCAATATTGGTTCAGAAGAATTTGATCAAATGTATATCAGGTCTGTAAGCTTAAAAAGTGTAGTATAACCTTTGTGTGACGTTAGACCTACCTTCTGTGATGGAGTGCTTAAAGTCACTGACTTGACATCACTAAGCTTCTCACTGTTTGATGGTCGTGGGTTCAAGCCCTGCCACCGCCCATTTCACTGTATGTTCTAAAGTTGGCAGTTTCTTACAGAGGATTGGAGTCCAGTATTGTTCCTTCGAGGAAATGATGGTTATGTAAATTGCCTGCATGTAGATAAATTAATACCTTTGATATAGGTGGTTAACCCCATAATCAACCAAAAGCATTGTGTGACATAAGGCCAGGTTAAGCAAACCCCCCATCAGAGTTACTTTCACTGTCATTTTGACATAGACTACATGATAAGGATTTGACATCACTTTTCCATAATGTAATAACTTGGATATGTATTATTTGGAACGATTTATCAAAACCGTGACAATGTATTTTCATTTCAGATGAAGGAGTATATGTTGACTCGACAGGGAAAGTTACAAAGAATGTTGTATTACAGTGGGGAGAGTTGCCCACATCTGTTGGTACGTACATCTCTTTTCTTATTATTCTGTCAATTGTGGTAGGATATTGTTTGAGAGTTGTTTGTCTGTTCAGTTATATGAAACTTCAGTTAAGTATAGATCAGCATAATGCACGTTTACTTTTGTCTGGATTGTCGTAGTTACTCAAGAGTTGTTGTCCTTTAAATGTTTTTTTCTTATTTATTAAAAAATGATGTTATAATCACAAACCAAAATTGCATAAACAAAAATTTATCTATTCATAAATGTTGCTCTATTTGGCGTGGTCTCAGTTAAACTAATTTGCTTGTTCTGTGTCATTTCATAAGATGAGTTTCTGGATTCAGCCATTAATCAAACTCAGAAACACCCTGAGACATATCACCCAAACTGTTTAACACTTTGCTGTAATATTAACCTTGTAAGTCAATTAACTTATGTCAGTAGGTCAAAGGTTAAGGTCACATGAACCATAGGTTTGAAAAGGTTTGTACTCGGAACCTCTTGGACAAATTAAATCCACAAACTGATGAACATAAAGAAACAGTTTATACTTTTGGCTTTTTCAGCATATATTGGTACAGGACAGATCATGGGTTGGGGTAACAAGGCAATAGAAATCCGAGCAGCCGAGACAGGACATTTAGATGGGGTATTTATGCACAAGAAAGCTCAAAAACTGAAATTCCTCTGTGAAAGGAATGATAAGGTATGCATTGACATTGTTTAAAAAAAATAGTACAAGGTATATAAAGTAAACAAGCACTTTGTTTAGAAGTTTATTTTATTTATCATTTTATGTTCTCAGTGGATTGACCAAAGTGGCTATTTTTGGTCCAGTCTTGTTAACCAACATTTGATAGACACTTTAAATTGGATTTGTTAAAGAAATGTATACATTTTGGTCTGTTAATATAAAGGTCAAGGCCCCAGTGACGAAGTGGAAAAATGGATGCAAAAATGCCAACACATGCAGTACCTGTGTTTTTAGTTAAATAACTTGGCACAAATGATAAGCAGTTTGAGACATGTTGCAAGTTCATGTTGCTAATAAATGTTTCCAAGTGCTTCAAGGTCACATTGCTATATTTCATGTTGTCCAGTGATCCAAGGTCATGTTGCTATATTTCATGTCTCTGAGTGATCCAAGATCATGTTGCTATATTTCATATCGCCCAGTGATCCAAGATTGTTGCTATATTTCATATCACCCAGTGACCCAAGGTCATGTTGCTATACTTCATGTTGCACAATGAGCGAAGGTCATGTTGCTATATTACATGTTGCCCAGTGATCCAAAGTCATGTTGCTATATTTCATGTTGCCCAGTGATCCAAAGTCATGTTGCTATATTTCATGTTGCCCAGTGATCCAAAGTCATGTTGCTATATTTCATGTTGCCCAGTGATCCAAGGTCATGTTGCTATATTTCATGTTGCCCAGGGTCCAGTGATCCAAGGTCAAGTTGTTGCTATATTTCATAGCGCCCAGTGATCCAAGGTCATGTTGCTATACTTCATGTTGCACAGTGAGCGAAGGTCATGTTGCTATATTACATGTTGCCCAGTTATCCAAAATCATGTTGCTGTATTTCATGTTGCACAGTGATCCAAGGTCATGTTGCTATATCATGTTGCCCAGTGACCCAAGGTCATGTTGCCCATTTGGAGTGATCTATATCAGTTGAGTGAGCAAAGGTTAGTTGCTATATTCCATGTTGCATAGTGAGCAAAGGTCATTTGCTATATTCCATGTTGCGTAGTGAGGGGGGAGGTCATGTTGCTATATTTCATGTTGAGTGGGCAGTGAGCGAAGGTCATGTTGCTATATTTCATGTTCGCAGTGAGCCAAGGTCATGTTGCTATATTTCATGTTGCGTAGTGGGGGGGGAAGGTCATGTTGCTGTATTCCATGTTGCGTAGTGAGCAAAGGTCATGTTGCTATATTCCATGTTGCATAGTGAGCGAAGGTCATGTTGCTGTCTTGCTGTCATGTTGCTATATTTCATGTTGCGTAGTGAGCGAAGGTTATGTTGCTATATTGCTACATGTTGCGTAGTGAGGCGAAGATGTTGTATATTCCATGTTGCGTAGTGAGCAAAGGTCATGTTGCTGTTTATATTTCATGTTGCGTAGTGAGCAAAGGTCAGTTGCTATATTTCATGTTGCGTAGTGGGGGCGAAGGTTATGTTGCTATATTTCATGTTGCGTAGTGCATGTTGGTAGTGAGCAAAGGTCATGTTGCTATATTTCATGTTGCATAGTGAGCAAAGGTCATGTTGCTATATTTCATGTTGCGTAGTGAGCGAAGGTCATGTTGCTATATTGTTACGTAGTGAGCAAAGGTATGTTGCTGTATTTCATGTTGCGTAGTGAGCAAAGGTCATGTTGCGTATTTCATGTTGCGTAGTGAGCAAAGGTCATGTTGCTATATTTCATGTTGTGTAGTGAGCAAAGGTCATGTTGCCTAGTGAGCTAAGGTCATGTTGCTGTATTTCATGTGGCCCAGTGATAAATCTGAAGTAACTTTGCACAAATGTTCATCATTTTAAGATGTTGTGCAGTTCAAATGTTACAGTAATCTCAGTGCATGGTCAATGCAGTTCTTAGAACAAATTAGGAGAGACTGTGATTAGTTCATGTTTGAAATTTACCTTTAGTTTATCCTGTGGGCCCATTCCAGTGGTTAAGTAGTTAACGTTGCTGACATGTAATAAATGAATTTTCTCAGAAATTGAGGATCATAGGTTCGAGCCCTTCTACTAAGCTGACTCTGTTTGTAAAAAAGTGTGCAGTTTTTATAGAGAGGGGGAGTCAAGTAGTTAACAGGAACAGGCATTTTACCCCAAGAAAGTTTGCCCTGTTAAAAGTCATCTTTTTTTCTTTCAGGTTTTCTTCTCATCGATGAGATCAGGGTCATCATGCCAGATATATTTTATGACCTTGAGCCGGCCTGGCCTGGCCAACTGGTGAAAAGGCACACAATAATTCAAACTAGTAACATTGACCAATCAGAATACTGCTTACATATGACCAATCAGCAGAAAGACTGAAGTGTGCAGCTAGGATGTTGACCAATGGGATCAGTATTAAAAACAAAACTTAATGCATTTGTAAATCCTGCTTTTTCTGAAGATCTACTATGACAAACAAGTGCTATCAGCAAATGTCTCAGTTTGTAGACTATAATTTGTAGAAAACATGCTTTAAGGCCACACCAAATTGATTTGTTTGTCCTTTGATACTTTGCCAAAAATCCAGAGCGAGTGAAATTAACTATATAGGAAAATATCATTAACTGGTCCATGAAATAATTAATAAATGGTAATTAAGTTGGTATATAATATTGTGTGATACAATTTCAACGGTATAAAAGGTGCATGTGGCTTCTAAAATGAAATACAACTAACATATCAAGTTCAATTATTTTTAAATAAATTGGCTTATTTGGAATTTTATATTTTTTCATGGGTTTTAGAGAAGTTGAAGCGAGGGAGTTCGATGACCAATTTATTAATTTGGTGTGGTCTAAATGACTTTTTTTGGAAATGGGTATTGTAAAAAATTGATTCTAATCTCTGTGAATGCTCATTGTTCGGAAATACTAAATTGATCTTTTGCATATTATAATAATCGTAGAAAAAATACTTGAAGAACATTTTGTAAATGCAGGTTGTATATAGAAAATACGAAAATGACTACATTTTGTAAAAAAAAAAAAAAGGTTACACTGTCATTATTTATAGATAGTGGAGTTGACTTTTGTACAGGGTTTTTTTTTATGAACATGTGTGCAACATAAGAAAAAGGTGTAATTATTCTCTCTTAGTGCACTGTATTCTAACAGTTCTGTGTCTCATGATATTGTATTTTAATTTGATTTAATGCTTAAGTGCTCAAGTATCTTGTACTAGTGCAAAGAAAATCTTTGTTGCCTTGTTAAGGAGTTTAGAAATATTGTTAAAATATCAGGGGCATTTTGATTCAAAGCAATTTGAATTGACCAATGGCAGCAATGCCAGTAAGGACTCGTTGTCATGGAGATGTGATATTATAATGAGATTGACCAATGAGCTGTTACTTAACAGTATATACAGTCTTTTGAATTCATGTAATTTTGACCAGTGCAATAATTAAGTTAATGCACTGTAAATTTGGCCAGTGCTATAAGTCTGATATTGCACTGTAAATTTGGCCAGTGCCACAAGTCGGATAATGCGCTTTAAATTTGGCAAGTGCGTTAAGTCGGATAATGCACTGAAAATTTGTGTAGTGCTATAAATCAGTTAATGCACTGTAAATTAATCCAGTGCTATAACTCGGAAAATGCACTGTGTATTTGACCAGTGCTATATGCACTGTAAAACTGCATAATGTATGAAACTGCTTTTACTTGTGCAAAATATTGCGCTTTGAAAAACATGCAATAAGCAAAGTAGCTTGAAGAGGATGCTGATACATATTGCATTTATAAATGCATTTATTTGTTGCTTTGATGCAAGAAAAGCCTATCTCCCAACTAAAATAGTAGTTAGGATGTTGTTGCACTGAGCTGACATACCTTGGATCTGAAGTCTCTATAGATGCAAGTCAGTTAGAATCATTTATCAACCAATACACTGCTAAATTCTTGAAATGGACCGGTCCGTCTTTCTGTTTGGACTATACTAATAAATGTTCAGGGGGTGATGAGTGTTAATTTACTGATCATGATCTACACTGGTTGCAAAGGCAGACCTACCCATCACCTGCAATAAAGACAAAAATGGCTGCCAAGGGTTCACATACATGTATATTTAGTTGTGCTAGGAGTGTGAAATATACAATGGCACATGTATACTTGTATTATCTGAACATCATCTATGTTTGTCAGTTCTAGTAAAATTGGAATAGATGGTGTATCTGTGTAAACAGCAATTTTATCATTCCCCACAAAAAGGAGTTGTTGGGGGGGGGGGAAGGGGTCTGCTGACTGCTAAACTTGCATCTATAGGATGCCAACTGTTTGAAGAAATTGCTTTTAGCAGTGCATTTTAGTGTGAAATTGTACATTGTTAGAGGATTTTGTATACTCTCTTGTTGTAAATAAGCAAGTAAAAATGTGCAATATAACATTGTGTAGGAAATTATATGTGGTGTGTAGTAAATTTTTCATCCATGTCATTTGATTCTGGTTTGCATATGCTACACTGTTTTTGAAAGGATCTGCGTGGTTTACAGGCGGTGACCTGTTATCACTGAAATGACCTCTCACTGATTGAGAATCATGTGTTTGAGCCCTAATACAGACTTGATTGCTGGCTCTGTGCAGGAGAAAGTTGTCAGTTTCTTAAGAAAGATGGGAATCTAGTACCTGTCTTTCCCAGGAATGGTTGGAAGGTTAACTGCCTGCCTGTACTAATTAACGCCCAAGAAAAGATCAAATACTGTAGCAAATTGGCTGAATAAAGTGTTAAATAGTTTTCTCAATACCTAGGTACAGATAGTGACTTAAAAGTGTGTGTGTATGCTTCAGAGCCATGTGACGTGGATGCGAAATTTTACAATTTGTTGAAAGAGTCGTATACACATATATGTTTCCAATTCTATGTTTCGTTTCGTTCTTCCCTTAGCGGAATAGTATCCTCATACATATTTAACTCTACACGTTACCCCCCTTTTTGCCAAATTACTCTTCTTTTTGTCATTTTTATACGTTTCAACGTGTACAGTAGTGTAGATAGATGTTTTTGAGATTGTTTTAAGACAGCAGATCGATGACTGTGGAAGAGAAATTGAAATATATGCATTAAACAATGCGTCAAACACAACTGTTTTAATCTGAACTGCTGTCGTATAATATTTTTATAATGCCGTTCATGCATTATATACTCCATGATGCAAACTTCCATATGTTTTTGTCTAGTCATAGTGAATAGTTCAAATTTCAGAACTCGCATGTGTAAAATCGAAATATAATCTTTAAATCACTCATGATTTTTATAATGTATGTTATATGTCAGAACAATATTTTTAGTTTTCGGTAATTTTATTTTTTTGCAAAGTTTGTGGTGATATAGGTTTTACGCCAGCGGAAGAGTTTCAGAAACATGTTTCAAGATTATTTTTTTGTCAGTACACGTTCATTTGGTTTTAATTTGTAAATATACAAGTCTTCAAGCAAAGTTATTTATATACAAACTTTCAATTCTTGTACATTTTGTATTTAACATACACATGCTATGCGTTGCTTTTTCTACTTAGTATTTGTATTATCTTTTAGAAATACTTTATTTATTTAATACGAAAAAAACATGTTCTTGCCATTAAAATAATGTTGTGCATTTCACTTTGAAATTAATTTGCTAGCTGAATTTCTGAAATGGATTACTGTAAACAAACTAATTTTTGCGTACAATTTGCGGAAGCCAGTTTTTCAGGAACATCAGAAAACACTACTAATTTATCCTTACTTTATTATAAACGGTGGGGTGAGCACCCGGTGGTTGGTCGGTCGGTCGGTTGGTCGGTCGGTCGGTCGGTCGGTCGGTCGGTCGGTCGGTCGGTCGGTCGGTCTTGCATTTTCCTTGTCCGGAGCATAACTGAAAACTACTAGTTGGAATTCAATACAACTTCATACAATGGTCAAGCACATTGAGAGGAAGTGCAGGCACAAGAACCAAACCCATCTTTACTAATTACAGAGGATTGCCCTTTGTTACTTTTCCTTGTCCGGACATAACGAAAACTACTTGTTAGAATTCAAACAACTTCATACAATGGTCAAGCACATTGAGAGGAAGGAGTGCACAAGAACTAAACTCCATCTTGACTAATACAGAGTTATGCCCTTTGTTACTTTTCCTTGTCCGGAGCATAACTTGAAAACTACTGGTTGGAATTCAATACAACTTCATACAATGGTCAAGCACATTGAGAGGAAGGCAGTGCACAAGAACCATAACTCCATCTTGACAATTACAGAGTTTGCCCTTTGTTAGTTTTCCTTGTCCGGAGCATAACTGAAAACTACTTGTTGGAATTCAAACAACTTCATACAAGATCAAGCACACTCAGAGGAAGGCAGGTACAAGAACTTTAACTCTATCTTGAGTATTTACTGAGTTATTGCCCTTTGTTAGTTTTCCTTGTCCGAAGCATAACTTGAAAACTACGGTTGGAATTCAATACAACTTCATACAATGGTCAAGCACATTGAGAGGAAGTGCAGTGCACAAGAACTATAACTCCATCTTGAGAATACAGAGTAGCCCTTTGTTCCTTTTCCTTGTCCGGACATAACTTGAAAACTACTAGTTGGATTTCAATACAACTTCATACAATGATCAAGCACACTCAGAGGAAGGAGTGTACAAGAACTATAACTCTATCTTAAGTATTTACTGAGTTTGCCCTTTGTTACTTTTCCTTGTCCTAAGCATAACTTGAAAACTACTAGTTGGAATTCAGTAAAACCTCATACAATGGTCAAGTACATTTAGAGGAAGTGCAGTGTACAGGAACCATAACCCATCTTGACTCATCACAGAGTATTACCCTTTTTACTTTTCCTTGTCCGCAGCATAACTAGAAAACTTCTGGTTGGAATTCAATACAACTTCATACAATGGTCAAGCACAGTGAGAGGGAGTGCAGGCACAGTAACCATAACTCCATCTTGACTAATTACAGGGTATGCCCTTTGTTACTTTTCCCTGTCTGGAGCATTTTTCGAAAACTACAAGTTGGAATTCAATACAACTTCATACAATGGTCAAGCACAATGAGAGGAGCGCAAGAACAAATCTCTTTTTAGTTTGTTTGCAAGGTATTATGTTACTACGAACTTCTTCAGTTTATAAAGCAATCCTTTTGGGGGTATTAATCACATTTAGTGATAGCTCTAGTTTTCTTCCATTTTTTTCTAAAACGTGAATTTAAATATCCGTGATTCAGTCAAATATCAGCAAAACGCAAACACAAATTGGAGCGAAAAATTTATTGGTTTACAGTAGTCACACTTTATTTGAACTGTTCTATTAGTTATTCAAAATGATTATGGTCGGACTGCACAGATAGGCAGGTTTAAATCAGAATCTTCATTTGCCACAAACAGGGTAAAATATAATATTCTGGAGTTTCAGTTTGTGCAAAAGTGTTCAAGTACCACTTTACATCCATTGTACATAGTCGAAATAGTTGAAGACATATTAATATTTTGACCTGAGACTAAAATTGTAACACGTTGCAGTAAAACAATCATTAGATAGATGCATTTTTGTCAAATTTAACTTAACCCCTAAATGGGATGCTCATGTTTATACCCATTAACTCTTTGTAGATATTTGGAATATAAAAAGCCTTGCGAGCTTTGCTTTGAACTTACAAAGAACGAGAGTTATGGTTTGAATTGCTCATTTGTCAGTGGGGGTATTTTTATCTCATTCAGAGATTTTCCAATATCAAGAAACAGTCTGCTGACTTTAAGAATTTGACGAAAGGTGTCTCCTATGCCTTAAACTGAAGCAAAGAATATATTGATGTGAACACCCGCCTTAAAAATAACTTACTACTTCCTTATAGTGTTGGCCTAAAACTTGTACAAGCATCTTTTACACAAAAACATACCCAGTTGAGCACACCTTTCTATAATGGACTGAGATTTTACTTGTCTAGAAAGCTAAAGAAATTAGCGAAATATCAAGAAAATGTTCTTTGGTAGTTTGATGTATCATAGACAGTCTCTGGTAACTGTATTGGGCTTGAATCAAATGCTGTATGTTAGATCATTTTTATGATGATTTAATTTCATGTTGTTTTCACAAATTCCCTACTCTTGCTAGTTCAAAACTTTTGCAAATTCATTTCACACTGATTTATAATTAGAGAACTCTCTGTTGTTGAATTTTCAATTCACAAAGAAGTGGTTGCTATCAAGCCATGAAATTTTGGCCAAGCAAAAAATCTTTTTTCAAATCAAAATTAGGTTTAAATAAAAAAAAAGTCTTGTAGGAACAAGAACAGCTGCTTTCAAGGCCAGAGCAACTTTTTTGGCAGGCATATTTAGCATTACAAAGACTTTTATGTACAGTGCTATCTTAAACTTTGTTTCAAATATTTTTAGAAAATACAAATGTATAAATTGTTCCGTCATTTATGCAACATATTTTTTTAGCTTATTTATGCATGTTCTGAGAAGTCATCGTGTAGGTAAGTCTATAGCAAGACTTGATAATAAGAAGAAATGTTACGACAATTACGAAAAAGGGATTTCATCAAACACCTTAACTGTACATCAGTAGAATAATTCTGTATCTTTAATTTTGTTTTTTAAGTCAAAACTTAAATACATTTTGAAGTAATAATAATAATATGTTCTTTTTTATGTGTGAAGACATTATAAGTCAATAAAAATCATGGAGAGAAGATCTCAAAAACTACACAGACTTCGTGTTATTCTTCATTTGTACTTGCATGTATACTCAGATGTTGATACAGATTAAATATGCCCCCCATTTGAAGATGGAGGGGCACATTGTATATTTTCACATGTTGGATGGTCAGTCTGTCAGTAGACCAAACCTTGTCTGATTAATAATTGTGAAATGCGGGAAGCCCGCAGATTAAACGCCCATTCACAACTGGGGTACCAGATTTGCTGGTTCACCCTTTAAGGATGGGATGTCTGTTGTCCGTCTACATTCTGCTTCAAAGATGTCTCCTCTGTAACCACTTGGCCAACTTTGATGAAACTATGCAGGGATGTTCCTTGCATGAAGCTCTACCAAAATTGTTGAAAGAATTCCATTCCATGCAGAACTCTGGTTGCTATGGCAACAAATAGGAAAAACTTTAAAAATCTACTCCACAAGGCCTAGACCTTAGATATTTGGTATGTAATATCTAGTGGTCTTCCACCTACTTGTTCAAATCCTGCTTCTTCAAAATTGACCACACCCACCAGGCAAGTGCACTTGTACTCAGATGAGCAATATAGGGCCATCATGGCCCTCTTGTTAAAAAGTATCTACTAAAGGTGATGGTCTGTGCAAACTTGTTCCAAAATTCCTTCCTGCACAAACTGGTTGTGACATGGACACATTTCCAGACATGTACACACACATATTAATGAGCACATGAAAAATCATTGATTCATGAAGGTGAGGCTTATACTGTATAGCGCTTTAAATCTGCGGTGCCAAATATTGGCGTTTTTTAAAGTGTTTTGGCTAAAATAAAACCTTGAACCGGCATGACTCACTCTTTCAGTAGATATTTTTTGTTACAAGCAAGTTGTTTTGGCCATTTATAATAAGCATGAATAATAGAGTCATTTGAGAAGGCCGGTTTATGAAACTTAACAAACTTCCTCAGGTTCTTTGCATATTATTTAAAAGATTGATTCAGGTATCGTTAATAAATAATAAAGCAAATGCAATTTCGTCATTTCCTATCCCAAAATACCAACTGATTCACACTTGAAACTCGTCTAGTTGCTTCCCTTTGACTGCATATTGGCGGTGTATAAAATCTGCGGTGATTTAAGATGGCGGTGTTTGGATTTGACGCTACTAAGAGTGACCGCCAATATAGCCAAAATAAAACCCCTGCCAAAAATAGTACTTATACAGTATCAGGACCATTTCACCTTATCACAGTGATCATTTATGCCAACATCTTTTGATGTACAAACAAATTACACTATAAATCACTTCAAATTAGCAAGACAAAATATTTTTTAATGCTGGGTCAACTCGCAATGAATTTGCAAACAAGCACTCTCGTTTGTTTCCAGTAATCATGCATTGCCAGAGAACATTGAATTAGCAAAATGATGAAGTCACAAACACAGTGCTCTTTGAAAAAAATACAAAACTAAAGTTCTTGCCGATATTTCTTTGTTTACAGTAGTCTGAACACACTATTGAAATGGCTCTGTGCTCACACACACACTCCTTCATTGAACACATGAGGCACTAGGTATATACCTTTTAGCCTTTGTCAAAGATTGGGACTTAAAACAAGAAAGCACTATAGCTTTTACAATGTATTTGAATTCATCATTACATAGGTCTACATTGAAGACAAATGTATGCAAAAACATGTACAGTATATGTTTCATGACAAAGCATCATTTCATCACTCATCAGGTGGATACATCTTTACATCAAAACAATGACAGACATTAAGCTAAATGAGATGAAATCTTTTATACTTTAGGTGGGATTTTTAATCAATATCCAACTCTCTGTTTTGTTACTCAACCAAAAAAAGTGCTGAAACTATGCCTATTACATTTTTTCAAAAATGATCTTTACCCTATGACCATAAACATCTACCGCAATTTAAAAATTAACATGATTTTTATCACTTTGATTCTATCCAAACCATGCTTAGTCAACTTGAACTATAAGGTCTGATCACTATTTCAGGTAAATTAATCCCCGAGTCTACGTCACAAACTCTAGATGCCATCAAGTCTGGGACCTCACATCAGTGTCATGCACATTTACATGAACAAATCTGATATTACAATCCATTTGCATAAAATAAAAACAGGTGCTATGAAACAGAACTGCCTGTTGTATCTGCAGCACATCACAATTTCTCATTTATTAGCAAAACTTCACTTAAGACGTGTGACAAACACAGACTTTTTAGAAGATAATAAACAATAAATACAGTAACCAGCTTCAAGATTCGTTAAACAATGAGCCCTTCTTTTAACTGTACACTCCACTGCCAAACACATGATATAACACAGTAGCATGGCGTTTTAAAGGGTCCACAATCAAGTAAGAGAATGTCTGTTCATGTGACTGACTGTCTGGGTAAAATCTCTCTCCATCTTTATCCTGTAAGAGAACAGCAGAAGTAATTTTCAAAAATGTAATGTATCTTCAGTTGTATTACTGTAAATTGGGTTATTTCCGCATGATAAAAATTTTACGATTTCTGAACAGACGAACTTAGTTACATGTATTTGCAAATTTTAAATTTGTCAAATGAAAATTCCCTTATTGTATACTTATGTGAAATGAATGTTTTGGATGATTTTTAAATTAATGAAGTGAGAAATTCACAAAAATTAAATTATTACAAATATGACACAATTTACAGTACATATAGTTCAATGAACTGCTGTTTTAATTGCTAACGAAGAAGTTTTGTGGAAAAAAATGATTTCTGAAAAATAGTGGAAAATAAAAATTCCTGGAAAGGAAGTAACTTTTACAGCATTTTCTTAAGATTTATAGAAATGATCATACATATAATTATTTTAGAGAGGAACTGTAGAAAACATCACAGATGTGTAAGGTACCTACCAGTGCTGTAATCTTGAACACGCTTGATGTTATAACCAGCTCCTTTGTGTCTGGATTCTTCTGTACGCTGAAACATACATTAATTACATATCTAATTTGTTTAACTTCCACTGAATTTTCAAAACAGACTTAAAGTCGTCTCGCAAAATTTGGACAGTACCATTATTTAATCAAAGTGGTGCACACTAATTTTTCCTTAGGGGGTTTCGCGCCCACAGGGTGGCAGATTACGCCCACCATTTCCCCTGGGAGAGACTAGTGCAAGACTACCATCCTCCTTAAGAACTACTGAAAATAAACAGACTGAATAGCAAACACTGCAATCTGAGATAATCATGATCTACACTCATCATATAGGCAGTATCATTTGCCACATGTAGGGTAAGGTTAAACAACAGTTCATCTGAAACTTCAAAAATTCTTAGATCAAAATTTGTTTTTTCGCTAACATTCCTTATTCACAAGGTGGTGTTACATTGGAGGAGGCCTTCAACATAGTTTTAGTAAATTACTGCATAAAGCTATGAATATATACTGAATAACTTTGAAAACACAACCAGGTATTTTGTCATAATAGCTATTGCCATTTCTTAGTTTTATGCAACAAGTTCATTACATAACACATGCATAATTTTATTTTGTAAATGTCATTAATTTTTTCAAAAGAGTAATTTTACTCACAGCTCAAAGTCTATGACTTATTAAAAAGGTTGTCGTTTTAAAGTATACATTGTACCAGTAACTCACCTTATGAGATCTTTATATAGTTGTTTGGTGATGTTGAGGTATGGTTCTATGATATCTTCATACTGACATACCTGTCCACCCAGACATATATGCCGGAACAATCGGAATAAAAGCTGCTCTTTCTCTGTATCGCTGTATAATTCACAGTGGTCAGATTCCTCACTCAGTAACATCTACAGTTAAACGACAAAAACTCTAATATATAACAGTTTCATTTCCATTGAATACAGTGAAAATCTTTTTTATTTTCCTAGTCAAAACTTGGACCGGTATTAAAGAAATAACTTACTTTAAGTTTCTTTTCATGATTTAAAAGCATTTATCATATGGTAAGAATGTTACTTTACTGTAGTATGTTTTTTAAATTTTATATTTGTCTCCCTTTTGGTTAAGTGATTTAGGCATTTGCCTAGGAATTGGGAGGTCAAAGGTTCAAATCCCAACAGGGGTCCATTCTGATATGGCCGGTTGGTAAGCTGTCAGATAGTTAAATAATGGTTACAGTATGCCTACCTGCCTGGTGTTAAAGCATAGAATTTTGGAGGTATCATAAGTCAGAAATCACTGGCCCTTTCAATAGGGGTGACACCATTATAAAGAAACACTTTACCTTAATAACTTTTTCGAAGGTAATATAGCACAAGACTTCAAAGCTGTCTTCAGTTTGCCAGTACGCACACATAAACCACATACCAGCTACAGAGTGCAAATTCTTCAATTCTTACCTTTCTCAATTCATCTGAAATAGTGAAGTCTTCATAAAACTCATCAAAGCATTTCATAAGATAACCAGAGTCTCTGACTACGGCTCCATAAAGTCTGTCGAAGAATGACATAGACAGGACAGAGCATGGCACAGTCTCTACCTCCACACTCTCAGCTTGGGTGCCTGCAATATACATGAAATGAATAGCACAAGCTGAAGAACTAAAAAAAAAATCAGCAAAACAACAGGCTGTTGGTCACAAGTGGAATCTATGATCTTGTTGTACACATTTTGATTTTTGTATACATGTATAAAGATTATTAAAGTATACAATCAAACCTGTATAAAGCAGAGATGCATCAAAAAATGCCACTAGCATTGAAAGGCTCCTAAATACTGATGTACTATGTAATATAAAAATGATCAATTGAAATATATCTGTATTGGCTGCTAAAGACAGGTGTCTACCTAACTGTGGTGTCTGCCTAACTGAGGTGACCTTTAACAGGTTCAACTGCAATTATGATATTTTTTTGGTATGATAAAATAAGCATCACATGGCTTTTCAATGTGTATTAATACTTTCAGCCTTAAGAGATTAACTTTTTTGCATACTGGATCAACATTTCAAGTTCTTTTACCCATGCCAGAAAGCCTGTCTGCAACCCCCAGAACACTACGGTGAATTTCTTGTGCCATCATGTAAACTTATAAATATTGTAAAGTCACTTTCCAAAACACAGCATCTGAATATTGTTTGTCTTTATAATTATGATAATGTGCACTATTTGAAAAATTTGCATTTAGAAATCTATTATAAAGTGCTAGACTGTATGCAAAAAAAGTTTCTATCATGAGACATTTAGCTCAGATGGAAATATCCGTCACTTTGGGTAGCTGTCTTGCACGAACTTGGCCGAGCCTCATTCCAGCCAAAACAGTTACCCTCGGTGATGGACATTTCGATCTGAACCACGTGCTCATGACAAAAACTAGAGAAACGTATGTTAACACTATTTCTCAGGTTAGCTATGTATCAGATACAAATCAAAACATATTCTTAGTCAAATTTTTAAGTAGAGTCAATTTTTCCCATCATAAAGTCAAAAGTATTTTCTCACACATTTTGACAATTTGCTCTTGCAAGTAAAAGGGAGAAAGAATCAGAAAGGATCCAAAGACAGACTTTTGTAACATTAATTGATATTTCTCACACACATACCTACACATCCCATTTTTCCTTTACCACTTGACATCTTCAATGTAGATACAACATTTGGATCTCTCATAAAGGCCTGAAAACAGGTAAAACTATGGCAAAAAAACAACAACTGTTGCTAATGATAAGTATTCAGTGTAAAAGCAGCATTTCCAAGAAAATATTCTATAACCATTTGCCAATAAACTGTTCTTAAAAGAAACCATGAAGTGTATGATTGTCATATTACAAAATGTAAATGGATACACAGTCTTTGCCAAATGTATTTCGACTGAACCAGATATAAACTGAGATCTCAAAATGTTAAAAATCACATAGAAGTTTCTTTGAAAAATAACAGTCATGTTGCACTGTACTATATATCTTACCAGGACAAAATCGTCTTTCTGGTACGGCTGAAATGCCTGATCAAATGTATACATCTGTGCTGCTAAGTTGCCTTCCATAGACCTACAGTAAATCACAATGAAGAATTAACAACTTTTAAAAATATTGCCTGCATTGACTACAGTATTCAAAATCAACAGTCAAATAATAAAAACTTTCATTTACTACCAAACTACCATTCAGAAAATGTTTGCCTTCATCTCCATATCTAATCTCAGTACAATGACCATGTCATTGTATTTTCATTTATTCTTAATAAAATATAATATCAACTATAGGCATTGCCTTTTTTCATATTAATATGTATATCCCTTCTGAATCATTCTTACAACCCATGTAAATGAAAATCATTTCTGAAAAATAACCAATCAAATGATATGATGTTACATATCACACGCTGGAATTTGATGGTTGAGGATAACAGCCTGACCAGACCAGATCGCTGCCCTCTAAGAGTAAGAGAGGTACCTCGTAGTCTCGTATGGCAATATTGCACACAAACGTTGTAGTTATTTCCAATACACCTGATGCTTTCGCCCCATATAGGTATTGCCTAATTTCATATAATCTAAATGTGGCACATTTAATACAATTCATTACATTTTCTACCTGACATTAATAGCAAAGAAAAACTTACCTACCAAATGTTAAATTTTAAAAAAGAACGAATAATGAATCAGGGAGGGAGTTCATGTTAGACTGATGTCTAGCGGTGAAAAACCAAGGCTTGGAAAGGATTTTGATTTTATTAGAAAATGTAGCCCAACCCATTTGCTTATGGTACGTATTATAAGAACAAAACATTTAGTCTCATGTGATCATATTGATTCTCATGAATGGGAAAGTTGCACAAGTGACACCATCTGTGCTCCAAAGTGCATAGTGTGAATGGATATTAGAAATACTAGCATAGGCGCGCACTTACGGGTCCGGACTGTGGAAAAGATAAAAACTGTAACATGTTTTCTAAACTCTGGCTCCTTAAAATAACTGCATTGAAATATTTATGGGATGGAAGCAATTAACTGGTGAATTACCCTGAATATATTTTAATTAGTTTGAAGAGTAAACTGAATATTTTATTTATGTCTAGATAAAGAGAAAAGCCATCTTCAGAATCCAGACTACTGTCAAAGTTCAACTTCAACGCTCTACTGGTTTCGGAGAGTTTCCCCTTTCTCGTATTTGAGCACGAACCTATTTAGAAGGTATTTGTTTTTATTTATGTTAACCTTTGTAATCCATTACCATTTTATAAAAAGTTCTTTATTGTCTTTATCATTAAGCACGGGAAATGTCTTCCCTTCAGACACGTGAAATGTAAATTTCGGAATCTTGTCCTCCATGTTGTAAACAAAGTCGGATAGCTTCGGCGTTATTCGTGATCTCGATATTTCCCAAAAAACGTGTACGAGCCTTAATCACGAATGTGAAAGAAAGTGCAGAATATGAATGAGCGATAACACTTGACATGGTAACGGACTTTTAGTTTAAGGGCGTCTAAAAAATTGCATCACTGACTATTTGATGAGGCCACGCAGGAATTTATCATGTCAAAGAGAATACTCGCGAGGCGCGAGCACACACGACTAGATAGGGGCATTGACGAATCGAAAGAACCGTGATTACAAGAAAAAAAAACCACAGGCTGGATTCGCTACACATAGGCCCCAAAAAAAAGAGGGGGAAAAAAATATTTTTAATAAAAAAAAAAAAAAAAAAGGTTTGGGGTTTTTTTTCACCAATATATAATATTTTTTTTATTTAGTACGGATAATATGTTCCGTGCAACATGGGACAAGTATTAGATTGAGAGGTCGAGTCAATATCCCAAGCATCTGAGAAAATACGACTTTCCCCACAACAGCTACAAGAAGCCTCAAACTAGTTTTGTTCAATGTAGAGTTTAGATCTACATGCATTCTACAACGCAACTGTTTGGTGTTGCTCAACTCAAGAACAAGGACGTCTTCACCAGCATTGAAACAACTTTACGAGTGAGTGCCACGTAGACGATTCTCAAGGACTAGCTCAGGCCTGTGTAGAAGGAGGTCATTATAATAATTACCAATCATTGATGGCATCAACGCGTTTTCATTCCGCTGAGTACAAGGAGGTAATTAATAATTACCAATCATTAGTGGTATCAACGTGATCGCTCACAAAGCTACTGCATGTTCCTTGCTGCTTATGTTGACATTGTATCAGCAACCATAACTATCTATTGGTTAACTTGTTTCTAATCTAGGCAACATAAATACCAAATTGACTAGGATCTGTATATAGATGTAGTACGAAAGTTTGCAACGGTAAGTAGTGCCGAGGCCAAAATAAAAAATAGGTTTGTTTGCTGTCTCCCGACCGCCCCGCTAAAAATGCTGCGCTCCAAATATATTTATTGGACCACGCCGGTCAAATTAATTTTTTTAAAGTTTTTTTATCATGTCGACATGGAAATTTGAGGATGAGACAAATGAAGATGATAGTTTAAAACAGGAACGTAGAATATACACGTTGATTCTACGTTCAAAATGTATGTTTCATTTTTATTCTTTTATTCATCATATACAGATTTGTATTATTTTTACATAAGAAGTATTCTGTACGAAACGATCATATAACGTACTGTTGGGTTTTGTTTTGTTTTGTTTTTGTTTTTTTTCAAATAAAAAAAAATTGCCTACCTACCTACCCAACTTCAAAAATTAGGGTCGGGAGACAGCAAACAAAGACTTTTTTTAATGTGGCCCACTATCCAATTGCAGACGAGCTTTTACCACAACATATAGTTTCTCCTTCACCTAAGGTAGCCACATACGTTACCCTCATGAGACCAAACCTTGAAAACGGGATCCATTAACTGCTACACTACACTCATAAGAACAAAACTTGAAAACGGGAACCAGTAACTGCTACAAGCCTCATACTCTCTAACAGGCCGAAAAACAAACATCTGAAAGATTTTTAAGTAATACAAGCACTTGCCGCGCTCATGAATGTGTGACTAAAGATGATACATAACCTCGGATGGGAGTTCCTGAAACACCGTCTCAACCTAGTCAACGTCTCCAAAGCATTCTGTTGAGGGCTTCCTCAACAGACCAGCGGGGCAAATAGACTAAACCCGGCACATTACGTGAATACTTACTTTCTTGCAGTTTTGCTTATGGGCTTGTTCACATTATTTAGTCGCTGACAAATAAGTGTTTGAGACGATCGCATATGTTTAGTCAGTGCCCTTGTTATAGTACTTATAGTAGTATAGTACAAGCACGAAGAAACTTGGACAACTTTGTTATATCAGTGACTTATTACATACGATTCACAATAGAGGAATACGTTTGATTTATAAACTTGACGACTATTGTAGCTACAACGAGGAATTTGACATTTTAGATAATTTGATTCATGTGTGACTTGTTGTTATACACTAATATATTTTTAGAACAAATTGGGCAAAGTACGTGCCAACTAACAGGTTGATGGTAACAATATAAAACTTACATTCATAACACAGCCAAAACCGATTAAGTACATGTACAGTGGAAAAAGTTAGACGGAATGGAAGGAAAAAAGGAAAAGACATATTTGTTAACAAAAACTTTCATTTAGTACCTTATGCTCGATGTATTTGGTTCTTAGATTTATAAACATTATACACCTGTCAGTAACATTCCCCCACTATCGGTATCTGTACTATTACATCACTGTAAACGAAATCAATCTCTAGTCAGGCACTCACCGATGTTCGGCATTTTAAAAAGTTCAAAGATTAGAGAATGCTTTGCGATTTGTAAAAATAAATATAACTTAATGATTTAATCCTATATATTCAACACTTAGTAAATTAAAGCTTTCAATTGTTTCCAGTCGTAAATGAAGGGCCAACTCTGGTTGATTATATGCCGTTTAAACTTTCGTATCACCCTTTATCGTTCTGTTCTACTTTTATTTGTATCTTTCATTAACATATAGGTATAAAGTAAATTTCCCAAAAGTGCTGCAGAACAGTTTAAATAGCAATTCGAACTGGTTAAAAGAATCGCTATCTCGAAGGGTTCTAAGGAAGTCTCCGCTACATACACTCAGTCCTTATCTATACAAACATATAATAAGTTATGCATATGTTTAACAGTCAACCTTAGGTTAACTTACAAAACTGATAAAATGCTCGAAATCACACTGAATAGTTTTGTTGACATGGTTAATGGTGTACAGCATTTCTATGATTTATATACCGGTATCAGTCTTTTATAATACATTTTTATATTCAGTGTGCAATTTTAGGATGGATGAAGAACAATACAATGAAGATGAAGTACAGATCATAACTCAGCCACCAAAAACAGACGAAAGATTCAAACAAGACAACAAGAAAGGTGGTGGAAGAAAGCAGGTGCTGAACGCTCCGGATGGAGGATGGGGTTGGGTGGTTTGTGTTGCATGCTTTATGTCACACGTGCTCACAGATGGCATATTTTACTCATTTGGAGTATTGTTTGTGGAACTACTGGATTATTACAAAGGCAGTAAAGGTGAAACAGCCATAATTGCATCATTGTCAACTGGCGTCTGCTTTCTTGGAGGTAAGCCTATCTCGAATTGTTTAGCATTTTATAAAGATTTCGCTCTTGTATTAACTATATTTACTTATTTAGATTCACTTTTCCAAGAATAGGTTTTTTTTTTCTTTAACACGATGAAAAGATCAGTTAGACCACTACCAGTATAAAGTTGGCCCTTTTAAAGTCCGCTAATTTCAATTAAGACCATTTTCAACAAGTTCACAAATTAACAGTTTGTCCCCTAGCAGAAACATCAACTTGAATCTGACTTGTCCAGATGTTTATGAAAAATGAATAGCCAGTATTTTGGACCCCGTTTAAGAAACAGAGAAAAATGTAATGTACATATCCATAAAAGCGTCTGTTTCTACACCTTTGTTTTAGATGACACATAACCTAAATCTTCCTAGCTTAATACATTTTGGGTAATACGTATCATCAGGGTGTTTAAATGGATAAGTTTTAAACTGGGGATGGCTTGAAACCGCTATCTTCATAGTCGATCCTGGAGTGGAATAGTTCAACATTAAACAGAACATGTGTATTTATTTGACAGATTTCTGTGTAACTTTCTATTGCCGATATTTTAAGATACGGTTATGGCATTTTAATATTATAAAATACATGTAGATTCAAATTAAGGCTATTTGTGACTTATACAATATACATTAGTGTGATAGTAATCGACTTAATGAATACGTTGTACTTGCAACAGTCGTTACTCCAAACAAACGGCGACTTTAGATAATAAACAAATACTGTAGAGAAATCGGTCAGGGGTTTGGAACAGCGCCCTCTTGCTAAAGGCTATGATTTCTACGACATCTATGAACAGGAGATTTAGTAGATGCTATATATTTGTTTAATTTCTTCTCATTTAGCTAAGCTCTTTTATAAGTTTTTTTCACCGTTTTGTATTGTAGGTCCCGTGATTGCAATGCTAACGAACAGGTATGGTTGTCGTGTGACTGCGGCTGTAGGAACATTTATTGCCTCAGGGAGCCTTGTACTTAGTACTTTTGCGCCCAACATACAATTCTTGTACTTCAGTCTGGGAGCTATGTTCGGTGAGTAAGCTAAGAAGTGGTTTAAACTCTAAGAAAAGTCTCATTTTAAAATCTGGTGACACGAATAGGAGTTTGACTTTTTTCAAAATATTATGTTAACATTGTACGTTTTGTATTTACTTAAGAATCTCACCCATTAACATTGATTTTAATCTTTGAAACTAATAATCTGGGTATGGTAGTTGATCGGTTCAACTAGGAGACCACCTTGCTCAGGTAAATCGCACTTTTCATATAATTGTCCAGCACGTATACTCAATTATGGTGGAACTAAAATGTAAAATGTTTTATTGACAGTTACTAGTATTATTTATAACTTTAGTAATTTCGTGTGACTTATTTACCATACAGGTATACCGGTACATTTCAGTTTTATTACCATAATCGACATCTGTGCATCTTTTAAGCTACAAACACACATACATGTACTCCATGTAGGCCTACTTTTTCAGGAGTGGGCTATGGCATGATTTACCTTCCTTCAATAGTTTGTGTGAGTCAGTATTTTGAAAAACGTAGAGCTTTTGCTACAGGAATAGGTGTCAGTGGTGCAGGAGTAGGGACATTTATCTTCAGTCCACTTACAAATCTTCTAATAAGATCGTACACATGGCGGGGCGCCATCTTGATTCAGGCTGGTCTGGTTCTGAATTGTCTTGCGTGTGCATTCGTCTACAGACCACTTGGTAGGGAACCAAGCAGCAAAAATGGACGATATGATGACTCTGTGGAGGTTAGATTAGAAAATATTAACACTAACAGTAATGAACAGTATCAACTGGATGAAGACATATCAGCCACGGAGGAACGTTTTCAAACGTCATTAGATGATGTCTCAAAGTATGCCGGTCAAAATGCTGCAGAACCCCGTGATACTAAAGATTCGTTCAGACATGTTTCAGAACCTCTTCTTAACACAATTAGTACTGAAAGAACTGGTAGATCTAATCAGGATCAAGACAATAAGAGAATAAGTACGTTTAGTGACAAAGTAAACAGGATTTTCCAAAGTGTACGAACTAGTTTTGATATTAGTATCTTCCGGAATGTGGCATACAATCTGTTTCTATTGTCTACATTTCTGTACAGTCTTGGGTACTATATACCGTATATATATCTACCGGATACAGCGCGAGAAGTAGGTAAGTCACTCCTACGATCTAGATACATATTGCACATAGGACAGTAATCATAAGCTAAAATATCACGAATCTATTGGTGAAGCTTCAAATGTGACAGCTATTACATTCCTCTTAAGTAAAACAAAAACTTTTAAGATGTTCACTGTTTGATTTTTTGTAGCATTCGTGGTACCAAGGCAACAAACATTTCCACAGGCCTTACATCCAACAGTTCAAGAGTGTATCTTTTGCATGGTTCTCAATTAATTTGATGAGAGTATGTATGGTCTATATTGTTTCAGGCATTGATGAGCTGAAAGGTTCGTTTTTGGTATCATCAATTGGCATCACAAATACCATTGGAAGAGTTCTGTTTGGGTTCTTGTCGGACAGAAAAGGGGTGAATCGGCTGGTCTTATACTCAACAGCACTTGTTATATGTGGTGCAGCGACATGCGTTGGACCTCTGTTATCCTCATTTGAAATGCTTCTTGTCTATACAATAGTGTTTGGAGCATTCAGTGGTAATTAATGTAACCAAGCTTTAATATTTAGGTATGAGATACCTAAATACATTTCCATAGACTTACATTATAAGGTTTTCTTCCGGTGCGACTACCTAAAATCTCACCGACTGCTGAAATGAAGTTTATTTTGTAGAATCATCCTAGTCCCACATAAAAATAACAAAATTTATACATGTGATCCAATACTTTATGCCAGTAATTTGGAGCTGAATGACACTACCCCCATTTTTATGTTAGTTTTAGTAGTCACCGACCAAATATGTCAGTATTTTCAAATAGAAAATATTTTTAAAATAATTTATATCCAGATTTTTCTCTAAATATTTCGTTTGTGATCTATCATCCAGCGATTAATTAAAAATATTTTTTCTTGTATGCATCCACTTAGTTTCAGCCAATCATCAATCAAACACATAGTGTAGGTCCGCAAGTTCCCCACACAAAATAACCTGCTTCCGGTTTTCACCGATTTAGGCTTCTCATACCAATACGTAAAAGTCTTGATTGCTCACCTTGGCACATGATTAGGGCGAGCTTTTGTGATCACCTACGCGTCCGTTGTTCCTTTTGATTGACTTCTTAAACGGAAAGGAGAAGGTTCATGTCTTGTCAAATTTCAAAATCGTTTAAAAGAAATGTATGTTGAATATCTAACAGCCATATTAGTTCGTTTCTACATGCATTTATGTAGAAAACTTTAAAAACTTCACCTTAAACCTACGAATAATTTCTCAGGAATGACTTCAAAATTAGAAAAGTCACTGTTAGTGTTACTTAAAGAAGTAAACAGCATACAGGACTGCAAGTTATTCATGTGTTGATGGTATTTTACAGGTGTCACAATTTCACTGACGTCAGTTTTGCTGTCTGATATCGTAGGGGTGCACAGGATTGCCGATGGTTTAGGTGTGTCGAATTTCTTCGCGGGAATAGCTGCTTTTGCTGGACCGCCGCTAGCAGGTGACGCATTTATTATATGAGGTTACCCTTCCACAAGCCTTTCTTTACTTTTAGCAAGACATACCAACTCTTCAGATAAAGAAGAGATGTTGCCATAACTTTATGGGGAGTTTGCCCCATTCTATATCTTAACGATGATCAAAACTATTTTTAGAATGTTCAGACTGTATACGTTCAGAACTAGGGTTTTAATCAATGCTGAAGCTAAGCTTCGCCATGCTAAATGTAGGGTTTAGGACTTTTTTTTTTTCAATGCTGTCAGCTAAGCTTTAACGTGTTGAGGGTAGGGTTTAGAACTAGAATTTTTACAGGGGCTTACAAGATTATACCACGCTAACTACATGATTGTATGTGTATAGAATAGACAAACACACCAGTGCCTATGTATTTACAGTGGCACATAAATTGGTCGGACTACTTTTTTCAGCGGCTACACCAATAAGATCGAGCGTTTTCCACAGTTTTCTGGAATTAATTACAACTTTTTCTAAGTTAGATGTATATCCTGAAACGCCGAGTTTGTTTGCCGAATCTTTGGACATCTAAAATTTCATCTGCCTCCCAATCTATGTTTGATCGTTTTTGTCACTCAAGAAAACACCGTGCAGGAAACAAAGACCATCCTGGGCGGTAACGAGTTTAAATATCAAACGGAGTGATGATTACATTTTTTATTTTTCTACATTATTTCAGGCTGGTTATATGACATATCCGGAGACTATCTCGTGTCCTATATAGCAGCTGGGGCTTCTATATTCATTAGCGGTGCTATGCTCTTCCCAATTCCTTATATAGAAAAGAAATTTAACTTGCAAAAGAGCACATTTGTAAATCGTGGAAATTAGCTCTGTGAATTTTGAAGAATTTTAGCTGCTAACGTAAAATAATACTTTTGTTCCTATACATGATTATTAACCACCGCCAATGGCGGAGGGATATTGTTCTGGTGTTGTATGTCCGTCCGGAACTATAACTAAGGAACCAATGGATAGAATTTCATGAAACTTAAAATAAGTATACAATAGCATAATGCCGTGGCGCATGCAAAACTTTTGTCAAGATTGGCTTAGTATCTCTATAGTTATTGCCCTTTAATTGTTCTTTTCTCTTATATTCAATATGAAAACATTAAAATTTTATTTCTCCAGAACCGGATATCAAAATTTAATTGTAACTGGCTCAAATAATTTAATGATCACTCTTTCTAATACCCCCCCCCTCCCCACCCCGCACCACTGGCCCCCAGCCCACCCCGGGGGATAGGGCCAGATATTTAAAAAATGCTTCTTTCAAAGTTTCTGGAAAGGCTTGTCAAAATTTGATTACATTTAACGCAGTTACCAAATGAAAATTTAGAAAAGCCCTAGTGGGGTGGTATATTTTTTAATACTTTTTGCTGAAACAGACGAATCAATACACTTTCCAATTGTTTGTTTTCATTTATTTTTTTCATTTGGCAGGGATATAAATTCACTGAATTTGCTTGTTGAACTTTAAAACCACACCGCGAGCGAAAGGATACCGAATTAAAAATAGATTTCAAAAATCTGCGGTTGTATTCCAGAAGCATCTTAACAAGGCCGATATATATGAAAATTACTTGAAGTGGAAATATCGCATAAGTTTTTGTGCATATTTTTAGTGACTACTGGCCCTTTATCACCACAACGGACCTATATACTGTGTATGTAGGTCCATGTAACGATGACATACTTGAACCAATGACAATTTTATTAGCTCACTTGAGCACAGAGTGAGTGCTCAAGGTGAGCTGTTGTGAACGCCTGGTGTCCGTCGTCTGTGTGTTGTCTATCAACAGTTAACTTTCCTTGTGTATGCAATAGAGGCTTCATTGTTTACTGGATCATCATCAAACCTTGTCAGAATAACCGCTTTGGCGAAATCTATGTCGACTTCGAATATGGATCGTCTAGGGTCTGAAACTTTGTCACAAGGTCAAATTAAACTTAAACCTTGTGAATGCAATAGAGGTTGCATTTTTCATTTGATTTCCACGGAACTTGGTCAGAATGTTCAAACATGGGTCATTTGTGGTTAAAAATAGGTCACCAATTCAAATCACTCATTAACCTTGTGTATGCAATAGAGATACATTCATGAAACTTGCTCGGAATTACTGTCTTGAAAAAAACTAGGTGGGGTTCGAATATAGGTTATGTTGGGTAAAAACTAGGTCAAATCATAGAAAATAACTTGTGTATGCCATATAGGTGACAATCCTATCATCATAAATATCGGTCAGATGTGTTTTTATCATAATATTTAAGCAAAGTTCGAATCTGTGTCATCTGGTATCAAAAACTAGGTCAAACAGTCAAATCATACAAAAACCTTGTTAACAGTCTGAAGGTCAAATTTATCACCAAATCGTCATCAAATTTGCTCAGAGTGTTTGTGTGGATCACCTGGGATTAAAAACTAAGTCACCAGGTCAATTGCAAGGAAACCTTTGTTGATACTCTAGAAGTTACAAATCATCATGTAATTGGTCAGAATGTTTGTTTTGTCAAGGGCAAACAAAAAGTTTATTTTTGATACATAGTTCAATGTTGAAATTTGGTCACATTGAGTAACAAGAAGGTCTAAGGTGAGCAATATAGGGCAAAGATGGCTCTCATTTTACAAACTAATATATTCGTAGTTGCCATACATTATCATGTGTATTTTAGCTCACCTGGGACAAAGTGCCATAGTGAGCTATTAGGATTGCTCACCATCCAGCATTTATCGTATGTCGTATGTCATACGTGCGTTAACTTTTTCCTTCAAACAACATCTCTGAAACCACTAGGCAAATGATGATGCAGGGATGCTCCTTGCACGAAGCCCTTTCAAAGGTGTTCAAATAATTCAGGCAGAACTCTGGTTGGCATGGCAATGGAAAGGAAAAACTTTAATCTTCTTCTCAAGTAAAGGAGGGCCTAGAGCTTAGATATTTGGCGTGTGGCATTACCTAGTGGACCTCTACCAAGATTGTTCAAATTATGACCCCCAGGTCAAAAATGACTCTGCATGGGGGGTCACTTAATTTTACATAGGCTTATATAGGAAAAACTTTTAAAAATCTTCATCTCTAAAGCTACAAGGCCTAGAGTTTAGATTTTTAATATGTGGCATAACCTAGTGGACCTCTACCTAGATTGTTCAAATTATGACCCCCAAGACAAAACTGAACCCGCCCGGGGGTCACTCGTTTTTATATAGGCTTATGTAGGAAAAACTTCAAAAAACTTTTTTTCTAAAACCACAAGGCCTAGAGCTTAGATATGTAGCATGTGGCATTATACAGTGGACCTCTTCTAAGTTAGTTCAAATTATGATCCCCAGCTCAAAACTGACCCCGCCCGGGGGTCTCTTGATTTTACATAGGTCTATATAGGAAAAACTTTAAAAATCTCTATTTCTGTACCCACAAGGCCTAGAGCTGAGATATTTGGCAAGTATCATGGCCTAGTTGACATCTTTCAAGAATGTTCAAATCATGTCACCCTGGTCAAGTTGACCCTTTCTGTTATTGATGACCTTGTATTATAGCCAATGGTAGCCAGGTGAGCGATATAGGGCCATCTTAGCCCTCTTGTTTTCCTGTATGCTATGTTTATGAACTGTTCACTTGAACGTTCATGGTGAACTATTGAGTCTTAGGATTCTGGATGTCTGCTGACCTTTCTGATTCAAACTTGATTCTCAGTCATTTACATGCCAAGTTTGAAGAAATTCTATGAAAGGAAAAGTTTTGGCCTTATATATATAGGAAGCTGTAGCAGATGCTCATAACTAAACTGGTAGAAAATATAGTTCACAACCTCCAGTTAATTAGATTGTTGAGTAGATTGGGTCAGAAGGTTCAGTTGTGGGTTCAAGGTTTAATCCATCTTCTTTACATTCAAGTGTCATATTGATTTTGTTGGTGAACTTGAGAAGTAAACACACATGAAGTTAAAGTATCGACAGAATCAAACAAATATGGTTATTGGACCCCGATTTAACAATTATCCATTACAATGTACCTTAATTGTTTACACTCTACAAGGGCTAAAATGTTGGGTCAGACTGAACCATTTCACATCCAGATGTGGTGATGCCATTGATTTTACCATGTTACAAAAGTTAAAAAGTCACAATATACACCAGTTGTGTTTGCGCAGATACATGACCTAAATGCAACGACAGTCATACCTTTTGCTGAACCAAGTTTTAGTGTAGACAGTGGGACTGAGATAATAGGACAGTAAACATTGTTATGAGGTTTGGTTATGATACAGTAACTCTCAAAATGGATTAGAGGGGACAGTGCTTTTTTCCTCACCAATTTGAAATGCCACTGTCCAATTAAATTCTGTAGATTCAGGTAAGCAATAAAGGTCTGCCTGATTTTGTATACTGTTGAATTTCAAGGACATTTGTTTTTATATGTGTTTATCTAATATACAATGTCTGTTTATTAAATATACATTTAGCTCTTTTGTTGTTTTTGTGATTGATTGCACAATAAACAATACATGTAACACTGGTTACTTTATGTATCTCTTGTGTATACTGTTCTTTCATCATCCGTGTTTTACCATATCTTCAAAACACAAAGCACAGTTCTGAAGATAGACTAGATTTTATTTCACATTAAGTTTACAGAGTTTTTCAGAATTTGCGTACATTTCATAATGCATAATGTAACACTTTTTAAAATTTATGTTACCTTTCAAAACTACCGTACTGCATTACAGTCAGTAAGCTGCTTCTATTGTTTTTCAAAGTGTAAGAAACGTTAACTTTTTGTCATGAGCTCCAACTGCTGCAAGCAGATGAAAATTAAACCAAATATCATTAGGTGAATTATCTATTTTAACAAAAGAAAAAAAACTGTGATACAGATTCCTGTATTTTGTTAAATTAACTTTGGTCAATACATGTAGATATTTTATAATTCTGCGCTACATTGTAAACATCTTTCTTATATTTGTGACTGACATTTTGAAGGGTAATATAACTTTAATGTATACAGTATTCACTGTTTTGCATATTTCCTTCCGTACATTATTAGTCCGAGTGCTCTACAATATATCCTCCGTAATCCAGACTATTCATTACCCATATGACTGGAGAGAAGCGGAAAAGAATTGACCGTGGGTTCGGACAATGCTACGATATATGATAATTGCTATATACATGTACAATTTTGCATAGCATGATATAGAATGAAACTGACAAAACATATTGTGGCAAGATTAATTTGTTCATATGAAAGGCAGTCACTATAATATAGTGTGTGACTGCCACAAAATACACCTGTTAGGTTTGCAATAATTTGTACAGTAACAGCAATTATAATCATAACACTTCATCAGACAAATAACAGTATGAAAAGGGGCAATTTTCCATGTATAACTCTACAATGACTTGATGGGTAATATTGGTGATTATAAGTGATATGGTTTATAACATGGCAGCATAGTTTTGATTTCGTAAAAATGTTGTAAATTCAAGGGCAATAACTCCAGATTGCCATAAGCGATCCGACCTGTAAGAGAATGGACAGTGCTAATAAGCTGAGCTACATTGTATAAACAATTCAATGGCAGTAACTCTGGTGTATGTATAATATAAACATTTTGATCAGGTTTGGTTGTAGTGTTGGTTTGATAGAAACTTCTAAGAGTTAGAAAATGAACTGTACTATTTTGATGCACATTGATATTACACTCATAAATGTATTTGATCCAGTATAAACTGTTAGATATTTTGACCAGATTGGCTGTTGATTACAAACAAAATATTTGAGGAAGAAATTACTACTGAGACATTCTGGGCAGTTACTAAGCCTGGCAGAGTTATCAAACCCATTAATATTTTAACCTGATTTTGTTAATTGGAGAAAAACTGTCTGAGTGAGAGAATAGACAGTGTATGTAATTCTGGCAAAATATTGGCAAGAACTGTAACTCCTGAATGTCTCATGCAATGTGATTGATTATCAGATATCTACAAGTATCTTGGGGAAGATATCATGGCAATAAACATTTTAAACATGATTAACCTTGATCTGATAAAAACTATTCAAGTAAGGCCACGGACCTGTGCTTTTTTTGGGGCCAAACAATGACAATTTAAGGGCAGTTCCTGAGGTGATCTGATAATTATGTAATATGACCATAAAGTCCATGATCACTTTTACAAGGTTTGACATTGTTTCAATAAAACTATTAGTACATGTATATGAAAGCAAACAGTGATATATGGATTTTTTTATGTAGTGGACATTTCTTGCATAAAATAAAGTGCCCTATCCAAAGCATGCCATGTTTTCTTTTTGAGGAATCAACATCCCTTGAGCAATTTTGTTGGAGGGAACATTTAAGGAACAATCCACTATTCTGAGAATACTTTTAAACACCTGACCTATAGTTTCTTGGATTTCTTTAAGTACAATGGGTGAATTATGCTGGACTCCAGACGATGAGCGGTCGCGAAAAAAATATTTGATGCATACATTGAGATAGCTACATTATGGTAAGTTGGCTGTTAGCCCATCAGGGGTCACATCCTAAATGGGTTTCACTCTATCAGGGTCCATATAGTAAGCGGGTTTCAGTACTACACTGGTTACATGTGTCTGTGTGTCCAGTCTGCAAAATACTGACAAGAATCGCAAATTTACAACAATCATCAGCGTTTATGATTTCACACACTTGTTTTTGTTCAGACTTCAGTTTCAACAGACTGTTGAGTCATATGGTACATCTTTTCAACCTTTTTCAAGTTCTCCTTAGTTGGTAAAATACTAAACTGCTCCTCAGTGAGAAAACTATCGTCAATTTCACAGTCAAATTTCTGTTTAAATGCCTCTAGAAAGATGGGTATTGTGTCACTGATGCCGACATTGTTGCCGAGCTCCTGAGATAGAGAAGTGACGTCTTTGCCTTCAATTCCACATGAAACGATGTGCTTGAACCACGTTAAATCTGTGTTACAATTCAAGGAAACACCGTGTGTGGTGATATACCGACTCCCATGGATTCCTGTGATAAAAAAGTAAACTTATAAAGCGCACATTCTGATTATACAGGCCTTAAATTTCCCCTTAATGGCTTCCCTAGGCCTAAAGATCTTACACAGCTTATTAATACAGGGGCAACGCATACTTTCTGCAGTTTCCAGAAAATCTTGGTTAAACTGTTCAACGATGAACAGTGATCTATGGGATCTATAAATATAGCCAAACATATTCTAACCTTTCAGTGGGGGAGGAAGACTGCAGTACCTTCGGAGTGTTGTTCTGAGGGCTAATTGTGAGAATATTAAGGCTAGTTACTCATAATTTTAATTTGGACAAAACTGACTTGGGTATTGCAATCAGGTTAAACAAAACTCCCTAAATTTTCAAATTTTGTAGGGTACCAGTATGCATGGGAGTCATAAAAAAAATCTAAATAAAGTGTAGGTGAGCTAATATAAATCAGTTCACTACATTTTGTCAAAAGACTAGCACAAGCAGCGGGGAATATATATTTCGCATGCATAGTATCCATGGTAAACATGACATAATGACACAGACAATTGTTCGAATACGACAATTTGTCTATAATATTATTGATCTAATACGACAATTTCTCGGAAATAAGACTACGACAGCTGTTGGAAAATTAATTTTAACACTGTGACACCTAGTGCTAAATTTCTGAAGTTGACTTGCCTATCTTTCAATTTCAACAGAAATATCAAATATACAAATGGAAGCTCACTGTAATTTGTACCGACTGAGTAACAAGCAGTGCAGATCATGATCAGACTGAATGAATGTACAGACTGATCATGATCCCTTCCTATTGCAAATGTAACAGGCTATTGATAAACATGCCTTTCTATTAAAAGCTCTTGTGGCCACAATTGTAAACAAGAACCAACTGAACTGAAGGAAAAGCTAAGAACACTCACTTTCCATCAGTAATTCATTGTAGTTTGATTTACTCAACTGGTAATGTGCCCCAGTTTTAGTCATGGCCTGCAGGTAATCAAGACAGACATTCTGACCAAATTTTTTAATGATTGGTTACAGAATGTGCTTTCTAGTCATCAAAAGAATTATATTTGATTTGACCTGGTGACCTTGTTTCTAACTTGCATAACTTGGTTTCAAACTTGACTGCACAACTTAGTTTCAAAACTTGACTGCTCAACTTGTTTCAAAACTTGACTGCTCGACTTGTTTAAAACTTGACTGCACAACTTGGTTTCAAACTTGACCTAAAGTTCATCAAGGCAAACATTTCGGTCTGTTTGTATAATTAGGCTAAAATGTAGCATTCTGCAGTGTTTGCAACTTATTTCATGATTTGACCTGATGACTTGCTTTTACATTTTTTTACCTTAGATAATTATAGTTTCAAACATTACCTACAGTTCATAAAGACAAAAATTCTGATCAATTTTCATGATTAATTTTGGGGAAAATGTGACCTATCTTGTTCTATATTTTGACATAGTTACCTAGTTCTTGACTCCATGTTATCGTAGTGACAAATTTGACCTTAAGTTCATAATGACAAACATTCTAACAAATTTTCATGATGACTGGGTACAAAATGAGGTCTCAAACTATCGGGTAAATATACTGATGAAACAGAAAACAGAAGGACAGACGATAGATGGGCAGACAACAGACACAAAACCCACCTGCATGGTCTCTTGTTACAGCACTTTTAAGTTCATGATATGCATAATTCAAGATGTAAGTCATGTAGTTAAATTACATGTATCACAATTTGGAACATAATTTGTACAGAACAAATTTCTGTATCTGTAAGTAGTTTACAACTTAACAAGTATACAGGTCTATCATCATATTGTAACTGATTGCTTCATGAGAACTTTGTGTGAGATCATGTGAGCTAACCAATCAGTAACTGATACAGAATATATGCGTTACAGTGTTATATTACCTATAGCACCAATTTTCCTATCCTCTATCCATACACCAGTATCTTCTGATGTTGTTGCCTTTAGGCCGAAGTATTCACATGTTTGTACCATGGTCTTTTCTAGTCTACAGACATAATCCCTCATTCCGATTTGAAAATGCTTCATATTTAGAATTGGATATGCCACCAACTGCCCTGGCCCGTGAAAAGTTATCAACCCTCCACGACTGGTCCGCTGAAATTCCGCTCCTTTTGATCGCAGCTTATCTTCCTCGTCTTTTGAGTACGATTTGTCTCTTAGACCAACTGTATAAACTGGGTTATGCTCAACCAGAAGGATAATGTTGAACCCACGCGATCCTTGCTTTCCAGCAAGCTCATCCAAGTGGTAACGAGCATATCTCATCTGTACATCATATGCACTCACGAATCCCATGCGCTGTAGATTGATCACATGGACCAATCGTCGTGCAGCCAGCATGTTAAATTAAACAATTTGTATGCCTGCCAACAAAATCAGTGAGCTGAAAAGAGAAAAATCTTCTTATGGTGTCTTTAATCTATTGTATAAATACATCACATGAAGCAAGTGAATACACAAATTATTAATTATCAAGACACATTATAAATGGCATGAATTTACTAAAATTATTTACTAAAACAGTAAGTGGAACAAGATCTATCCTACCTTAACTGAGTTGTTCTACTTTTGCATACAACACTGACACAAATCAGGCACCAGGGCATGTGTGCTGCATGCCCAGTAATTGTCAGAGAATATGTCAGAAGTATCATTTGATTAAGTCAAAATATTATTCAAGCACAACATGCTGATGATATGCACAACTAAGCTTTTAAAATTGTCATACAAATCTTGATATACAAAGACATACTTTAAAGTTTCATTGATTTTCATATAATGGTTTTACAGAGAAACTGCATGCCCAAACAAACAACTGAAGGTTGAATAAATATATGAAAACAAGAGGGCCAAGATAACCCTATATCGCTCATCTGGCTACCACTGGCTATAATTCAAAGTCATCAATAGCACAAAGTTTCAATTTTGACATTGGGGTTCTGATTTGAATGATATTGGTAGAGGTCCACTATATTATTCTATATTCCAACTATCTAAGCTCTGGGCCCAATGGTTCTAGACAAAAAGACTTTTGAAGTTTTCCATGTTAAATCAAGTGACCTCCAGGGCTGGGTCAATTATGACCTAGGGGTCATAATTTGAACAATCTTGGTAGAGGTCCACTAGGCAATGCTACATGCTAAATATCTAAGCTCCAAGTTTTTAGCCTATTCAAAATCAAGTGATCCCTAGGCAGGATCAATTTTGACTCAGGGATCATAATTTGAACAATCTTGGTAGATGTCCACTAGGCAATGCTACATGCTAAATATCTAGTAAGCTCTAGGTCTTGTGGTTTCAGAGATGAAGATTTTTACAGTTTTCTATAAATTAAAGTAACCCATGCACTGGCTCAATTTTGAGCCGGAGGTCATAATTTGAACAATCTTGGTAGAGGTCCACTAGACAATGATGCATGCCAAATATCTGGGCCATCCAGTTTTTGAGGTTTTCGAAGTTTTTCCTTTTCATTGCCATGGCAACCAGACTTCTGCATGGAATGGAGTTCTTTGAACAAATTTTCTATAGCTTCATGCAACGAACATCCCTGCCAAGTTTCACCAACCTTGGACCAGTGGTTTCAGAAGAGAAGCTGTTTTAAGGAAAGAGTGAATGGACGTATGACATAAACTGGATGGTGAGTGATTCTAATAGCTCACCCTGACACTTTGTGCTGGGTAGGCTAACAAGCAAGGATGTGCTACCCGTACTGTTACTTGTACTCGTACTTACTCAAGTACCAATTTTCAAGTAACTCTGCAGTACTCCATACTCGTCCTAAATTATGAGTACAAATACTCGTACTTACTCAAATACTATAATGCAAAATGACCAGTACTTATGGGTACTTTACTAATACGTCTTTGTAATTATTATAACCCTATGCAAAACTAAGTGACCACCCGCGTGGGGTCAATTTTGACCCGGGGGTCATAATTTGAACAATCTTGGTAGAGGTCCACTAGACAATGCTACATGCCAAATATCTAAGCTCTAGGCCTTGTGGTTTCAGAGATTTTTTTAAAGTTTTTCCTATTTGTTGCCATAGCAACCAGAGTTCTGCATGGAATGGAATTCTTTGAACAATTTTGGTAGACCTTCATGCAAGGAACATTCCTGCATAGTTTTATTAACATTGTCATTTGAATCAAAATATTGATGGATGACGGACGACGGACAATCATCAATTAGAAAAGCTCACCCTGGCAAAGCCAGGTGACCTAAAAATCTGCCTACTTTCGTACATATTAAAATAACTCATGCATTAACGCCTTATAAATAAATCATGATCATACATGTAAGCAGTGTTACTAAGTTGAAGCTATCTTAGAAATAACAGTACATCCAATAAACTTATACAAGTTGTTGAAAAACATCAATGTGGTATTATTTGGTTAAGGATATTTAAAAGTCTGTTTCATTTCAAAACTGATATTTATTTATGTTGTGTATTATGTTCCACCTCACAATTCAACAGTAATAAATCCTGATGAAATTGACATATTTAAACAGATAGAATTAGGAATGGAAAAGTTTAAGTTACAAGGAAAATTTTTTGTGAATGGCGACTTAACAGTCGCACAGCAAATGAGTCTGATTATATGTATTTTGATAGATTTTTGGATACTAAGAAACAGCTCTGTTGAAAACAAAACTGCCTTTTTAAATGCTAAAAAAACAATACATTAAATTGAAGAAAAAGCATAAGCGTATATTTCAACGAAAAGAAGGCGATCGTATAGCAAACCTAGCGAAATTGCAACCGAAACGTTTTTGGAAAAGTGTGAAATCGCAATATAAATTCTAAAGATCCGCAAAATGTTACGGTTGATTCTCTATTTAATCATTTTCATAATTTGTATAGCCCTAACACACCAAATGGTCATAATATTGATGAAAACATGACATTTACTGATGTACATGTTTCTGATAACGATCTAGACAAAGACTTCTCGGAAACTGAAGTAAAAAATGCAGTTTTTGCTCAGAATAATTCGAAAAGCCCAGGGACTGATCATTTATAAACATTCATTTGATATTATATCTCCGCTTCTTGTTAAATTATACAATAAAATATTTACAGATGGTTCATTCCCAGAAAGTTGGAGCGAAGGTATAATTGTTCCAATATTTAAAGGAGGTGCTCCAGAAGCTAAAAATTTCCGAGGAATCACTTTAAATAATATTATATCAACAATATACTCAAAACTTCTTGTATCGGCTTACAAACTGGGCTGAAAAACACCAAAGTTTAATCGACAATCAGTTTGGATTTCAAAAGAATAAATCTACTATTGATTGTATTTTTAATTTACATGCCCTCATATCTCGCAGTCTAGCAAGTAAAAAGAAATTGTATGTAGCCTTCTTAGACTGGGAAAAAATGTTTGATAAAATAAATAGAGTTTATTTGTGGCAAAAATTACTACATGCGAATGTTAGCACAATGTTTATTCTGGCAATTAAATCAATGTATTTATCAGTTAAGTCGTTAATACCCTTAAATCAGCAAACTCAAATTTTATAAACTCGAGCATGGGGATAAAACAAGGTGATCCGGTCAGTA